>CM069150.1:7289035-7691759 GCA_035221665.1 Okamejei kenojei | reverse complement strand
AGACTAAGAGCCTAGTTGGGGTGGAAGATTGCAACCTGTTTTGACGAATGCAATCAACCTGGCCGGCGTGCACAATCAAGTAAGATCAAATAGAACAAGTTGTCCTGCAACTTTAGGAGAAGAAGAAGGAGAAGAAGAAGGAGAAAAAGAAGACCCTAGTTTTAGATTGAACTACTTCACATTCCGACGATGTATAAGTATCTTATAATATGGGCGCTCTTCCCTGAAGGTCCCTTAACAACGGGAGTATTAATCAACTATATTAGCCCCCTGTGATTGCTTCATTACTCCCAATACTGGTGGATTTTGATTTTACAGCGAGATCTGCCAAGCTAAGATAATTTTCTATGATTGGACTGACCTTATCTTCATAAATAGTGTCAGCCCACCTCTTTTTAATTTTTGCTTTTCCTGCCTAAACATTGAATACTCTTGAATATTTAACTCCCAGCATTGATCAGCCGGTAGCCTTTTTTCAGAAGTTCATAAGGTCATAAGTGATAGGAGCAGACTTCGGCCAATGGGCCCATCAAGTCTACTCCGCCATTCAATCATGTTTATCTATCTCTCCCTCCTACCCCATTCTCCTGCCTTCTCCCCATAACCCCTGACACCCTTTAGGTGTCCTTTAGGCCACACACATTTTTACTTATAGTTATTCCGTTAATTAATCAGACTTGTTGTGCATGCTACCAATAGTAGAATATGTTATCTTTAAGTTTAATCTTTTTAACAAGATTGGCTTCCCGGTTCCTGTGTTCCTCTGGGGTGTTGAGGTGTCTGGACAAGAACGGTGGCTTTCAATCTCTGTCTCGATCGAACTTACTTAAAGTTCCTGTGTCGATACCTAGATTGCGATTAGCACGAGCCACTCATGCAGAAGCTGGTTCACTGCCTGTTGAGTCCAGTCCTAAGAACCGATTACTGGTACTTTCCTTTGCGTGATGAAGTTACCTTGCAATCACTGACCCTTTCCCCTGAGAACCACCACCACCTGACTCTGGTGGAAATGGTGGACGAGAGACAAATATGAGTGTTGTACAAAACAAATATTGTCCCTCGACATTTCTTGTTTGTATGCCTTCTGTAACATGGAGTAATTTTGAAGACAGTGCCTTAGTTCATAAAATGGGTGACACGGTGGTGCAGCGGTAGAGTTGCTGCCTTACCGCACTTGCAGTTTGCAATGCTAGAGACCCGGGTTCGATCCCGACTATGGGTAATATCTGTACGGAGTTTGTACGTTCTCCACATGACTGCATAGGTTTTCTCCAAGATCTTTGGTTTCCTCCCACACTCCAAAGACGTACAGGTTTGTAGGTTAATTGAACTTGGTATAAATGTAAATTTGTCCCTAGTATGTTGAGGATAGTGTCAGTGTGCGGGGATCGCTGGTTGAAGCAGACTCGTGGGCCGAAGAGCCTGTTTCCGCTGTATCTCTGAACTAAATGAAACATGGTGAGAGTGATGTAGAAAGACTTCTTCCCAGCAGGTGTAGCTGGTGTCACACGAAGCCACTCATCGCTAGGACACCGGACAAATAGTGGCTTCCAGTGTCAACTTGATTTTCCAATCGGCACTTGTGGGCCTGAACCATGTACCTTGACTCAAATCAAATTACCTGAACGTTCTAGAAAGAGTTTATTTATAAAACAGATTTGTTTCTGATCTGGGAATATCCCAATGCACTTTACAGGCAACAAAGTTTAGTTAAAATTGAGATGAAGGAAAATAGCAACTAGTTTAAAAACAGTAATGAAATATTGAACAGGTATCCCACTCTTAGTTACTGTATGTTATTGGCAGGATAAATAATGGTTTGAAACTCAGAGAACTGTTAGTTTTTAACAGTTCGTTAGTAAAACAGCACTGTATCCGTCCCCTTTGATGTCTCGTTTTTACACCTTACCCTTCCATATCTCTGTGTCTCCCTCTCCCCTAACACTCAGTCTGAAGAGGGGTCTCGAACCGAAACGTCACCCATTCTTCCTATCCAGTGATGCTGCCTGTCCCGCTGAGTTACCCCAGCATTTTGGGTCTTTCAGTTTTAGTTGTAGAGATACAGCATGGAAACCAGCCCTTCAGCCCACCATGTCCACACCCACCATTGATCATCTAGTCTGATTTTATTTCTCTTCCTCATCTTGTAACCTTGATTTTGTGTCCAAACGCCCGGAGCGATGCTTGGAACTACAACCCACCGCTTTAGGCAAGAGTCCCACCAGCGGATCCACCCGTGATTAATCTCACTGTATATTTGGACAAATTGCAGAGAGAACATGCAATTTCAAAGGGGGATTGTTGTGGTTTTGCTTCTCATAAATAATGCTCCATTTATTAACTGGACTTTGCAAGTACCCCAACGTTAGTGTGCTTCCCCACACTGCTCCACTGCAGGTTGTTGACCTCCCAGAACCAGTGGAAGAAGGTGAGAACTTCTTTGAATAAGGATGGTATTTGATAGTTGCAGAGTGGCTCGGGAGAAGCTTCATCCCAACACTGTGGGCTTGCGGCAGGATCAGAGAGGAAGCCTTCTGGAGGAGATGTTGAAGTCCAGGACCAGGGTCCAGAACCAGGGGAGACAGTTTAAGAATAAGGTTAGGCCATTGAGAACGGAGATGAGGAAAATCTTTTTCACCCGGAAAGTTGCGAATCGGTGGAATTCTCTGCCTCAGAAGGCAATTGGAGACCGATTCTCTGCATGCTTTCAAGAGAGAATTAGATAGAGCTCTTAAAGATAGCGGAGTCAGGGGATATGGGGAGAAGGCAGGAATGGGGTACAGAGCTGAGTTACTCCAGCATTTTGTGTCTATCTTCGGTTTAAACCCGCATCTGCAGATCCTGCCAACACACGATAGAGGTTGTTATCCGTGCCCAGGGTGATGCAGCTGGAGGTGATGGAGTAATGCAGGAGACAACCTGGTGCTCCAGCGCACTGTGCCTTCGGACACGAGCACTGGTGTTTATTTTCACTGATGGGCAATAATTGAAGTCACCTACCGGCTACAGCTTGTTCATTATTGCCTCATTAGAGCCATGATTCATGCAGATTTGCCACTATTCCTCGGGAAGTATTTGTTCAGAGTTTGTTTGTTCAAGCTGTGCTCTCGTCCCCCGGGGTAATACATCAGAGCTCCTTGTGCAGGATTTCATCCTCTGGGCATCAGGCTCATAATTACACTCTTACATCTTCATACACCCACGGCTTCTGAATCTGTGGGGGTTATTACCTGCTGCTGCTGTGGGTAAGTGCTTGATCGGGGAATGAAACACCAAGATTCTTGTGTCCCAGATTGACCCATCTGGCAGATCCAGTCTACACCAGGTTTCATGCTCTCTAGTGTAGACAGGAACTGCAGATGCTGGTTTAAACCGAAGATAGGCTCATAAAGCTGGAGTAACTCAGCGGGCCAGACCGTATCTCTGGAGAGAAGGAGTGGGTCGAGACTCTCTACAGACTGAAGTCAGTTACTCCAGTTACTCTGCAGGTCCTTCAGCTGCTGGACATGGGGGGCAGGGTGTGCTGGAGATGCCCCCCCCAAAAAAAAATAAAGGAAGTGATTACACGCCAGTGGGCCACATGAGTGGCAAGGGTGGGGGATAAACTTCTGAAATTTGTGCAATGTGTGTAAACAATATTGAATGTATAGCCTCCGAGAATGTAGGATGAGTTTTTTGCACGGTTCCTGTGTATATATATATATATATATCTTGAATAAAGTCTATTTTAAACTGAAATAAAAAGTTACTCCAGTTACCTCTTCTTCTTTCGTGTGGCTGCACAGCCTAAAGTTGTTGGACAACTTGTTCTATTTGATCTTCCTTTGTGCATGTCGAGTTGATTGCATTAGTCGAAACAGGCGGAACCACGTGAAGGTTGCAATCTTCCACCCCACTCCAGTTACCAGCTGAGTGACTCCAACTTTTCGTGTCCATCTTCATGCTCTCTTCCCACGTCACTTTATCTAATTCTGCATAGTCATTTATTTCCTGTTAGATGCATCCAAGCTAAACTCTTTGACCACTCGCAACTTTCCAGTTTTGGCCATCGCAGATTTTATGCTTATGTAACCCAGCCCGAGTCCATGCGGTGGGACAGGGTTTTAACCAGTACACACACCTCCCTACCACTGCCTCACACACACAGGAACATTGTTACTCACTTAGATCAATGCAAAATGGCTGACATTTTAGAGTCACAGACCAGACAGGCCCTTCGGCCCACCGAGTTTGCGCTGCTCCACAACATCGGCCAGCCACTTGTACAAATCCTGCACAAATCCCATTTTTATTCACTCCACATTCCCTTCTGCTGTGGAGATTCTACCATTGCTGCTCCACGACAGGGTCACTTGGCAGTGGCCAACTAAACTACCAAAGCCCATGTCTTTGAGAGAATGGAAGGAACTGGAGCACCCGCAGGTGAACCCATGTGGTCAAAGGGAGAACATGCAAACGGCACGCAGACAGCACCCGAGACCAGGGTTGATTCCGTGTCGCTGGATCTGTGCGCCAGCGTTTCAACCACCTGTACCACTGCACTACCCATTTACTGGCATTTACTGGCTTTTTACACCTTTAGACTTTAGAGATGCAGCACACATTGCACAAATTTCAGAAGTTTATCCCCCACCCTTGCCACTCAAAGGCCCTTTGGCCGACCCGAGTCCACGCTGACCAGCGATCACCCGTAGAAGGAAGGAGATGAGGGGGCATTTCTTTAGTCAAAGGGTGATGAATCTGTGGAATTATTTGCCACAGAGACTGTGGAGGCCAAGTCAGTGGATATTTTTATGGCAGAGATAGATAGATTTTGGATTAGTACAGGTGTCAGAGGTTATAGGGAGAAGGCAGGAGAATGGGATTATGAGAGCGAGATAGAAAAGTCTTGATGGGCCGAAAGGCCTAATTCTACTCCTATCCCTTATGACATTATGACCCCGTACACTAACCAACCTACACTCTGGAGACAATTCTACAGTTTTTACCAATGCCAATTAACCTACAAACATGTACGCCTTTGGAATGTGTGGGAGAAAACAGGAGCACCCGGAAAAAACCCACGCAGTCACAGGGAGAACATACAAACTGTGGTAGACACAAATTGCTGGAGTAACTCAGCGGGTGAGGCTGCATCTATGGAGAGAAGGAATTGGCGACATTATGGGTCAAGACCCTTCTTCAGACTGTGGTACAGTACACAAAGGTGCACTGAGTTACTCCAGTATCTCCTTTTCCACCTTTCATATCAATCTGTGTCTGGTTCTGCTTCCACAAAGGAAACATTTTCCTACAATGGAGATGTGAATGGAAATGTTGAGTTCAAAGTAATTCATTATTTTGGGGTGTTAAGGAAGGAACTGCAGATGCTGGAGAATTGAGGGTACACAAAAGGCTGGAGAAACTCAGCGGGTGCAGCAGCATCTAAGGAGCGAAGGAGATAGGCGACGTTTCGGGTCGAGACCCTTCTTCAGATGAGAGGGAGAGGGTGTTACTCGTAGGTCTTACAGCAGAGAAACAGGCCCTTCAGCCACTGTGTTGATATTGTCGTCACCGATCAACTGGACTCTGACAACTTGCATTTTCCAGATACACTTTATTTACATGCGCATTGAGAGCAGCGCAGTCCCAGTTACTGCTCTACGCTGACATTCCACGGAGATTTTGACCCTTGAAGTTGTGCGCATTTTGTAATTTCTTATGTTTCTCATTGAAACATATAAGATTGTTAAGGGCTTGGACACACTAGAGGCAGGAAACATGTTCCCGGTGTTGGGGGAGTCCAGAACCAGGAGCCACAGGTTAAGAATAAGGAGTAAGTCATTTAGAACAGAGTCGAGGAAACACTTTTTCTCACAGAGGGTGGTGAGTCTGTGGAATTCTCTGCCTCAGAGGGCGGTGGAGGCAGGTTCTCTGGATGTTTTCAAGAGAGAGCTAGATAGGGCTCTTAAAAATAGCAGAGTCAGTGGATATGGGGAGAAGGCAGGAACCGGGTACTGATTGGGGATGATCAGCCATGATCACATTGAATTGCGGTGCTGGCTCGAAGGGCCAAATGGCCTACTCCTGCAATTGTCTATTGTCTATTATCATGAATAACAATACTTTCTCAAAACATTAATATACAAATATAATAACACTAATACAAGTAAACCTACATGCTATTTAATCCGTTATTTAATTTTCAATATCTAGAACCTTGTAGTGTGCATCAATCAATACCCATCTCAAACATTGGGGTACGTCAATGAATACCTATCAGGGACATTGATGTGCATTACTGAATGCCTAAAGGTTGTTGTGCTGTACAGCTATCCTAACCTTTGTCACACTGCAGTTTCCACAACACCAACCATGTTACTGGTAGGCAGAGGGAAGAAGCAGATGGAGGAGGGGTAGGGAAGCTTGCAGCAGACTGAGACACCAGTGAAACTCTGATGAACGATAATTAAATCCTGTTCTGCATATCTAATCCAAAATGTATTTACTATCAGCTAATACAGGCCTCCTCCACGGCCAGAGTGAGCAACACCGCAAGCTGGAGGAACAGCACCTCATATTCCGCTTGGGGAGTCTGCATCCTTTGGGCTTGAACATTGAATTTTCTCAATTCCGTTAACCCTTGCTGTCTCCTCCCCTTCCCACCTCTCCCTCAGCCCTCGGGCCCTGGCATTCCCTCTATCTCTATCTCCCTCCCCCACCCCAGTCGCACCAGCTTCTCATTTTC
This sequence comes from Okamejei kenojei, assembly GCA_035221665.1. Lineage (NCBI taxonomy): Eukaryota > Metazoa > Chordata > Chondrichthyes > Rajiformes > Rajidae > Okamejei > Okamejei kenojei. The sequence continues at coordinate 7,685,032 of CM069150.1, read as the reverse complement.
ACACCACAAACAGCTTACAATGGCTTGTTCCCTTCATCATCGATACTTTTTTGCATATCTTTCATTCATTGTTCCTTATCTCTCCACATCACCGTCTATATCTCTCGTTTCCCTGATCCCTGACCAGTCTGAAGAAGGGTCTCGACCCGAAACGTCGCCTATCTCCTTCGCTCCTTAGATGCTGCTGCACCCGCTGAGTTTCTCAGCTTTTTGTGTACCCACAATGAGAAGGCAGCTGTGGGAAATCTTCATTAGCAAGGGCAGCAAGGTGGTGCAGGCGTAGAGTTACAGCGCCAGAGACCCGGGTTCGATCCTGACTATGGGTGCTGTCTATATGGAGTTTGTACGTTCTCCCCGTGACCTGCGTAGGTTTTCTCTGAGGCCTTCGGTTTCCTCCTGCTCTCCAAAGACGTTCAGGTTTGTAGGTTAATTGACTTGGTATAAATGTAAATTTGTCCCTAGTGTGTGTACGATAGTGTCAGTGTGCGGGCATCGCTGGTCGGCGCGGACTCTGTGGGCCAAAGAGCCTGTTTCGGCGCTGTAACTCTAAAACAAAAACTAAAAACGAGCGATGGAAGGTGAGGGAGAACTCAAGGGTAGAGCTCAATATGAACCGGAGATAGATGCAAAAAGCTGGAGTAACTCAGCCGGTCAGTCGGGTTTGGAGAAAAGGAATAGGTGACGTATCGATTCGAGACCTTTCTTCAGACAAGCTATCAATCAATGGGTAGTAACCACAGGAAAGAAATCCCTGAAAAATGTGAGCGGATCATGAAGCCAGCGTTAACAGTTCCTTTCCATACGTCTAAATCTGCCTCCAGTCAGCTGGAAGACAGGCCGAGATAAATAAAGTGGAAAGATTTAGACTTGTTTTCGATTTAGATAAGGAAGACATGCTGATTGAGATTAACAGGCTTTTCAATTGTCTGAAAAGGGTTGTGAAAATAATAATAAAATTGCAAAGAATGGATCATGATAGCATGTGCTTAGAAATTCAATTGGCTCTTGCCCAGAAGGTTGTGGAGGCCAAGTGAGTGGAATTTTTTTGAAGCCAGGGTTAGATAGATTCTTGATAAGTATGGGTGTCAGAGGTCATGGAGCGAAGTCAGGAGAATGGGGTTAGGAGGGAGAGATGGATCAGCCATGATTGAATGGCGGAGTAGACTTGATGGACTGAATGGCCTAATTCTGCTCCTATCACTTATGATCTTATGATCTTGCTTTTTCAGGATTAGGCAAACGGATATCAATATTTATTTTTTGGGAGTAAAATTCTGATAGATCATTTCATGACTTTGATTCACCCTGGTTCACCCATGGCACCAACATCCCCATTGCCCTAGCGATGTTGTGTGTCCAGCCCTACCCTTCACCATTGTCCCCCCGATCTGCCACCACATATGATGGCAACTCTAATTCCACTCTTTTGCCCCACATCTTCTTCGCAGGGAGTCCCTCACGATTGAGGATAACGTTTCCATTCAAGTGTTGTGGACTCGGAGTTGGCTAATGAGGCCACTGTGGGAATAGACTCTAAGCCGGATGTGGCAGGAGGGAGCTGATGGGGCGGGTGGGTGTATAGTTGGTGGGGTCTGCTCTCCTGTGTGCTTCAGATGCACAGACTCAAGGTTCTCAGTGGCATCCCAAATGCTCCTTTAATACTTGGAGTGGTTGTGGACCCAGGGATTCCGAGGAGTCAAGTGAAATGTTGCATTTCATCTGAGGCTTTGAGCATCCTTCGATCGTTTCTGCCTGGGAATCTCTTCCACCACTGAGCTGCCAATAGCACCGTGGGTGGTAGAGTTGCTGCCTTACAGCGCCGGAGACCCGGATTTGATCCTGCAGATCAGTGTCACTCATGTTATGAGTCATGCTTTTGTAGTTACGCCCACTAGCTTTACAGTAATCCCTGGTTGCCTTGTTCCCTTAGAATTAGAGAGACGTTTCAGACGTGTGAAGTCGTACTTGCTATATAGTTAATAAAGTCTTTGGATCTTTATCATGGTGTATGGTTATTATACGGACAACACTCAACATGGTGTCAGAGTGTACGGACTTACTCCTCGATTAATTCTATTGTTTTTATCTTAGTTTGTTATTTTTCAACTGTGTGCAATGGCTTCTGCTCTCAGAAAACCAGAGATCTTGGTGTTTGATGCAGATCTCGCAGAATGATGGCGTGTGTTTGAAGAGGATTTTTTTAATCTACATTGATGCTGCATCCCCTATGGCTGATCCTGCTCTTCGTGCGTCAATCATTCGTAATTTGGCAGGCACAGAAGCTGCACGTCGTGCCAGAAGGTTTCACTACGCACTGGCTAGAGCTGACGCTAATGGTGTCCAGTTTGCTGCAGAGTCTCTCCGTGATCCAGAATGCCTCCTACGTAAATTCCAACAATTATGTGAGTTACAAATCAATGTGAGCATTGACCGTCATCAGTTTTTTTCAAGGAGTCAAAAACAGGGAGAACCTGTCGCGTTATACGTTAGTGCACTTAAGCATATTGCCAGTCGATGCAACTTCAGAGATATACATGATAGTCTTGTTCGCGATTGCCTTATCCACGGTATATTGAATGATAAATTACGCAATGAATTACTGCGGGAAGTTGACGTGTCCTTAGAAGCTGCTGAAAACCTCTGTCGCATAGCTGAATTGACATGCTTATATTAAAACTCTGGGACACTCTGCTGCACGTGAAGTTAATGTGGCCAGCATGTCTTATCAAACTTCTCCTCATTTGTCTCATGTGCCGGGCACCATGCTAAGATTGATCGATAAATGCTTTAACTGTTGGGGTTCACATGCCGCAGTTCGTGACTTTTGCGTTGCATATGGGAAACTATGTTGATTCTGCAACAAAATAAACCATTTCATTAAGTGTTGTCGATACGCAGTAACAGATTTCAAAAGAGACAATCAGTCAATTCGCTTGGCCATGAAGGTTTAATCTCGGAGTTTTCACAACCAGTTCCCATGGATCTACAAACAGCTGGCAAAGGTACTGGGATTGATATACATACTAATTCAATGCACCAGCAGCTAGATCCCAAGGTCGCCTTGCTCATTCATGGCAAAAACCTTTATCTCAAAGTAGATTCCGGGGCGCATGTAGTGTAATGTAATTTGTTTGGCTGTCTTACAGAAGCTGAAAAACACAGAAACCATATCTCCAACAGTTGCATCACTTATCTCGTTTGCTGGAGCTCGAGTGCACCCTATCGGCCAAGTTGAGTTACATTGCTGTCTCAACTCACGTACCCACATCCGGGATTTTTACGTGATACGTGAGAATGTGCCATCTCTACTGGGTGCCGATGCATGCATAGACATGGGCTTGAGTACTTTCAGCCCTTCTGTCTGTCCTCTGATTACAGACTGTGATTTTACATCAAATCCTAACACAATACAAGGATTTGTTTGATGATAAGCTGGGCAAGTTGCCTGTCAGGTACACGATTACCATTGCCCCCTGAGGCAATCCCAGTTGTTTGTCCGGCTCATAAGATTCCCCACACTATGCAGGATCTTGTTCAAAGTGAACTTCACAGAATGGTGTCTCTGGGTGTGATTACTCCCGTAACTGACCCCTCGGACTGGGTCTCCACAATGGTTGTCACTACTAAGGAGAACAGAGACAAGATACAGATTTGTATCAAGCCCAAGGACTTAAACACAGCAATGAAACAACCATGTTATCCCATGCGCACTGTGGATGAGATTGCTGCGCAGATGGCTGAAGCAACTGTATTCACGGTGCTAGATGCCAAGAGTTCATTCTAGCAGATTCCGCTGGAACATAATTCCTCCAAGTTGACAACTTACAACAGTCCATTTGGACGTTATAAATTTATTCGTATGTCTTTTGGTATAAGTTCTGCCAGTAAAGTATTTCAGCAAGCTATGGAGCAATTGTTTGCAGGCTACCCATGTTCCATCGTAGTGGACGATATCCTCATTGCTGGAAAAACAGTCAAGGAGCACGATGCCACTCTGACAGAAGTATTGAAGCATGCCGAGGTCATCCATCTAAAGTTACATCCTCAAAAATGCAAATTCGGAGTGAATTAGGTCAAATACTTAGGCCATATATTTACCAAAGACAGCCTAAAAACTGATCCAGTGAAAACTAGTTTAATCAATGAGCTTCCAGCACTCACAGACGTGTAAAGTCTGCAGAGATTCCTTGGCATGGCTAACTATTGGAGCAGATTCATTTCAGATTTCAGCGAAATATCAGCCCCATTGCGCCAACTTACACTCAAAGACTCTGGTTGGACTTGGCACGAGCAAAAACAGCCAGCATTCGACACTCTTAAGCGGCTGATGTGTGCTGCTCCCACTCTGGCTTACTTTGACCCTAAACTTAAGATTACACTTATGCCCCTGTCTCACTGTGCGAGTTGACCCACGAGGTACCCCGAGTGATAGACTCGTGGCTGCCCACGAGACTGCAAGTGTATGATCAAGTGTGTGGCCGAGTTCCCACGGGTATGTAATTGCTGCGATGTTGCAAGTTTCCTCTCCCGAGTTAGCAAGTTCCTCTCCCGAGTTAGCAAGTTCCTCTCCCGTTACTCTTGAGCCAACCGTGAATGAAGTATGGTTTAATAAAAGCAACAATGTTAAAATACATCTCCATCCTGTGGTTTTGAGTTATTTCAGCGCGGCCCGCATCTATTGATAATGATCTACAATGGGAAAATGCGCATTCTACCAAGCATTTCTTGTTTTTTTTATGTTTTTAAATACTTTTTTGCAATGGATCTCTATTTTAAATAATTTTAAAAAAGGAAGCAGCCCGGGTGACTGACATTGAGCGGCCGTTGGGACCCGACAGCAGACACACACACACACACACACACACACACACACACACACACACACACACACACACAGAGAGAGAGAGATACACACAGACAGCAGCTGGCCACCACTTCAGAGGAATTAAGCAGCGCGGGTGACTGAGCGGCCGCCAGGACCCGACAGTACACACACACACACACACACACACACACAGAGATAGACAGAGAGGGAGAGAGAGAGACACACACACACACACACACACACACACACACACACACACACACACACAACACAGACACACACACACAGATAGAGATACACACAGACAGCAGCTGGCCACCACTTCAGAGGAATTAAGCAGCGCGGGTGACTGAGCGGCCGCCAGGACCCGACAGTACACACACACACACACACACACACACACAGATAGACAGAGAGGGAGAGAGAGACACACACACACACACACACACACAGATAGAGATACACACAGACAGCAGCTGGCCACCACTTCAGAGGAATTAAGCAGCGCGGGTGACTGAGCGGCCGCCAGGACCCGACAGTACACACACACACACACACACACACACACAGAGATAGACAGAGAGGGAGAGACACACACACACACACACACACACACACACACACACACACACACACACACACACACACACACACACACACACACACAGAGATACACACAGACAGCAGCTGGCCACCACTTCAGAGGAATTAAGCAGCGCGGGTGACTGAGCGGCCGCCAGGACCCGACAGTACACACACACACACACACACACACACAGATAGACAGAGAGGGAGAGAGAGACACACACACACACACACACACACACACACACACACACACACAGATAGAGATACACACAGACAGCAGCTGGCCACCACTTCAGAGGAATTAAGCAGCGCGGGTGACTGAGCGGCCGCCAGGACCCGACAGTACACACACACACACACACACACAGAGATAGACAGAGAGGGAGAGACACACACACACACACACACACACACACACACACACACACACACACACACACACACACACACACACACACACACAGAGATACACACAGACAGCAGCTGGCCACCACTTCAGAGGAATTAAGCAGCGCGGGTGACTGAGCGGCCGCCAGGACCCGACAGTACACACACACACACACACACACACACACACACACAGAGATAGACAGAGAGGAGAGAGAGACACACACACACACACACACACACACACACACACACACACACACACACACACACAGATAGACAGAGAGGGAGAGAGAGACACACACACACACACACACACACACACACACACACACAGACAGCAGCTGGCCACCACTTCAGAGGAATCAAGCAGCTCGGGTGACTTTGAGCGGCCACCGGGACCCGACAGCAGACACACACACAGATACACACAGATAGACAGAGAGGGAGAGAGACACACACACACAACTCAGCGGACATGGCAGCATCTCTGGAGAGAAGGAATAGAGTCGAGACCCTTCTTCAGACTTACCCGAAATGCCACCCATTCCTTCGCTCCAGAGATGCTGCCTGTCCCGCCGAGTTACTCCAGCATTGTGTGTGTCTATCTCCGGTGTGAACCAGCATCTGCAGTTCCTTCCCAATCCCACACTCTCGGCCCCGGGGGGTGGATGGAGCATCACACGTGGACACATCCCACCCACCACCCCAGACTTGCCCCTTCGGCAGGTCTTTAAGCCGTTCATTGAGACAGAGTGAAGCCACGGGGACAAGTGGCAGAAAGGCCGAAGATAGACAACGAAATGCTGGAGTAACTCTGCGGACAGGCTGCATCTCTGGAGCGAAGGAAAGTCTGAAGAAGGGTCTCGACTCTATTCCTTCTCTCCAGAGATGCTGCCTGGTCCGCTGAGTTATAAACTCCAGCATTTTGTGTCTATCTTTGGTTCAGTCTTACGAGCAAAAGAACAGATTATTAAAGTTCCCACGGTACACTCACGAGACACTAAGATAAACGCACGGGGCCACTACGTTATTGCAACGAGTTAAAATGTTTCCATTTTAACACTTGAACAGTTAATTTGACTCGTGGAAAAAATCAAACATGTTTGATTTTTTTTCACGAGTTAACAAGTTTCCCCGAGTACCTGCCGTTAGCGCCACGAGTCGATAAGTTGCTCGTGCGAGTTCCGACGTTCCCCGCTACGTGATCACCACGAGTGAAAACTCGGGGTCACTCGTGGGCCAACTCGCACAGTGAGACAGGGGTTTTACTTGCGAGGTCTCACAACACGGGCTGGGCGCAGCATGCCTTCAGAATGATGGCAACGGCAATAAGCCTGTTGCCTATGCCTCGCATACCATGACTGACACAGAACAATGATATGCCTAAATTGAAAAAGAACTGTTAGCGGTTGTTTTTGCCAGCAAGAAATTCAACGATTTCATCTTTGGTCGCATTGTCATAATTGAAACGGACCACCAACCTCTGATCAGCATTTTCAACAAACCTATCCACACCTCTCCAGTGAGCCTACAGCGGATGTTACTACAACTTAAAAAATATGACATTGTTCTGATCCACAAACGCGGTAAGGATATGCACCTGGCCGACACTCTATCACGTGCACCCCGAAAGACCTGCGAGGATCCGCCCTCGCCGGATGATGACTTTATTGTGATGACTGTGTTTTTTAATCCCTCGTCCTGTATGGAGGACCTGGTTGCCCACACCGCTGCTGACAGTACCCTACAGTCGCTAACCTCCGTCATTAAGCACGGCTGGCCAGACAAACGTGCCAGTCCGGCCGTTCTTTGCCGTCCATGATGAGCTAGTGCTGCAGGATGGCATTATTTTAAAAGGACACAAGGCCGTGGTTCCTGCTTCACTGCACAACCAGTATTTTAACGCTGTCCATGCAGGGCACCCAGGCGCTGAAGCTGCTGTCTTACGGACAAGAAACATGTTTTACTGGCCTGGTATGGCCGAATACATCACTGAGAATGTGGCATCCTGTGCAGTGTGCAACGGTTTGGCACCTCATCAACAAAAGCAACCACTTCTTTCACATCCTCTACCTGTGCTCCCGTGGTCTACATTCGCAGCTGACATATTTGATTGGCATGGCAAGCAGTATCTGGTACTCGTTGATTTGTATTCAGAATGGGTTGACATTGATTTTCTCAGCAGCCCCACTTCCTGCGGAGTTATCTCGCCACTTTTCAGTCCACGGATCTCCGGGCAGATTGCTAACTGACAACGGCAGTCAATTCACCAGCCAACAATTCAAGGAATTCGCTAGATACTGGAATTTTCAGCACATTACCAGCAGCCCTGAATATCCCCAGTCTATCGGGCTGGCTGAACGAGCTGTCAAAAGTGCTAAACAGCTCATGGAACATTCATACAGAGCTAAATCTGATGTATTCATGTATCTGCTCAACTTACGCAACATCTCCCGTGACCCCACCTTGGGTTCACCCGCTCAACGTTTATTGTCAAGGAGACCCGTGCCAGACCTGTAGCGGATCAGGCTTGATCCCACAAGTGATTCCACCTGAGGAGGTTCAATCCAGGTTGCAACAGAAGCGTGACATTCAAAAACAAGTAGGCCACTGCCACCGTTGACCAAAGGGCAGGTTACAGTCCGCTTACAGACTGACAAAGGCCACAGCCGTATTGGAGTAATTTCTGGAATTGCTTTGGAGCCACGCTCAAATATCAGTAGTGCCGATGGCGGCACCTACAGGCGTAACAGGCAACACATCCTGCCTGTGAACGATCGTACAAATTCACTTCTGTCTGCGTCTAGCGGCACTCGCATGCTTCCGTCAGCACAATAATCCATGTCTGCAATGGCTCCTCTCCCTGTACCGTCTTCGCCTGTACCACAGTCTCCTGCTTCGTCTCCAGGGATGTTGGTCCAGTCTCCCTCGCCTGTGAGACCGCCTGCTCTCTCCCCGGGGAAAAAGAACGGAGATGTTCTCTATTGTACACGTGCTGGTCAGTTGTGCAGTACCCGGACTATGTTTGACTTTCCTCCAGTTTGTCATCGATTGTTATACATGCCTTACTTAGTTTATGGGTCTGTACTGTTGATTCTTTAAGAGGGACGATGTAGATCAGTGCCACTCATATTATGAGTCATGCTTATGTAATTACGCCCACTAGCTTTACAGTAATCCCGGCTTGCCTGGTTCCCTTAGAATCAGAGAGACGTGCAAGTGTGAAGTCGTACTTGCTATGTAGTTAATAAAGTCTTTGGACCTTTATCATGGTGTAAGGTTCCAGTTATTATACGGACAACACTCAACAGATCCCGACTAAGGGTGCTGTCTGTACGGAGTTTGTACATTCTCCCCGTGACCTGCGTGGATTTTCTCTGAGATCTTCAGTTGACCAGGGAGTTTCGGAGGGAACATCTCTGCGGAAAACCGAATTGGTGGAGATGGGAAGAAGTAGCCAGTAGTATGATCATGTTGGAGGTGGCAAAAATGTTGGAGGATTATGTGCTGAATGCGACAGCTGATTGTGTGGGAGGTGAGGACAAGAGAGTCTCTGTCCTTGTTACGAATGGGGGGAGGGGGAGTAAGAGCGGAGATGCGGGATGTCAAGGAGACCCTAGTGAGAGCCCCATCTATAATGGAAGAGGGAAACCCCATTTCCTAAAGAATGAGGACATCTCCGATGCCCTGGTATGGAACACCTCATCCTGGGTGCAGATGTGGCGTAGACAGAGGAATTGGGAGTAGGGGATAGAGTCTTTACAGGAAGCAGGGTGGGAAGAAGTGTAATCAAGATTGCTACGGGAGTCAGTCGGTTTGTAGTAGATGTCGGTCAATAGTCTGTTTCCTGATCTAGAAGCGGTAGGAAGATATCGGAGATGATCCAAGTGAATTTGAGTGCAGGATGGAAATTAATGGTGAAGTTGATGAAGTCAATGAGTGCAGGAGGTAGTACCAATGCAGTCGTCAATGTAGCGGAGGTTAATTGGCTTAGTATAATTGTAAAATTGTCCCTAGTGCGTGTAGGTTAGTGTTAATGTGCAGCGATTGCTGTTCAGTGTGGACTCAGTAGACTGAAGGGCCTGTTTCCACGCTGCATCTCTAAACTAAACTAAATTGCAGGAATCCTGCGTCACGTATGTGAATGATGTGGTCAATCCAGCAGATGATGGGTAAAATGGAATTAGCTTGGAAAGGCATCTTGGTCGACATGGATGAGTTGGACCCAAGGGCCTGTGTGCTTGCGATTGGATTCTTTGGTTGTAACCAGGACCTCAATACTGGAAGAGGACACTGCCATTAGATTTGCTATCCTTTTACTGAGTTCAAGAGGGTTAACAATGTATTATTGTCAAATGTCCCGAAACGGAACAATGAAATTCATTGCTTTTTTGCTTGGATAAAACTGAAAGCAATAATGCAAGTAAAATCACCGATTAATCACTGGAATGGGCCAGTGGTGGGCAGAATGTGGGGGAGAGGGAGGGGCGTGGGGGATGGAGAGGGGTTTGTGGGTGGAATGATTGGAATGGGTCTCGAAATTTGCGTTTAAAATCTCCTCCTCCCTTTGGAATTAAAGACCCTAGAGCCAAGTACATTTCTGTCCACAATTTCGTTTTAGCCATTTGCTTTGTGATTAGTCCAGAGGAATATTCATTGTGTTTAGTTAGGCCACATTTAGCGTACTGCGTGTAGTTCTGGTAGCCCCATTACAGAAAGGGTGTGCGGACTGTGGAGAGAGTGCAGCAGACATTTACCAGGATACTATCTGGATTAGATAGTAAACGTTGCCTATTTCCTTCGCTCCGTAGATGCTGCCTCACCTGCTGAGTTTCTCCAGCACTTTTGTCTACCTTAGATAGTGTGAAGAAGGGCTTCGACCTGAAACATCACCTATTCCTTTTCCCCGGGGATGCTGTCTGACCCGCTGAGTTACTCCAGCTTTCTGTGTCTATAATTAAAGATTGTACAAACTTGGGTTTGTTTTTCTGGAATGTTGGAAGTTGCAAGTAAACTTGATGGGATTATTAAATTATGGAGGGCAGAAATCAGATAGACAGTGACAACCTTTTTCACATGGCGCACAGCTCCAAGGTCAGAGGGGGAAAGTTCAAAGGAGATGCGCAGGGCAAGTTTTACGGAGAGTGGTGGGTACTTGGAACCTGCTGGTAGGAATGGTAATGGAAGCAGAGATGATGGTGGCATTAGTTAGGTACATGGAGTTGCAGGGAATGGAGGAATATGGATCATACAGGCATAGGAAATTAGCTTAACTCGACATCATGTTCAATGCAGACATCGTGGGCTGATGGGACTATTCCTGCATTGTATTATCTGTGTTCTTTGTTCTACAGCAATTGCTCTGCTGCTAACCACCTGAATGAGCACAGCTCAGTCCATTCATCCTTCCAGGCCATCTTCACAGTGTGTCACATCAGGAAGACTGGAAGTATCACCCAGGATACTTGTTCTATGCCCAGCCATCCAGTGCCAATGACCCGGACTTGATCTCCAGTGCTGTGTGTGTGTGTGTGTGTGTGTAGTTACCACTTTCTCCCCCCAGAGTGGATAGGTTTCCTCTGGGGGCTCCAGTTTTCCTCCCAAATCCCCAAGATGTTTGGGTTGATAGATAAACTATAATGCGTGGGTTGATAGCTCAATTGGCCATCATAAATAGCTGCTGGTGTGGTAGAATCAGGGAGGAGTCAGTACAGGTGACAAGGAAAAATAATGCTGTAATGAGATGGGTCAAATGGTCTCCTTCTAATGGCCTCAGTTCTGATGCAGGGTTAAGATGCAAGATGTTGACAATTTGTTCCCATAGATGCTGCTTGACCCACTGAGTTCCTCCAGCAGTTTGATTTGACTCCAGATTCCAACATCCAAAGGTTCTTGTGTCTCCAGCCTCGTCCTAAATTTTAAGGAATTACAATTCTCAATTGTAATCAACGTTCCCTGGTATTCCAGACCGACGACAGTTCCAACTCTGATGGCCAACAAATCTTAAAGAAGGGTCTCGACCCGAAAAGTCACCCATTCCTCCACACTCTCCAGCATTTTGTGTCTATCCTCAGTGTCAACCAGCATCTGCACTTCCTTCCGACACAAATCTTGAAATGCAGGGTCTTAAACCCTCTGTGTAGGAAGGAACTGCAGGTGCTGGTTCACACCGAAGATAGACACTAAATGCTGGAGTAACTCAGCGGGACAGGCATTATTCCAGGACAGAAGGAATGGGCAACATTTTGGCTTGAGACCCTTCTTCCGATTAAAATCCTATTTGATTAGCAGATTGCCAGATTAGCGGGTGGCTGGACTCATTCTCAACTCATTTGTGACATTCAATGAGTGATAGACCATGTGGAAAATTGTCTGCCTCTCTTTAGCATGAAGAGCATCTTCATCTTCATGAAGGGGGTATTAATGACCCCCCTTCGTCTCCCGAGCCTTGTAGCACACTGTTCAGGAGCATAAAGACCGTCATGGGCGTCTAGTGTGTGGAATCTCTCTGGGTACGCCTCGAAACAACAGAGAACTCGGCTGGTATTCAATACCTTTCTCACGACATTTTCTTCCCTCCTCGATCACAGTAGCAACAATATCGCATCTAATTATTATTATCAAATTCTGGTTCGAATGATATTCAAGTTGTAATTATATTCTCCAGCATGCAGCCCAGATATAGAGGAAGGAAACTTGTGTAAGCAAAAGGATGTGTTTTCAACTTGAAATATGTTTCACCTTTAGCACAGAGTCAATCGCCAGGCACCCCACTGCCTGCAATGCTGGATAAGATAGCACTGATCTCTCGCCAGAGGGTTGCTGAAATACCTACCTCCAATGTATTCTATAGTTCTAACAAAAGCTCAGATCCCGAATTTAAAGGACATGTACTCTTGGGAATTTCTGTCACCAGATAAATTAGTTAAGAAGGATATTGAGACCTTAGAAAGTACGCCAAGGAGATTATCTATAATTATAGGTCTGTGGGGAATTGTCTACAATTATTTCAGGTCTGTGGAGAAGCAGGGAATGTTATTTAAGCAAAGGTTTAATAGTGGTATTCAGGTATACTCGAAAGAGACATCTGTGACAGAAGGGGTGGTCATAAGATGATGAGGAGGACCTCATTAAAACTTACCGAATAGTGAAAGGTGTGGGTAGAGTGGATGTGGAGAGGGTGTTTCCACTAGTGGGAGAGTCCAGGACCAGAGGTCATAGCCTCAGAATTAAAAGACGCTCCTATAGGAAGGAGGTGAGGAGGAATTTCTTTAGTCGGTGGAATTCTTTGCCACAAAAGGTTGTGGAGGCCAAGCCAATGGATGTTTTTAAGGCAGAGATAGATAGATTCTTGATTAGTACGGGTGTCAGGGGTTATGGGGAGAAGGCAGGAGAATGGCGTTAGGAGGGATAGATCAGCCATGATTGATGGGCCAAATGACCTATTTCTGCTCATATCACATGAACTTCTGAAGAGGACAGGTAACTGTGGATAGTGCCAGATGCGATGTGAATTATAATATCAGGGATGCACTGCCAGAGGACTTTAGAAAGTGATTTGGCAATTGGAGGACTGAAGAGAAATGGCAGGGATGTTGGTTTGATTGAAGACCCCATGGGCAGATGGGCTGAACAATATTGAAATTTCCTTAAGGAGAACTGATCTTCACACAGATCCAGTCCTATGAGTTCCTTGTCCATTTGTTTCTTGGTTCCACAGCGAAACAAGAGGCCCCAGCCCTTCATGCCCAGAGAGTGATCACACCAACAAGTTATCAAACAAGCAGTCACCTTCTGATTGAAGTAGGAATTGGCTACCCATTTCCAGTTTACTCCATCTTTATGCCTTGTATCCAATGCACTTTCCCCCTGGATATATGAATCCAACAAAATCCTTGCATGGAAAAGTCTTAAACCCCTGTCCCACGGTACGAGTTCATTCCAAGAGCTCTCCCGAGTTTGCCCTGATTCGAACTCGGAGATTTACGGTAATGGCCACTCATCGGTATTCGGGGCTCTCGTGGTCATTTTTCATCATGTTGAAAAATCTTCATGAGCCTTCCCGTGCTTACCTGCCATTAGCGAGTCTTCCCGAGTACCTGCCGTTAGCGCTAAGAGACGTCTCCGAGCTCCGACGTACCCGCTTCGTTCATTCTCCATGCTTACCACGAGTTTGATTTTTTTAAACTCGGGAGAGCTCTTGGAATGAACTCCGTGAGACAGGGCTATTAGGAGTTCAGATTTCATGAAAGTGGCTAAAGAAAAGCTTCCTGAATTCTACTTCCGCCTAAACTGCCAATCGCTAGTTGTAAGATTGTGCACCTTCAGACTTGATTCCCTTACCAAGGGAAGGACTACTCTCTAGATACACCCTTTCACAACACAATTTTCAGTATAATTTATCAAACCTAATCCCAAGAAGAGCAGCAGTCTAACTCGTCATGGGGATAAACTGGTGCCGGGAGGATGGGGAGATGGCGGAAGATATTGAGGTGAGATGAGGGGACAGGGGAGGTGAGGGGATGAAGAGGGAGGGGGTGAAGAGGGAGGAGGTGATGGCACAAGTTATGCCTCACTGTGTTGTCCAGAATTTAACTGCCATTGCTCAAGGCACAGTAAGGGTGTCCTCCTTACATCAGCGAGACCAAGCGGCACAGTGGCACAGCGGTAGAGTTGCTGCCTTACAGTGCTTGCAGCTCCGGAGATACCGGTTCGATCCCAGCTGCGGGTGCTGTCTGTATGGCATTTGTACGTTCTCCCTGTGACCTGCGTGGGTTTTCTCCGAGATCTTCGGTTTCCTCCCACACCCCAAAGACGTACAGGTATGTAGGTTAATTGGCTTGGTGTATGTATAAATTGTCCCTAGAGTGTGCAGGATAGTGTTAACCGCTGGTTGGTGCAGACTCGGCCAAAGGGCATGTTTCCGTGCTGTATCTCTAAACTAAACTAAACAAGTGTAGACTTGGCACCCACACTCCAGCAACTGCAGTCACCAGTGCCTTGTCCTTACTTTTGCTCCTGCCTGACTTAAATTATACGTCTTACCCACACAGTTTTCACCAGGCATGACCTTAAAGTCACTAGGATAAGAAGGCGACTGTGAACTCTCTCCCATACTATAATGGTTCCGAATCCCACGGTAACAGCCCAGCCACGTGCATTGAGATCATCTGATTCATCACGGAATGGGTCAGAAAGTTGCCACTAAATTATTCAAACCTACATGGGTGACGTGTTATAAATAAGTCAACAAGAGGAATAGAAGGGATCCATCGAGCCTCGGTGACCCTGGGCTGGTAACGTCAGGTAACTCCAGAAGCTGAAGATTCTCCTGAGATTCATGGGGCGGCTCTGGGGCTCCTGGTCTCGGCCGCAGGATGACTACAGATGATCGGCAATCGATGAATGAATGGGGCATGGTCACATTGTGGGGGTAAACTAGTACCTGGAGGATACAGGAAGATATTGAGGAGAGGTGAGGGAATGGATGGAGGGGTGATGAAGAAGGAGATGAAAGAAGCTAAAAGAGAGCAGTGAGTGAAGGAGAGCTCGGGGTAATAGTAAAGGGGAGGAGGCAGGTGAGAGGGTGAAGTGAAGGGGAAGGAGCTCTGGAGAAAGGTGGTGTGGTGAAAACATCCCAAAGACATGCACATCTATAAATTGCCCCGAGCTTAGTTTAGTTTACAGACACAGCGCGGAACCAGGCCCTTTGGCCCACCGAGTCTGCACCGACCAGCGATTCTCGCATATTAACACTATCCTACACACACACACTGGGGACAATATACATGTGTACAAGCCAATTAACCTACAAACATGTACATCTTTGGAGTGTGGGATGAAACCGAAGATCTTGGAGAAAACCCACGCAGGTCACGGGGAGAACGTACAAACACTGTACAGACAGCACCCGTAGTCGGCATCAAACTCGAGTCTCGGGCGCTACAAGCGCTGTAAGGCAGGGAATTCCATAGATTCACAACTCTCTGGGTGAAAAAGTTTTTTCTCACCTCAGTCTTAAATGACCTCTCCTTTATTCTAAGACTGTGACCCGTGTCTTAGACATGGTTCCATCATCTATGGAGCGAAGGAATAGGTGACGTTTCAGGTCTCGACCCGAAATGTCACCTATTCCTTCGCTCCATAGATGCTGCTTCACTCGCGGAGTTTCTCCAGCACTTTTGTCTACCTTAACCAACTCGTGTAATTCGCGGCCATACTAAAGCTCTACGGAAGGAAGCTGGTACCTTCGTTTCTCCTTTGTTGTAACAATACAGATTAAAACACGCAGCAAACTGACAGTGGGATTTTTGCAAAGCCTATTATGAAAAAAGAAGAATATGCTAATGAAATAATATTCTCTTTTGCAGGAAGTCACCTAGGGCTATGAGCCGTAGTTTGTTTTTTAATCTTTTTTTTTGCCTGTCAGAGTGTTTAATGTTTTAAAGGGGGATTTTATTAGCCTGGAAATACTTCAGAGCCCTTCACCTCATTTATTATGAAAAAATAATGGAACCAAAATGCAACTCTCCCTGCATTCATCATGATTTATTTATTTTGATAAGTACAGTTGAATGATGTGACTTACTGCTCCACCGTAAAATTGTTGAGTTTTGCTGAAATATTCCTGTATTAAAGGTTCTATAAATATTCCTATGCAGATGAAGAAAGCTGTGGTTTATTCAGTAGCCTTTATTACTTCAGGGGGTTCTTGAATATTTCACAGCCAAATAAGTCCTTTTGAAGTGCAGTCATTTTATCCTCTTAGAAATGCCACAGCCAATTTGTGCACAGCAATAGACAAACCATTAATAGACAGGCAATCAGTTTCAATAATAATATCAAGGGGTACATAGTTGGACCCCCTTGGCTTTGGGTTAAGTCCACGTGGTCACTGGCATGTTATGAGAGGCATAGATCAGTTTGGTTTCAGTTCAGTTTAGTTAATTGTCATGTGTACCGAGGTACAGTGCAAAGCTTTTGTGGCGCGCTAACCATTCAGCGGAAGGACAATACATGATTACAATCGAGCCATTCACAGTGTACAGATACATGATAAGGGAATAACGTTTAGCGCAAGGTAAAGCCAGTAAAGTCCGATCATAGATAGATCGTAATTCAGATCGTAGTTGTAGTAGGATGGTTCAGTTGCCTGGTAACAGCTGGGAAGAAACTGTCCCTGAATCTGGAGATGTGCGTTTTCACACTTGTCCCATGTGAGAGGGGAGAAGAGTTGAGTGGCCAGGATGCGACTTGTCCTTGATTGTGCTGCTGGCCTTGCTGCCGCAGCGTGAGGTGTAAATGGAGTCAATGCAAGGGAGGCTGGCATGTGTGATGGTCCGGGCTGCGTCCACGATTCGCTGCAATGTCTTGCGGTCTTGGATGGAGCTGTTCGGATAAGGTAGAGAGCCCACATTAGAGGACATCACACACACCATCTTTTTGCAGTCAGTGGAGAGAGTGGTCACAACCTTGGCATGAAAGAGGTTGAAGACAGGATTAAAGTGAACACAGAATCAAAAATATGTTATAATTAAGCTCAGATGGCACCTTGAACATTGCACCCAGTTATGAATGCAGAGACACAGGAGAGTTCCAGTACGAGAGGCAGTAGCACAAAGACTGGGAAGCTGGTCACTCAGTGGCCTAATATAGTGACCTGATGTAGTGGCCTGACGTGGGAATGTGGGGCTTTCAGTCTGCAGAGAATACTCTCACACAGGAGAAAAACAAAGGAGGGAAAATAGTATGGAATGGGCAAATCCGGGATATTGATTACTATTGGATCAAGGCTGCTGGTCAAAGAGACACGTGTTGAAATGAGTGGCAGAGTGTGGTCAAGAGTGTTTTATTGTCATACATCATCCCAGATAGAACAATGACATTCTTACTTGCAGCAGCACAACAGAATATGTAAACATAGTACACTGTAAACAATATAATAAACAAGAAAAAAGTTCAGTGAGTGTATATTAACACACACACACAAACACACACACACACACACGCACGCACGCACGCACGCAAGCACGCACACCACACACACACACACAGAAGAGAACTGCAGATGCTGGTTTAAATCGAAGATAGACACAAAATGCTGAAGTAAATCAGCAGGACAGGCAGCATCTCTGGAGAGAAGGAATGGGTGACGTTTCGGGTTCAGATGGTTTTGTGTGATATATATATGTGGGGTTCAGAGCTTATCGGAGGTTACGTTAGCTCTGCTGCTTCTTCATACAAATGTGCAACCAGAACTGACCAGTAAAGCCCATCATGTCTTCCCTGACCGTGAAGCCCTCTAACTAAACAACCGGCATGCATGTAGTCTGCGTCCCTCTAACCTCTGCCTGTTTATATGTTTGCCCAAATGCCTCTAAAATGTTGCTATTGTATCAGCCTCCACCATTACTTCTGACAGCTCGTTCCAGGCATCCACCACTCTCTGTGTAAGAAACATGCATTGCACATCTATCTATCTTATCATATAACAATTAAAACTGATCTTGAATGTGGATTTAATGATGTGTGTGTTTATTTGTGGATTTGTGTGTGTGTGTGTATATGTTTGTCTGTGATTCGCATCTCCTAGAAAACACGATGCGCTAACGGTGACATTTTTACATATTCCGATAGAGATTTACCTCATGATTTCCAAAATGGCCTCATCTGAAAATCTGATTCATTATTTCCTGAGTTATTTCTTAAAATTGTTCACAAACCTTAAATATTTTTTAAAGCTAACGAGCTGATGACATCATAATGGCTCTGCTCCTCGTGGCCAGCTGAGCAGTATTCAATCCGCAGCCTGCTGAGCACTGTTTTTGCACGAGCCCAAAGTCAAAAGAGTTTATTGTCATGTGCCCCTGACAGGACAATGAAATTATTTCTTTGCTTCAGCACAACAGAACATAGTAGGCATTGCAGAGAAACAAGATGGCGCCTGCCTGCGGCGACTTTTGCGGAGCTCCGGAACATAAAGCTGCGAGTTACGTTAATCTCCCAACTCATAATCATTTTGTCGCCTCCCGCTCGCAGTCAAGTCGCACTCTGCTGGCCGTCCGCCCCGCCCCGTCCGCGGCCCAGCTGCCCTCCCCCCCCCAGGGCTCTCGATTGAAGCCGCTGAACACACAATAATTTGGTTGGGCTACCGAGGGCTTCAGAGGTCCCGAGGCCCGCTGCCCGCTCGCAGTCGGCCTCCCCTTCCCCCTCCCCCTCTCTCCCCCCTTCCCCCCCCTCCCCCTCTCACCCTCTCCCCCCCCCCCCCCCTCCCCCCTCTCCCCCTCTCCTCCCCCCTCTTTCCTCCCCCTCTCCTCCCCTCTCTCCCTCTCACCCGAGAGCTTTGGTTGAAGCACGTTTGGCCCTCGGCTCGGGTTTCCAGAGAGAACCCGAGATCCCGAGAGGAGCGGCCCGCTGCGCGCTGTTTTCCACGCTTGCGCATCGGCTCTGGATTCCCGAGATCAACCGAGAGCTGCCGAGGAGCACCCGAGTGACGACATCACAATGAGCGAGCTATCGTTTCGAGAACATTCTTCAAATCCATCACCAATGGTCATTCTCCCTTTGTTTGTGAACAATGAAGTGCTGAACTCCACTTCTCTAAAGATAAGAGTCCGATTGTACTTCATTGTTTTTGTTTAACTTAGAAAATGTTGATTTTATTGTTCTTTAAAGAATTCATTGCAATAATTCTTAAAGTTTACATTTAATTTCAGTGTGTGTATGTATGTGTGGGGGTGGGGGGTGGTGGTTAGTGTGTGTGTGTGTGTGTGTGTGTGTGGGGGGGGGGTGGTTAATGTGTGTGTGTGTGTGTGGGGGTGGTGTAGTGTTTGTGTGATGCTGCAGGCCTCCACCCCCCCCCACACCTCCTCGAAAACACGATGCGCTAACGGTGAAATTTGTACATATTCCGATAGAGATTTACCTCATGATTGTAAAAAATCACCTCATCTGAAAATGTGATTCATTATTGCTTGAGTTTTTTATTTAAATTGTTCACAAATCTGAAATCTTTTTTACAGCTAACGAGCTGATGACATCACAATGGCTCTCCTCCTCGCGGTCCGCTGCGCATAGTTTTCAATGCGCAGCCTGCTGGGCACTGTTTTCCATGAGCTGCGAGTTACGTAATCCCCCTCCCTCCTCCCCACCAACTCGCAGTCGACTCGCACCCGGCTGGGCGTCAGCAGCGCCCCGCCCCTCCCCGCCCCGCCCAGCCCCGCCCCGCCCCGCCCCGCAGACCCCCCCCCCCCCCCCCCCCGGGCTCTAGGTTAAAGCTGACGAACACGCAATAATTTGGTTGGGCTTCCGAGGGCTTCAGAGGTCCCGCAAGGTCCCGAGAACTGCCGAGGCCTTCTGCCCGTTCGCAGTCGGCCCAATCCGCTCAGTGTCCATGCCGCCCTCTCGCTGAGTCCAAGTCCGCCCTCTCCCTCTCTCTCCCCCCCCTCCCCTCCCCCTCCCCCTACTCTCCCCCCTCTCCCCGACTCTCTCCCCTTCCTTCTCTCCCCCCCTCCTCTCCATCCATCCCCCTCCCCCCTCCCCTCCTCCCTCCTCCTCTCCCCCCTCCCCCCCCTCTCTCCCCCCTCTCCCCCTCCCACTCTCCACCTCCCTCCCCACCACCCTCCCCACCACCCCTTCCCCCTCCCCCTCTCCCCCCTCCTCCCACCCCCCTCTCCTCCACATCTCTTCCCCCTCTCCCGCTCTCCTCCCCCTCTCCCCATCTTCCCCCTCCCTCCCCCCCTCCCCCTCCCCTCCCCTCCCCCTCCCCCTCCCCTCCCCCTCTCCTCCCCTCATCCTCTCCCCCTCTCACCCTCTCCCCCTCTCCCCCTCTCCTCTCCCCCTCCTCCTCTCCATCCCTCCACCCCCCCTCCATCCCCTCTCCCCCCTCTCTCCCCTCTCTCCCCCCTCTCTCTCCACCCACTCCCTCTCTCTCTTTCTCTGCCCAATCTCTCAGCCCCTCTCCCATCGCCTCTGCCCTTCTGTCTCTGCCCCCTTCTCTAGATGCCCCTGAGAGGTGGGGACCATGCGTCAGTTGATAGGGAGGGGAAGGGCTAAAAGGAGGCAATGAATAATATTAATATAATATCAAGGGAGGTGGTTAGTGTGTGCATGTGTGTGTGTGGGGGGGGGGGGGGGGGTAGTTAGTGTGTGTTTGATGCCGCAGGACGTGCCCCCCCCCTCAACCGTGCATTGAGGGGATGGGACCCAACGGGTCCTCCTTGGTCTAGTCTTCTTTAAAATGTCCCCCTCTGACCTTAAAGGTATGCACTGCAATATTTGACATTTCCACCCTGGGAAAAGACGCTGATCAACTCTATTATCTATGCCTCTCTTAATTTTAAATACAATGGTTCAATAGTTCAATGATGCTTTATTTTTCATATGGTATATGCAATTAAATATTTTTTGCAGATATTACACTTGCAGGAGCCCCACCATGACTTCTATCAAGAATATAAAGCAGGACAGTAAAAGGTATTCTTTGGGTATGTGAAGAGGAAAACATTAGTTAAGACCAAAGTTGGACCCTTGAAGACCGAAAAAGGTGAATTTATTATGGGTTACAAGGAAATGGCAGATGAGTTGAACAGGTACTTTGGATTTGTCTTCACTAAGGAGGACACAAACAATCTTCCTGATATAGCAGTGGCCAGAGTATCTGGGGTGACGGAGGAACTGAAAGAAATCCACATTAGGCAGGAAATGGTGTTGGATAGACTGATGAGACTGAAGGCTGATAAATCCCCAGGGCCTGATGGTCTGCATCCCAGGGTACTTAAGGAAGTGGCTATAGAAATCGTGGATGCATTGGTGATAATTTTCCAATGTTCTATAGACTCAGGATCAGTTCCTGTGGATTGGAGGGTATCCCACCAATTTAAAATATCCCACTTTTAAAGAGAGAGAAAACGGGGAATTATAGATCAGTTAGCCTGACATCGGTGGTGGTGAAGATGCTGGAGTCAATTATAAAAGATGAGATAGCCGCACATTTGGATAACAGTAACAGGATCGGCCCGAGTCAGCATGGATTTACACAGGGGAAATCATGCTTGACTAACCTTCTGGAATTTTTTGAAGATGTAACTAGGAAAATGGACAAATGTGGATGTAGTGTACCTGGACTTTCAGAAAGCATTTGATAAGGTCCCACATAGGAGATTAGTGGGCAAAATTAGGGTACATGGTATTGGGGGTAGAGTGCTGACATGATAGAGAAGTGGGTTGGGGTGCAGATAGGAAACAAACCCTTCTTCAGAGTAGGATTAATGGAGGAGATAAGGAACAATGGTCCCTTTCTGTTTGTGAGAATGGCACTGGGGTGGGGGAGGGAGAATAGAGATAGAGGAATTGCAGTGACTAGGATGAAGGGATTCAAAGTAACATTAGCAAATTTGCAGATGACACAAAGCTGGGTGGCAGTGTGAACTGTGAGGAGGATGCTATGAGAGTGCAGGGTGATGGACAGGTTGGGGGAGTGGGCAGATGCATGGCAGATGAAGTTTAATGCAGATAAATGTGAGGTTATTCACTTTGGAAGCAAAAACAGGAAGGCAGATTACTATCTAAATGGCGTCAAGTTGGGAAAAGGGGAAGAACAACGGGATCTGGGGGTCCTTGTACATCAGTCTATGAAAGTAAGCATGCAGGTACAGCAGGCAGTGAAGAAAGCGAATGGCATGTTGGCCTTTATAACAAGAGGAATCGAATATAGGAGCAAAGAGGTCCTTCTGCAGTTGTACAGAGCCCTAGTGAGACCACACCTGGAATATTGTGTGCAGTTTTAGTCCCCTAATTTGAGGAAGGACATTCTTGCTATTGAGGGAGTGAAGCGTAGGTTTACAAGGTTAATTTCCGGGATGGCGGGACTGTCATATGCTGAGAGAATGGAGCAGCTGGGCTTATACACTCTGGAGTTTAGAAGGATGAGAGGATATCTCATTGAAACATATAAGATTGTTACGGGCTTGGACACACTAGAGGCAGGAAACATGTTCCCGATGTTGGGGGAGTCCAGAACCAGGGGCCACAGTTTAAGAGTAACGAATAAGCCATTTAGAACGGAGACGCGGAAACACTTTTTCTCACAGAGAGTGGTGAGTCTGTGGAATTTGCTGCCTAAGAGGGAGGTGGAGGCAGGTTCTCTGGATGCTTTCAAGAGAGAGCTAGATAGGGCTCTTAAAAATAACGGAGTCAGGGGATATGGGGAGAAGGCAGGAACGGGGTACTGATTGGGGATGATCAGCCAGGATCACATTGAATCTGAATCTCGAAGGGCCAAATGGCCTACTCCTGCACCTATTGTCTATTGTCTCTTTGGCTATTGTCTATTCCTGGTGCTCCAGAGAAAATAACCTAAATTTGTCCAACCTCTACTTCCAGCTAACACACTCCAATCCAAGCAACATGCCAGTCAACGTCTTCTGCACCCTTTGCGAAACATCCACATCCTTCCTGTATTACAGTGACTAGAAGTGTACAAAATACTCCAAAACTGGCCTAACTAAAGTTTTATACAGCTACAACATGACTCCCTCACTTTTATGCTAAAAGCACAATTTACCGGATACAATGCCAGACTGCTGACTGGAGTGTTCGTCAGGCATGTTTCCAAATGATTGCAGGAGATGATCCGAAAGGGGTTTCTCACACCCACGTATTTCATGAAGTCTTGAAGACTTTTGAGGAACGAAGGAAGTGAGTGGGCGGAGAGAACTGTTAAAGTGGGAAACACTCCCAATATCACAAATATCCTAGCTGTGCATAGTAATTCTTTCAACGCTTCATCTATGAATGGTTGCTAACAGCGCACATCTACTCAATCCCCATCTTCCACCTCCCTGGAAATTTCCATAAATTACCAGTTCACTGGCAGGCACAGGAAACTCCGGTGGAAAAGCTGTTTCATGTACGACCAAGTTTCAATGCGGCATAAGGTCATTCTATTTGAGCGACATCTTGACTTGAGCAAGGATAGACTACCCTGTGAAGGGTTAGTTTTCGCTGGACAGATACAGGAGGAAGTCACGTTAATGCATCGTTTATTGGCAAGAGGCAAAGGCAGTGATGAAGCCGCCTTTAGTTTAGTTTAGTTTAGAGATACATCGTGGAAACAGGTCCTTTGGCCCACCGAGTCCGTGCTGACCAGCAATCCCCGCATATTAACGTAATCCTACGCACACTAAGGACAATTTGACATTTATATAGCAAGCCAATTTACCTACAAACCTGTATGTCTTTGGAGTGTGGGACGAAACTGATCTCGGAGAAAACCCACGCGGTCCGTACAAAATATGGTTTTCTTCATTAGGATGGAGAGTGACATAATTAATTCAGAAACAAGGATTCTGAACTTAAAGAAAGGTAACTTTGAGGGTATGAGACGTGAATTGGCCAAGATAGACTGGCAATTGATTCTTAAAGGGTTGACGGTGGATAGGCAATGGAAGGCATTTAAAGACTGCATGGATGAACTACAACAATTGTTCATCCCAGTTTGGCAAAAGAATAAATCAGGGAAGGTAGTACATCTGTGGATAACAAGGGAAATCAGGGATAGTATCATAACAAATGATGAAGCATACAAATTAGCCAGAAAAGGCAGCCTACCAGAGGACTGGGAGAAATTCAGAGTCCAGCAGAGGAGGACAAAGGGATTAATTAGGAAAGGGAAAATAGATTATGAAAGAAAAGTGGCAGGGAACATAAAAACTGACTGCAAACGATTTTATAGATATGTGAAGAGAAAAAGATTAGTTAAAACAAATGTAGGTCCCTTGCACAGAAACAGGTGAATTGATCATGGGGAACAAGGACATGGCAGACTAATTGAACAACTACTTTGGTTCTGTCTTCACTAAGGAAGACATAAATAATCTGCCGGAAATAGCAGGGGACCGGGGGTCAAATGAGATGGAACTGAGTGAAATCCAGGTTAGCCGGGAAGTGGTGTTAGGTAAGTTGAATGGATTAAAGGCCGATAAATCCACAGGGCCGGATAGACTGCATCCCAGAGTACTTAAGGAAGTAGCCCCAGAAATAGTGGATGCATTAGTGATAATTTTTCAAAACTCTTTAGATTCTGGAGTAGTTTCTGAGGATTGGTGGGTAGCTAATGTAACCCCACTTTTTAAAAAGGGAGGGAGAGAGAAAACGGGGAATTACAGACCAGTTAGTCTAACATCGGTAGTGGGGAAACTGCTAGAGTCAGTTATTAAAGATGGAATAGCAGCACATTTGGAAAGTGGTGAAATCATTGGACAAAGTCAGCATGGATTTATGAGAGGTAAATCATGTCTGACGAATCTTATAGAATTTTTTGAGGATGTAACTAGTAGAGTGGATAAGGGAGAACCAGTGGATGTGTTGTATCTGGACTTTCAGAAGGCTTTCAGAAGTATACAAACTTAAAGCACATGGTATTGGGGGTTCTGTATTGATGTGGATAGAGAACTGGCTGGCAGACAGGAAGCAAAGAGTAGGAGTAAATGGGTCCTTTTCAGAATGGCAGGCAGTGACTAGTGGGGTACTGCAAGGCTCAGTGCTGGGACCCCAGCTATTTACAATATATATTAATGATTTGAACGAGGGAATTGAATACAACATCTCCAAGTTTGTGGATGACACAAAGCCGGGGGGCAGTGTTAGCTGTAAGGAGGATGCTAGGAGACTGCCAGGTGACTTGGATAGGTGAGTGGGCAAATGAAAGGCAGATGCAGTATAATGTGGATACATGTGAGGTTATCCACTTTGGTGGCAAAAAAGGAAAGTGGACTATTATTTGAATGGTGGCCGATTTAAAAAAAGGGGAGATGCAACGAGACCTGGGTGTCATTGTACACCAGTCATTGAAAGTAGGCATACAGGTGCAGCAGGCAGTGAAGAATGCGAATGGTATGTTAGCATTCATAGCAAAAGGATTTGAGTATAGGAGCAGGGAGGTTCTACTGCAGTTGTACAGGGTCTTGGTGAGACCACACCTGGAGTATTGCGTACAGTTTTGGTCTCCTAATCTGAGGAAAGACATTCTTGCCATAGAGGGAGTACAGAGAAGGTTCGCCAGACTGATTCCTGGGATGGCAGGACTTTCATATGAAGAAAGACTGGATAGACTCGGCTTGTACTCGCTAGAATTTAGAAGATTGAGGGGGGATCTTATAGAAACTTATAAAATTCTTAAGGGATTGGACAGGCTAGATGCAGGAAGATTGTTCCCGATGTTGGGGAAGTCCAGAACAAGGGGTCACAGTTTAAGGGTAAGGGGGAAGTCTTTTAGGACCGAGATGAGAAAAAATTTTTCACACAGAGAGTGGTGAATCTCTGGAATTCTCTGCCACAGAAGGTAGTTGAGGTCAGTTCATTGGCTATATTTAAGAGGGAGTTTGTGGTCCTTGTGGCTAAGGGGATCAGGGGGTATGGAGAGAAGTCAGCTACAGGATACTGTTGGTTGATCAGCCATGATCATATTGAATGGCGGTGCAGGCTCGAAGGGCCGAATGGCCTACTCCTGCACCTATTTTCTACGTTTCTATGTTTCTAACTCTGTGCAGACAGCTCCCGAGGTCGGAATCGATCCTGGGTCTCTGGTGCTGTAAGGCAGCAGCTCTACCGCTGCACCACCTGACCTGGAAGTGACAGCATCTGGGGTTTCAAAACGCAGAAGTATTTACTGTGTTTACAGGAATTAGAAGCACGAATTGCAGATGTTAGAAACCGTAACCAAAAGAAGAAAAGACTGGAAATGTGCAATATGTCAGACAGCCCCTGTGGGGGAGAGGAATAGAGTGAATGTTACAAGCGGACAAAGCTCTGCTGACCTCTCATAAGAACTCAGAATTCTGTTTGGTTCAGTTTATTTAGTTTATTGTCACGAATACCGAGGTACAGTGAAAAGCTTTTGTTGCGTGCTAACCAGTCAGCAGAAAGACAATACATGGTTACAATTGACCCATTTACAGTGTATAGAGAGATTTAAGAGTGTGGAGCGATTGTAATATGTGATTGTAGATCTGCTTCTGTGGCTGCCACGCAAATAGTCGCCTGGGTAGGGCGCCATCTTGGAAGATCTATCATTGACTTGAACTATTAATAGTGTTTCTTCCTCCATGGATGCTGTCTGACTAGCTGAGCAGTTGAACAGAGTCACTATTCATTCCACTTAAGCTTTTGGCTTCTTCTTCTCCTTGCGTATGGCGTGCACAGCCTATAGTTGTTGGACAACTTGTTCAACTTAATCCTATTTGATTGTGCACGCCGGGTTGATTGCATTCGTCGAAACAGGGCGGACCACGTGAAGGCTGCAATCTTCCACCCCCAGCTCTTGGCTGACCTTGATCATTGTAAGAAGTGATTGGGCTTGTTGTGATGCAATCAAGCATGAAACAGATTGCTGTCAAGCACAGGGAGAGAGCAGGGCAAAAAATATCTCTCCCCCTGAACTCTTGAGAGAGTTCATAACTTCACACATGATAGCAGCAGAATTAGGCCATTCGGCCCATCAAGTCTACTCTGCCATTCAATCATGGCTGATCTATCTCTCCCTCCTAACCCCATTCTCCTGCCTTTTCCCCATAACCTCTGACGCCTTAACTAAACAAGCATCTATCTATCTCTGACTTAAAAATATCCACTGACTCGGCCTCCACAGCCTTCTGCAGCAATGAATTCCACAGATTCGCCACCCTCTGACTTTGATCCTAGTCTCTCCCACTAGTGCAAACATCCTCTCTATCCAGGCCTTTCATCAGGGCATAAACTGTCTCGCATACGGAGAGAGGGCAGGGCAAAAAGCACTGGCTGTTTTTTGCGGAACCAGTCCGTGCTGTCAGCAAGGAGAGGAGAAATATAATAGTAAAGAAATATTAGTCAATAATCGCGTGAATAAAATCTCATAGCGTAAACTAATTGCTTTGATACATTTGCATAGGGCAGATAAAACAATTTACATTGGAAACAAAAATATAATAACAGAGTAAACCAAGCAAATGCATATTTACTTAATAGAATTAATTCTCAACAGAACTGCAGTTAACGAGACAAATTGTGTCTTTTTCTAAATGGTTTGGATTGAGGATGTGCCTGGAATTGTCAGTCTTTGCTACATCCTATATTCACTGTGTATCAGCAAAGATAATATGGCAATTAACACGCTGTCCAGAACCTTGGAAACGCAATGTGCTCTCGGCTATAATTCATGCATTGTAAATGTGATGACCCTAAATAACGTGCCGTTTTTGGCATTATTTCTGGGTGCGTGTGTGGGGGAGGGGGGTGCTAAATTCAGGTCATGGTTTTTTCTGCCCTGAAGTTAGCGTTGCAGCCTTCTCCTGACCTACTCTCCCATATTCTTCCCTGTGGCTATCAAACTGTACAACTCCTGTTGTAGGGTAGACTGACCCCCCCCAATCTTTGCACATCCCCACTTCTTTCCACTTGCCACTTTAATGTCATGTTTCATGTATTTTGTGTTGTATGACTGTTGGCAGACCAATGCCCCTCCTGGGATAAATAAAGATTTATCATATCGTATCGACTCATACATTCCCCCACCACCCGGCCCCCGGTAAAAGGTGCCGTAAATGGAGGTGCTTTGGTTGTGTAGATGTATCATTGGGCAGGACGTTGTGAGGAAGGCTGAGATCTCATGGCTGCCTCTCCCGTTGCCCGGACAGTGAGCTGCTGCCCTCTCCCTACGGTTTATTCAGTGAATGACTGCGGTTTCAAATATAAGGGGATTTAAACCCTACACCTGGACAGCTTACAACCCAGCGGTATGAATATTGATTTCTCTAACTTTAAGGAACCCTTGCTTTGCCGTGCTCTCCACCCCTCCCCCACCCTACTTCTCTGACTGTCCTCCTGATTAAATATTACTGATTGTACGCCACATTGCCACCTTCCCCTCAGTTAACAATGAACCATTCTACCATTCCTTATCATCATCTGCCTTGATCTGTTGTTTTCACACCATACCAATCCATATCTCTAGACTCCCTCTCCCCCGACTCGCAGTCTGAAGAAGCGTCTCGACCCTAAACGTCACCTATTCCTTCTCTCCAGAGATGCTGCCTGGCCCGCTGAGTTACTCCAGTGTTTTGTGTCTATCTTCGGTGTAAACCAGCATCTGCAGCTCCCTGCTACAGTTGAATCCATTACTAGTGGTAATTCATGTCATAGAGTCATAGAGTGATACAGCATGAAACAGGCCCCTCGGCCTAACTTGCCCACACCGGCCAACTTGTCCCATCTACACTAATCTACACTAGGACAACACTGTCCCCTCTGTGGTCCAGGGTAACGAGGGTTTACTGTAATTGGAGATTGCAGCAGTAATTGGTGGGGTATGTAGGATAGGCAGGCATACTCGATTGGCAGGGGCTAGAGTGAGAGGCAAGGATGTAGTGTATGTGGAGTAAGCAAGGGTATCTCAGATAAGCATAGGATATAGGATATGAATGAACGAATACTTTGTCACAGTGAAATTCTTTGCTTGCATACTTTGCCAAAGTATGCAAATACTCACCCATAAAGGGTGCTTACAAAGTTATCCCCCCCACCCCGCCCGTGCCAGTTCCCCCCTTTGTTCTCCCTCCTCCCCCCTCCCCCCTCACGGCAGTCCCCCCACGCCGGCTCCCCGTTGCTCTTCCCCCTCTCTCACGGCGGGTCCTGCTTTGTTCCTTCCCTGAGCAGGGGTATAAAAGGGAGACAGGGAGGTGGGTCGGCAGGGGGAAGGGGTAAACAGTGACACTGGCTGGATTCACCATAGCTTTGAGGTCAAAGCGTCAAACGGACCCTTCTCTGAACAGCCACCATTCCGAGGGGTGCAGGAGAGGGAGGGTGCAGAGTTTCAGCCAAGGGTCACTGTTGGGTGGGACACTGGACATCCCCCACTTCCACCCTCTGACCATGGAGTGGGTGATCCCTCTGATGTTTGTGGGAGAGATCAGGCAATAGGTGTGAAACCTCCAGATTCAGAGACAGTTTCTTCCCAGCTGTTATCGGGCAACTGTATCATCCTACCACAACCAGGGAGCAGTGCTGAACTACTATACAACCTTTTGGTGATCCTAGGACTATCTTTGATTAGATTTTACTATCTTTACCTCACACTAAACGTTATTCCCTTGTCATGTATCTATACAGTGTAAATGGCTCGATTGTCTTTCCACTGACTGGTTAGCATGCAGCAAAAGCTTTTCACTGTACCTTGGTACATGTGACAATAAACAAAACTGAATTGAATTGAACTGCAGATGCTGGTTTATGCCAAAGATAGACATGAAATGCTGGAGTAACTCAACGGGTCAGGCAGCATCTCTGGGGAAAATGGATAGGTGTTGTTTCGGGTTGGGGACTCTTTGTCTACCCTGGTGAGTCTTTGGAATTCTCTATCCCAGAGGAATGTGGCAGCTCAGTCACTATTTACAAAAGTGATTGGTGGATTATTATGTAGAAGCATTCAAGGTTAATCCAGGAAAGTGGCATTGGTGTAAAAGACCAGTCATGTTTTTATTGAATGGCAGTGCAAATATAAGGAGTAAGTGGCCCACTCTTGCTTTCATATGTTGTCCCTTTACCCCTGATGTTCATATGTTCTTGATGAATCAATTGCTACTATGTTGAGTCTCGTTGTTAGTAACTCGTTTTCACCTAGACCACAGCTAACGATGGCCTGTTTCCTTTATCATTGTTGCCTTTTTGCATATATTTAATTCATTGCTCTATATCTCTGTATATCACCATCTATATCTCTTGTTTCCCCTTCCCCTGACTCTCAGTCTGAAGAATGGTCTTGACCCGAAACGTCACCTATTCCTTTTCTCCAGACCCACTGCCAGATGCTGCCTGACCCGCTGAGTTACTCCAGCTTTTTGTGCCAATCTTAGCCACTTCCATGTCAGCAGGTCTGCTCAATTTTTATTGAATTTGCAGATGAATGCATTAAAATAAATTACCTTTGATAGTTTAATCCAGCTGTGTTTAGTATTTCAGTCCACACTCAGCCTAAGAAGTGACCACTTATCCCTCCCCTCAGATAAACCAGGGGCAACAGCGTGAGTGTGGTAGTTTCTCACATGCATTGTTGTGGGGACATGCCCCTTTGGATGCAACATTACCCCACCCAGTCTTGTGAGTCTGATGATGCCTGGTATAGAGTCATACAGCACAGAAACAGGCCCTTCGGCCCATCACATTCATGCTGACCTTGCTGCTATCCTCATTAGTCCCAGTTACCTACAGTAGGACCGTAGACGTCTCTGCCCATTTAACCTTCTTAAAACCTCCTTAGGGCGGCACGGCGCTTGCAACGTCGGAGACCTGGGTTCAATCCTGAAGAAGGTTGCTCCCTATACGGAGTTTCGACGTTTTCCCCATGGGTTTTCTCCGAGATCTTCAGTTTCCGCCCACACTTCAAAGACGTACAGGTGTGTAGGTTAATAGTAAGATTAAATGAGAACTTACCAGTTTGAAGTTTGATCTTTATTTTATGAGGAGTTACGATGAGGGTTTACGTGAAGACCCCGCCAGCACGCATGCGCGACATTCTTCAAAGCAGTGGTGTGAAATCACAAATACCAGAGTAGACTAATATAGTAAGATAAGAGAGAACTTCCATACCAGTTGAACTTTATAATAGAGGGCTTTGGGAGCGGAGGGCACGTAATCCCTCATCGTAACTCCTCATAAAATAAAGATCAAACTTCAATCTGGTAGGTTCTCATTTAATCTTACTATTTTACTTCGGAGTCACGTGAGTGACTACGTGAAGATTTCAAAGCTCTGTGATTTCATGCCCTGGAACGAGTCCATGCTCACACACTGCCATTCTGGGAAGGAGGATGAACGTATTTCACACACGACACTGTGCTGAAAAACAAGAAAGGTATTATTCATACCTAAAATAATATGCCCCACATTGGGTAATTTATTTTTCAGAACTTAAATGTTCCCTGCAAACGTCTCAGGAGCGGCCACGGGTTTATTATAAAGCGTTGAATTCGTTCATTGCTCCAACCCGCTGTGGCAAGGATGTGATCCATAGGAACTCCCATCATCCTAGCGTCCGATGTAGATGCAGCCCTGGTGGAGTGAGATTTGAAAAGATTAGTATCCACCGCTGCACGTAATACCACCCTAACCATCTGGATATGGTTTGCACTGTGACCTTAGGTGAGGCCGTTTATGGCTTATGAGAAAAGCTCTCTCCGTGCCCCTAAGTGTCTTGGTGACTATATATTGCAAAATATGTGTCACTATGCAGGGCCGACTATCTGCAGGATACGCCAGAACTCTAACATTGGTCAGAGGAACCGGGTCGGTCTTGTTTAAGTACCCCTGTATGTAGCAGGTTATCTGCCATTTGTGACATAAATGGCGTCCTAGCTTGTGTAAGGACTGGACCCGTTGTGCTGATCCAAGTGCCATAATCATTCCCATCTACGATATTAGTTTGTCCAGAGTGAGCCCCGATATGGGTGTCCATCCTCGTAACATGGTTTATACTATACCTATGTCCCATGTATGGGTGTATATGGGCCTGGGGGGATAGAGTAAAAATACCCCTCATTTGTTTAGGTACTAGTGGGTGTGATCCTATAGCCAGGTGATCACTCCATCTGCCCAGATATTAGATAGGGCACTCCTTGCACAATAAAGGCACTGTAACTCAATCCTTCATCGAAATGAAGGGTGGCCAGAACTCCAGCACTTCAGTGTAGGTGGCCGAGTCATATGTAGTGTTCGTCCTGGTGCAGAACACTTCCCATTTCCTGACAAATGTCTTCTCGTGGACCCCCTGCACGACGCTGAGATGGCATTGATCGTCCTGTCGGTGAGTCCGTATCCCAGAAATGGCCTGTTCAGAATCTGCAAATCAACAAGTTCATACGGTCACGGCACGGATAACTTTCCCCTGTCACGGGGTGTACCAACAAACTCGGCCGTTGTTGATCCAGATGCAGGGTTCTGAGGCCATCTTTGTACTGTTGGGAACCATGGTACCCGTTGCGGAGTCTTGTTTAATTTTGTAAGACCTGCCTGATGAGGCAGAAGGGGAAAATGCATAGCAAAACAAATCCCCCCCAATACAGCGAGAAAGCGTCCATCGCTGCTGCCCCTGGGTCTGGTTCCCAAGCAACATATGTTGGTAGTTGGTGAATTAGTCTGGATTGAAAAAAGGTCGATATCTGGTGTCCCATACCGTTCTATAATATCTGTAAACACTTTCCGATCCAACATCCATTTAATGTTGTCGTTGAATTTACGTGACCTGGTGTCTGCCACTGTATTTAACTTACCTGGAAGGTAAGTGGTTGAGATCCAAATCTCTCTCCCAGACACCAGTGCCAGATATTATTAGCCAATTCATCACATGATATCGACTTTATTCCACCCATATGATTAATATAGGCCACCACTGTGGTATTATCAATTTGTACTGTACATGCAACTGGTGCATGTCTGAGCAGTAGGCCCTGAGTCCATGAAATGCTCCCAGCATTTCTAGATAATTAATCCCTAGTGCTTTAAACAGGGTTAATTATTGTGCACTTCATCTGCCACCACAACTTGTGGTGGTATTAGTTGCTCCCCAACCTTTAGCACTGGCATCAGTCTGTAATGTAACCTAGGGATATATGATAGTGATGGGGTTAGAACAATGCTGAGCATTTCTATCCACCAGTTTAATTCTGATTTGCTTTCCCTGGTAGTTTCATAGGCCTATCGAAATGGCCTGCATGATTTTTGAGAGCTAAAATTTTGCTCTTACAGGTTTTAATAATGGAGTGGTCCAAATTGTGCTGCTGGGAACGCAGCCACCAATTTCCCAATCACTCTGGCTCCTTGCCGAATGGATGGTTCCCTGATGCCAGTGAGGCTTTTTGCATGCTCCCATCAAGTCTGTCACTTTGTTTGGTGGCAAGGTGATAGACATATGAACAGAGTCAATAGTGAACCCCAAATAATCCATGGAGGGTTCCAATTTTGATTTATCTGGATGTATGTTAAATCCCAGCTTTTGAAAAAGATGTTTTGTGGCTGATACTGCCAATGTAGCCATCTCCAAATTCTCACCTACAATGAGAATATCATCAAGGTAGGCCATGACAATATGGTTATGTTTCCTTAAGTATGCTAAAGCTGGTTTTAATAATTTTGTAACAGCCTGGGAGCTGATGACAACCCATTGGGCAAGGCCTTATACTGCCATAGCTGTCCCATCCAGATAAACTTCAGGTATTTACGATGATCCTTGTGTGTGACAAACGTGTCCATTTTGAAATGGGCATACTGAACGGAAGTATTTAGTTCGGTCAAATCTATAATGATGCGGCAACCGCGATCTTTTTTGTTTTTTGTAAATATATTTGATACGAACTCTTGAAATTCTCTGATTGTCTTCTCAATTACCCCTTTTGTGTTTAGTCTTAACAGTTCAGCATGGCCTGCTGTTCTCTCTTTTTGTGAAGTATGAACTTCCTGCTAGGCGTATGCTGAACTGGGACGGGGAGTTTGTATACAAATTCAATTTTGTAACTCTGAATACTTCCGAGTATGTAAAAGATCAGAGGTAAAAGTGCAGCACACATGATGAAACAAGTGCAACCGTCCACCAACTTTTGATGAATCGGACATGCAATGTTTTTTAAGACAACCAGACCCACCTACCTCCATGGTTACCGGTGTTGTGTGTGTTGTCTCTGCCCTTGTTTCTTCTGGTATTGTGTTGCTGCATTGTGGGGTTGGCGCATTTTCCATGAAGGCCGGGCTGGGCCATGGTCTGAAAGACCGCTGTGCAGGTGGGCCGTTGAGCTTTCACCACCAGATGATCTTCCATAGTATCGATGTCTGGTGGGTGTGTAGGGGTGCTGCCGCTGCTGATAGTGGGTTTTAGAGGTGTTTGGCACCTTGATCAGGCCTATAGCCTTGGCTTCCTCATCCAGGTCTTTCACCTGCTTCGGGAGGTCCCCCAACAGCAATTTTGGCGGCTGTGTGCTACTGGTCTTGCATAATTCCGCACTTCTTGATGATGCTCTTCCTGTAACTGTTAATCTCGAACTGAGTATTACACAGTCTGCTAGAGCATCTTGTAGCTCTTCAGGCAAATCAACCCCATCAGTTGTACTGGTACTGCTGTGATTTCAGCAGCCAATAGTTTTCTCTAGAGCTTCACCTCCTGGCTCCTTATAAATGGGCTCCTGTTGCCCCAGATGGGGTTGTAGACTGCTGGTACTTTAAGAGAATGCAGTTCTCTGGAGTGAAGTTTTTCCCAGCCGTAGAGTTAATGGCTTGCTCCTGCAGCTGGTTTGTAGCCATGTATTTTGTACTGGCTTGCAGCTTGGGATGTATAGGCAGTCCTTCCTGAGTTGGTACAGCATGTTTTCCCATGCCCCAAAATTCTTCTGCTGTTCTCTCTTCTGGCACCCCTCCACAGTTGACTGTTCAGCCATTGCCCCTTCTTCATGGTCAGCCCAGCTCTGACCCCTAATGCTCCCCTGCGAAGAGGGTGAGACATTTGGCAGTCCTTGAAAGGATCCTGCCGTGGGTCTGCGAGGAGACCCACTGTGACTCTGCATAAGCAGGTCACGCTGGAGCACTGCTCCCCACCCGCTCCTGCGGGAAAGACGCCCGCCGTCGCTATCCAGGAACGGGTGTCTTCAGGTCTGGATCCAGCCGAGTCAACGGACCTGTTCGACTTCCGGGTGGTTTTTCCGCCAACCGCAGTGCACCTGCGGTCTGTAGCAGCGAGAAGTCGGGAGCTGCTGGCAGCACCTGCAGCTCTGGAGAGACGGCACGCTGCTGGCTGCTTCCACAGCAGCGGTATCAGCTGCTGCTCTCCCTTACGCGACTCCATGGTGCTTCCTCCTGAAAAAGAAATTACACCGAGTCGCCACGCTCACCAGAAAAGGTAAGACTTACCTTCAGTAAGTTTTGAAAACTTACGCTGGAGGAGCGGCGCTCCTCCCGACTGTCGCTTCCGCAATGCGTTCGACGATATGTCGCGCATGAGTGCTGGCGGGGTCTTCACGTAGTCACTCACGTGACTCCGAAGTAAAATTGGCTTTGTGTATGTGTAAATTTACCTTAATGTGTGTAGGATAGTGTTAATTTGTGGGGATCGCTGGGCGACGTGGACTCAGTGGGCCGAAGGGCCTGTTACAGGGCTGTATCTCTAAACTATACTAAACTAAATGCCTCATTTAAATTTAAATTAACATTTATAAACCTCTAAAAGTAGTAACTGCATCTGAGTCCACCACCTCCTTAGGCAGCACATTCCACATATCAACCAGTCACAGTATTAATAAAAAGGTACCCCTCACCTCAAACCTGTGCCCTCTTGCTTTTGATAGTGCCAACCATGGGAAAAAGGTTCTGAATATCTGCCCTCTCTATGCTTCTCACAATATAACTCACCTTAAAATCGTGCATTGCTCCGAGCTTCCTTCAGGCCAGGGAAAACAAGCTCAACCTATCCAATCACTCCCCTTAACTAAAGTCCTCCAATCTTGGCAACATCCAGGTGAATTTCCACTGCACTCCCTGCAATGGCATCAGCTCCTTTCTCTAGCACTGTGGCTAGAGTCAGAGCGATACAGTGTGGAAACAGGCCCTTCAGCCCAGCTTACCCACGCTGGCCAACATGCCCCAGCTACACTAGTCCCACCTGCCAGCATTTCGTCCATATCCCTCAAAATCTGTCCTACATGTACCTGTCTAACTGCTTCTTAAATGTTCGGATAGTCCCTGCCTCAACTACCCCCTCTGGCAGCTTGTTCCAAGCATCCACCACCCTTTATGTGAAAAAGCTACCCCTCAAATTCCTATTAAATCTTTTCCCCTTCACTTTAAACCTATGTCCTCTGGTCCTCCATTCACCTACTCTGGGCAAGAGACTCTGTGCGTCTGCCCGATCTATTCTTCTCATGATGATCACCCCTCGTCCTCCTGCGCTCCAAGTCCCAGCCTACTCAACTTCTGCCTATAACCGGGACCCTCTAGTCCTGACAACATCCTCGTAAATCTTCTCTGTACCCTTTCCAGCTTGACAACATCTTCCCTATAACACGGCGCCCAGAACTGAACACAGTACTCTAAATGTGGCCTCACCAACGCCTTATACAACTGCAACATGACCTCCCGACCTCTGTACTCAATACTCTGACTGATGAAGGCCAGTGTGGCAAAAATACTCCAATACCCCCACACAATACTCCACACAATACTCCACACAATACTCCATGCAATACTCCACACAATATTCCAAGTCCCTTTATGAATATAACACCTCGCAAATATCCTTTTGACCGTAACAAAACCCTAATTTTCCTTTGGATGTAACAGTACTCCGTTAGTACTGTGACGAGATCCAATTAGTCTCTTGAATGTAATTATGCTGCATTATGGTAATGCGATGGTATTTGCATTTTTATTTCTGTACTTGGTGCCAGCTGCCAGCGGTAAAAGAGCTTCACCTGTTGCTTTGAGTGGCGCCTTTGGGTTTTAGCATTGGAACCACTGGAGGTGGCAGCAGGTATTCCATTTTAATTACTTTTGGTAACTTGAAAAACAGCCCAAGGTTGCTCACGTGCATATCCATTTACACTATCCTCTCCATCTTGTCCAGAAACAAGATGCCACCTTCCGATCGGCAGCACCGTGCATCATGGACACCTGTCCATGACATTCCTCTAAAGATAGACACAAAATGCTGGAGCAACTCAGCGGGCCAGGCAGCGTCTCTGGATGGAAGGAATGGGTAACAATAGACAATAGGTGCAGGAGTAGGCCATTCGACCCTTTGAGCCAGCACTGCCATTCAATATAATCATGGCTGATCATCCCCAATCAGTACCCCATTCCTGCCTTCTCCCAATATCCCCTGACTCTGCTATCTTTAAGAGCTCTATCTAGCTCTCCCTTGAAAGTATCCAGAGAACCGGCCTCCAATGCCCTCTGAGGCAGAGAATTCCACAGATTCACAACTCTCTGGGTGTTTCCTCACCTCCGTTCTAAATGGCTTATTCCTTATTTTTAAACTGTGGCCCCTGGCTCTGGACTCCCCCAACTTCAGTCTGAAGCAGGGTCTCGACCCGAAACGTCACCCATACCTTCCATCCAGAGATGCCGCCTGTCCTGCTGAATTAGTCCAGCATTTTGGGTCTATCTTCGGTGTAAACCTGCAGTTCCTTCCTACACATTCCTCTATAGGACGGATTTAAAGATGAAAAATGTAATTAACTCTCAGATACTTCAACTGAAACAATTAGAGGTAAGCATAGGGTAATGATTAACACCAGAGTGTGCAGAAACTAAAAATATAAAAGATGTTTTTTGCTAAAGAAAGTAACAGTTTATGTTACTGCTGGGTTAGTTATTAAATCACGGTGTATTTCCTGAGTATAAAAATCTCTTGTCAGCCAGAGGCTCTACGACACATTATGCGCTGTCAAATGGGAATATTATTCTAGACAAGACAGTAATAGATGTTGTATAGTACATGAAATGTGTCTCTTTGATGGCATTGAGGTGCCTTTTATTATCTTACTCACGATACATTATATTGCGTTTTTATACAATCCCAATTACTACGCTGCTAAAATGTCAATTTCTCCTGACCTGACTTGTGTTTCTTGTTTGACGGAGTTTACATGGACTTGAACACGATTGTTGACAAGTTCCCATGTGATAAATTAGTCCAAAGGATGATAGCCCAAGTGGAAATGACAAGTTAGATTCAACATTAACTCGGAGGCAGTAGGCATAGAGTAATGGGTGACAGGTAGTTTAGAGACGGGAACTGTTTGCTGTGGGGTCCTGCAAGGTTCAGTACAGGTTTGCTTCTTTCCGTGGGCTTTCTAAATCAATCATTTATTCCGAAGTGTAGGAATCATAATGAAAAGGTTTGCAGATGGCAGAAAATTTGGCTGTCCAGTTGATAGTGAGTAAGAAAGCTATGTAATTCAGGGAGGTATCGATGGACAGGTCAAGTGCGAGGGGAAGTGTTAAGTGGGGAATTATATTTGGTAGGTCAACAAGGCACAATAAACAATCACAATAATACTTTATTAGCCAAGTATGTTTTGTAACATACAAGGAATTTCATTTGGCAAGTCAGTCATACAAATAAAAAGCAACGTAACACACAAAACACACTTTAACATAAACATCCACCACAGTGAGTCCTCCACATTCCTCACTGTGATGGTAGGTGAAAAAAAGTTCAATCTCTTTCCTTCTTTGCTCTCCCGCGGTCGGGGGCCTCGAGCCCTCCGTTGACGGGACAATCTTGACTCCCGTAGCTGGCGGCGTTTGGGCCCCCCGCATTGTGGTGATCAGCTCCTGCATCGGGGAGACATCAGCTCCCTCACGCCGGCGATTGGGGCTGGTCGAATCTCTGCATCATTCGAGCTCCCGACTTGGCCTTTCCTGAGACAAAGTACCGGAGATGTTGGAATCTTGAGCAAAACATAAAATACTGGAGGACCTCAACATCTGTGAAGGGAATGGACTGTAGACGTTTTGGGTCGGGACCCTTCTTCAGACTGAAGACATACTGAGTTCCTCCATCACTTTGTGTTTTGCTTGACATGGTAGAATACTGCAGTGTTGAGAAAATGAGGAAACTCTGAGAGGATAACGCTGGTGGTGAAGGAATCAACATGTGTAGGCTAAAAGAAGAGGAACAGGTAGGTGGATGTATGAGAAGTTAATAGAATACTTTCACCTCCTCCGACCTCATCCACTGTATCCAATGTTCGAGGTATAGACGCCTATATATTTCGGCGACATTAAGCGCAGATTCTGCAATCGTTTCACTGAACACCTTTGCTCAGTCCACCTTGGCCTATCTGATCTGTTGGTTGCTAAACACTTTAACTCCTTCCGCAGTAACACACTAACCTTTCTGTCCTGGGCCTCCTCCAATGTCAGAGTGAGGCCAAATTCAAATTGGAGGAACAGCACCTCATATTTCGCTTGGGCAGCTTACAACCAAGCAGTATGAATATTGAATTCTCTAAATTCAAGTAACCCTTGCTTTCCCTCCCTTTCTGGCCCTCCCCAACCCTAGTTTTCCGATTAGTTTCACTGTCCTCCTGATTAAATATTACTGTTTGCATGCCTTGTCGTCACCTTCCTCTCATCCAACAATAAACCATTGCACATTTCCCTGATTACCGTCTGCTCTGATCTGTCCTTTTCACGCCTTACATGGTCTTTGTACCAAAGATCCTACAGCGAGCAAGATGGCCCACTCGACGAAAAAGCCGTGGTACGGTCATGGGCAGGTTCATGGGTAATTTTCGGCCCCATTTCCGTAACCGCCTTCCGTCTCCGCACCAAAGATCCCACAGCGGAGCAAAGATAACTAGTGCGGAGACGGAAGCCGGTTACGGAAACATCCTCGCAAAAATTAAAGTTCTTTGGTAAAAATCTTCTCCTCATTTTCAGAATTATAATTTATTAACACAAACTGTTCCTCCGCAACGTTGATTACACTGCGAGTCGGTTCGGGTCGGGTTACTGAAATGGATGAAAAAAAGGCCCACTTTCCGCTCCGTTGCGTACTACACGTCAGCCCGTTGCATTTAGCAGGAGTGGTCTACCTTGCTCCACTATAGGATCTTTGCTTTGTACCCTTCCAAATCTCCAATTTTTCCACCCAAAGGGCCTGGAACTCACTGTCTGAAAGGCATTTATAAAGGACTATGAAAACAGGAATTGGATTAGGCTGGATATCCCTTCTTAATTTGGCACGGATGTAAGAAGCAGAAAGGGGAAATTAATTGAGGTGCTTAAAATCATGATGAACCTGGATAAGGCTGTTATCCTGTTTCCCTTTGGAGAGAGATTTTAAAAAACAGGGATATTGATTTAAATATTGAGTGATTAAGTCAAAACCTGGCAAAATGGCCTTTAACGTGGGAAGTGTGAGGTTATGCACCTCAGTAAGTGAAATCAAAGTGATGGTTAATATCTTTGGGATCTTTGGTGCGGAGACGGAAGGCGGTTACGGAAATGGGGCCGAAAATTACCCATGAACCTGCCCATGACCGTACCATGGCAAATGAGTAAAAAACTCGAAGAGGTCTCGGTGTGCTAATGCATGAATCATAGAAAGTCCGTAGAAAAGAAGGCAAACTGCATGTTGGCCTTTATTACAAAGGAGTGGGAATTTAAGAATAGGGAGGTTTTGTTCCAGTTGTACAGGGTGATGATGAGGACACACCTGGAACACTGCACACAGTTTTGGTGTCCTTACCTTAAAAAAGGACTTCAGCAAGACGAGAGAGGCTAAACAGTTAGGGGCTGAGCTACTTGCAGTAGAGAAAATGAGGGGTGGCCTTATTCAAAAATATAAAATCCTAAGAGGGCTTGATGGATTAGACTTTGAGATGAGACTTTTAGATTTTGGGAGAGTCATAAACAGGATGGCAAAATAAGGGGTCGGTTATTTAAAACTAAGGTGCAGAGACATGTCTTTTCTCAGAGTCCTGGAGTTACAGAGTGATGGTGTTATGCAGCACAGAAACAGGACCTTCAGCTCAACTCATCCATGCTGACCAAGAACATCAGGTCCCAGGGATTTGTCCGCCTTTAGCCCATTGGT
Source organism: Okamejei kenojei (assembly GCA_035221665.1). Taxonomy (NCBI): domain Eukaryota; kingdom Metazoa; phylum Chordata; class Chondrichthyes; order Rajiformes; family Rajidae; genus Okamejei; species Okamejei kenojei. The sequence continues at coordinate 7,643,618 of CM069150.1, read as the reverse complement.
TGTCTCCAAGACTTTATACCTTGCGATTGGGAATTTTACAAGTGCTTCCCTGATTTTAAAATGGCCGCTGCGATTTGTGCAGTGTCCTCCATGGTAAAAATGGATGTAAAACACTAATGTAACATATCTGCCATTTCATTGTTTCTTGTTATTTATTCACCAGCCTCATCCTCCAGAGGTCCTACACCTATCTTAGCCACCTTCCTCCTAGTTATATATCTACAGAAACCCTTCCAGTTTGTTTTGATATTACATGCAGGTTTTCTCTCAAAATCAATTTTCTCCCTTCTTATGAGCATTTTAGTATTTTCTTGCTGAATCCTAAAGCTCCCGAATCCTCTGGCTTCCCACCAGGCTTACCGTTTGGTTGAACATACTCCTTGACCACCAGATTATGCCTCATAACAGTGTTATGGACGAGCTGTTTGATTATCTGCTAGTGGTCAGCTACTGACCCAAACCACCCCCTCCCCAGGTATGTTCCCCTGCAGCCGCTAAAGATGCAACACCTGTCCCTATACCTCCCCCCTCGACTCTGTGCAGGGTCCCCGACAGTCCTTTCAGGTTAGGCAGAGGTTCACTTGTACCTCCTCCAACCTCATGTACTGTATCTGTTGTTCAAGATGTGGGATCTTATACATTGGCGAGACTTTATTGTCTGAAGAAGGGTCTTGACCCAAAATGTCACCCATTCCTTCTCTCCAGAGATGTTGCCTGTCCTGCTGTTACTCCAGCTTTTTGTGTCTATCGTTAGCTACTGACCTGTCTATTTGCTGATTTCCCTGTTTTGGGGCAGAGTGAGTGAGGCGACACTTTAAAAAGGAGCAAGTGATGAAACCTAGGGTACACTTCATCGACAGTGAATAAAACCTACTGTAGTTTACAAATAACCTTTTGCTTATCTGAAGGTCAGCTGCATAAAGTCTGCTTCTTTGCTGGTGCAGGTGCAATCTTTCCCAGTTTTGCATCTCCTCATTTCATGCACCAGTTGGCAAATGAGATGAGTATGCCTCTAAATGTCTCTGTCCTCATGTAGTACCATCCCCTGCAGGTGAGCCACACCATGAGAAGTGGCTGCTTTACAGTATTTACTTCTGTGCTTTGCTCCTGCCATTAAAAATGAATAAAGGTAGACACAAAATTCTGCGGTAACTGAATGGGTCAGGCAGCATCTATGGAGAAAAGGAATTGCTGACGTTTTGGGTGGAGACCCTTCTTTAGACCCTTCTGAAGAAAAAGGGTCTCGACCCAAAATATCACCCATTCCTTTTCTCCAGAGATGCTGCCTGACCCACTGAGTTACTCCAGCATTTTATGTCTATCTTCGGTGTAAACCAGCATCTGCAGTTCCTTCCTAAGCATTAAAAGTCACTGAACTTGTTGCAAAAAATCAAATATAAAATCTCCTAATTTCTTTGAAAATACAAAGCACATCATTTAAGGTAGATGCACTTAATGAAACCTCATGCACTGTTTTTAACAGAAGTTAAATGGAGGGTTTTCCCCAGAAGGTGCGGTGTGTGGTCTCCTGCTAAGAATTCTTCTTCCCTTCTGCCCTGCCGTCCCCATCAGACTTACCTGCGTGCTTTTAGCTCTGCATCCCAATCACATCGCACTCTGAGGAAGTGGGATTTGAATATAAACACCCTGCAGCACTTGTTGATTGCAGAAGCATTGAAGTCAAGACAAATTCTGCCAGCACCTGGAAAAATGCACTCGCCACAGCTGAGCAACTTCAACGGGCGAGAACTTGAACAAAATATGAAATCAGGCAGAACTCCACAAAGCAAAAAAACAACTATCCTGCAACAGGTTGGTGATCTCTAGAGTGGCAATGGGGTGGTAGGCTGCAGAGAGGGAGCCTTTCACAGCTACATGAGTCACCTATTCCTTCTCTCCAGAAATGCTGCCTGTCCCGCTGAGTTACTTCAGCATTTTGTGTATTCCTGCGATTTAAACCAGCACCTGCAGTTCCTTCTTCACGTATCATTCTTTCATCATTGCGGCTATTGGTCTCTGCATCAGTGGACGGACATCACTTCATGGCGATCTCAGTTCAGATCGTCGAGATGAACAAATCCATGGGGCCTGTATTCTAAGTCTATTAGATGTAGGTAACTCTTTTTGCATGCAAAGTGATGTCTTGTTGCAGGTTTAGTAATTATTATTATTTTTTGCTGAAACTATTTCTAACAGACCTGAGCCCAGCAAAATGCCTCTTTCTATGGGATCTAAAGGGTTATATTCAGGATTCAATTAATCCTTTTCCATGGATAGACACAAAAAGTTGAAATAAAAAGCAAGCAGCATCGAAAGGAATGGGTGACGATTCATGTCGAGACCTTTCTTCAGACTGAGAGTCAGGGGAAAGTGAATCGAGAGATATAGACGATGACATAGAGGGATATAGATCAAATGAATGAAAGATGTGCAAAAAAGTAACAATGGTGATAAAGGAATCAGGCCATTGTTAGCTGTGTGTTAGCTGAGAATGAGTACAGACAGTGAGACTCAACAAGGCGACCTTGAAGCTGGTATGACTTGGGTGGGGAGGGATGGAGAGAGAGGAGGGATGCAAGGGTTACTTGTTGAGTTTCGGTTTAAACCACCATCTGAAGGAGGGTCTCGACCCGAACCGTCACCCATTCCTTTTCTGCAGAGATGCAGTCTGACTGGCTGTGTTACTCCAGCCTTTTGTGTTTATCTGCAGTTCCTTCCTACACAATCCTTTTCCACTGCTGTGTGGCATGTCATGATGTCAAGCTTAGTAGCCCTGAACTCTCAGTCTGAAAGGCATGTTATTATCATCAGCACCAGAATTTCCCACAGTAATAGTAAGGAGGGCAATGTTACAGTGAACATTTATCAATTGTGGGAGTGTTATGTCCGGTGGCTGATTTAGACTTTCAATCACATTAGGCTGGAGATCCCAATTCAAAGTGACACTTGGTGTAATATTTACCTCTCTATGTCAAACATTTGTCATTGCATTTATCCAGCTGTACCCTGCAGTGAAGAACAACCTAATTGAATGCACCTAATTAACTGCAGTGGACTGACAGGCTGAGGGGAAGAATAATTTATTAAAAGGCTACAGACAGGATCAGACACTGGAAAAGTCTCATGAATACTTATGAAGAGAATGAAACCTTGTGAGCTTTCTGAACAAATATGTTATAGGAATTTCTGTTTGCTTTCTAATATTGACAAAAGGATAGAAGTATATGCGTGTCTTGCCTCTTTGATGCCTCTCTATGTTCCGTGAACTGTGACCATTTAGAATTGTGAGCAGGAATGGAATTTGTGTTTAGGCTAATCCTTCTCTGTGGCTGGAGGGCAGGACTGGGGGGCTCCAACTGGTTCTGATAGAGTCATAGAGTGATACAGCGTGGAAACAGGCCCTTCGGCCCAACTTGCCCACACCGGTCAACATGTCCCAGCTACACTAGTCCCACCTGCCAGGGTTTGGTCCATATGCCTCCAAACCTGTTCTGTCCATGTACCTGTTTTTTAAACGGTGGGACAGTCGCAGCCTCAACTACCGCCTTTGGCAGCTTGTTCCATACATCTACCACCATTTGTGTGAAAATGTTACCCCTCAGATTCCTATTAAATCTTTTCCCCTCACCTTAATCCTCGATTCCCCTACTCTGGGCAAGTGACTCTGTGCATCTACCCGATCTGTTCCTCTCATGATTTTATAGACCTCTATAAGATCAGCCCTCATCCTCATGCGCTCCAAGGAATAGAGTCCCAGCCTACTCAACTTCTGCCTAGGAGGGGAGCTGGTGGCGATGGTGGAGAGGTCGGTGTGGCGGTCGATGAGGATGCCGACCGACAGACCAGAATGGACCACGCTCCCGGGCAGAGGAACAAAGGAGGACCCGGCGTGGGGTGACTGCCGTGAGGGAGGGGGATGAGCAATGGATGACCCAGCATTTGTAGGTTAACTGGCTTCGTGTAAATATTAAAAATGTCCCTAGTGTGTGTAGGATAGTGTAAGCGTGCGGGGATCGCTGGTCGGTGCGGACTCGGTGGGCCGAAGGGCCTGTTTCCGTGCTGTATCCCTAAACTAACCTAAACTAAATCTGTGGAGAGAGAAAATTTAAAGTTAATGTCCCAGATTGGATTTGTCATCAGAACTGGCCAATTCTGGCACCAACTGGAGAGGATGGTTAGCTGAAGTTGATTTTCAGTCATGTCACATTTCTCATGAAGAGCTCTCTCTACAGGAGTCAAAGGGATAAAAGCTGACAATATTTGCTCAGAAGTGAGTGAGCTGATGAACGTTTTACTCTGAACGCTCCTCTATTGTAAGAGCAGAGTGCAATAAAGATGCAAAAGGTGAGAAACGGGGCACTACAAATATAGGCACACTGGCAATGGCAGAACAACACAGACTGGGGATTGCCATGAAGACACAACTGCATGAGAGCTTTATCTCAGAAGGATGCCGAATTGCAAAAATTGAACATCTAGCAAAACCATGTGTGAAAAATACAACGTGTAGGAAGGAACTGCAGATACTGGTTTAAACCGAAGATAGACATAAGTTCATAAGTGATAGGAGCAGATTTAAGCCATTTGGCCCATCAAGTCTACTCCGCATTCAAGCATGGCTGATCTATCTCTCCCTCCTAACCCCATTCAATAATCTATCTATCTCTCCCTTAAATATATCCACTGACTTTCCATCCACAGCCTTCTGTGGCAAAGAATTCCACAGATTCACCACCCTCTGACTAAAGAAATTCCTCCTCATCTCCTTCCTAAAAGAACGTCCTTTAGTTCCGAGGCTACCTCTAGTCCTAGACTCTCCCACTAGTGGAAACATCCTAGCTTCAACATTTTAACATAGAATCTATATCCCTTGTTCCCATTTCCCCTGACTCTCAGTCTGAAGAAGGGTCTCAACCCGAAATGTCACCTATTCCTTTTCTCTAGAGATGCTGTCTGACCGGCTGAGTTACTCCAGCTTTTTATGCCTATCCATGAAAAATATAATATTGGAATTATATTGGAATGTCAGCTCGAGCATCAGTGAGGCCAAGGTGAGGGAAGAAGTTTCAGTCTGAAGAAGGGTCCCAACGCAAAATGTCGTCTTTCATTTTTCTCCAGAGATGCTGCCTGACCGGCTGAATTACTCCAGCACTTTGTGTCTGTCTTTGGTCTAAATCAGCATCTGCAATTCTTTGTTTCCACAGCGAGGGATGGACAGGACATGACGTGCAATGGAATATAGATACAGAATTTTGGTCGTTCAGGAGGTATAGAAGATGAGTCTGGTTAGGAGACCACTAGTAGAGTGATGACAATGTAGGCATGGGGAATGGTTTCAATAGCCCATTGCACTTAGTGCTCATGATGTGGTCTCTTTTGCGTTGAAGGGTCACAGGTTAGGTTTAGTTTAGTCTAGTTTAGAGACACAGCCCGGAAACAGGCCATTCAGCCCATCGAGTCCACACCAACCAGCAATTAAAGGGTCCGTCCCATTTTCACGACCTAATTCATGACCTTTTTTACTCATGGACATTTTTCATCAGGCTAGAAAAACGCCCCGACCTACTTGATGCCACGAGTACCTACGACCTCATACGACCTCCTACGACATCGTGACGACCATGCTGCGAGTATGAGTTGAGGGCAAACTCGGCAGAGGTCATGAATTAGGTTGTGAAAGTGGGACAGGCCCTTTATGATCCTACACTAGGGACATTATTTTTACATTTATACCAAGCCAATTAATCTACAAACCTATATGTCTATGGAGTGTGGGAGGAAAGCGAAGTTCTCGGAGGAAACCCACACAGGTCACAGAGAGAACGTACAACTCCGTACAGACAGCACATGTAGTCGGGATCGAACCCGGGTCTCTGGAGCTGTAAGCGCTGTAAGGCAACAACTGTACTGCTGTGCCACCGTGCCGACTATTTCTGCCTGTCTCTTTAATTCTTCCTTCAACTACTCTGACCTTTCCATTTGTGGCCTATCAACATTGTTCCAATGAAGCCATGAGCAAACTGAAGCCTTGTCCTGAGCAAAAATGGCTGAGCAATAAATCGTTTCTTCATTCATTTATTGTCTGAAAGATTATTGATGATTTCTCCTGTGATATTGGACTTAAAGTTCAGGCCTGCATGTGTTCTAACCCAGAGCTACCAACATTGGGTGAAAGTTGAGAGAGAGAAATGGCGAGGGAGTGTAGTGAACGAGAGGTGGGGAGGGAGCTTTTCCATTTTTCAGCTTGAAATTGTGCAATCTGGTGCGTACTGTAGTGAATCTTTTAACTTACACTTGAATGCAACATTTATGCTTCACATTGGATTAGGTATGAATAAGGTTAGGCTAAATTACATTCTTAATTACATTTCACAGTAGAGCCAGGCTCTGACCAACAGGTGCAGCACATGAATGACCTTAGTATATTCATGTATGGAAATCAGATTATAATTCATGCTGTTATGCACATATATAGAGAAACAAAAACATAGAAACAAGGCAAGAGGTGTCGGTTTTCCATCACTGTTCTGCACAAATAAATCAATCAACCTTTCCCTTCAATCAAACAAGACGAAAATAATGCCATATATTCAACCGTATATGGTTCAATGAAATTAAGATATATATGTATAATATATATATGGAAACAGGCCCTTCGGCCCACCAAGTCCACACCGACCAGCAATGTACCATACACCAGTTGTATCCTACACGCCAGGGACAATTTACATAAGCCAATTAACCTGCAAACCTGCACTTCTTTCGGATGTGGGAGAAACCGGAATATCCAGAGAAAACCATGTGGTCATAATGTACATGTGGTCACCCATTGCTTCTCTCCAGAGATGCTGCCGGTCCCGCTGAGTTACTCCAGCATTTTGCGTCTATCTTCAATCTTCTTGGACCCACTCTGGGAGTAGAAGTGCGGGAGGATACGGACCGCAATGGCCGTGAGCCCCAGGCTGAGTTTGGCGATCGTTTGCCTGCTTCTGCTGCTGTTGCAGGTGAGACGTTGCATCGTGCCAGGGTCTTGGGCCTGTCCCACTTTGGCCGTCAGTTACGCGACAGGCCGTTGGCGCGCAAAGATTTAGTTCGCTACAAAAACATCGGAGCCCCGCGTGATGTCGTGCACAACTATATACCCCTCCGCGCTCCCCCGTAGGACCGGCCCCACGCGGCCATACGATGCCCGTGTGCCCCAATGCGACCACGAGGTCGCGTAATTTGCATGCCAAGGACACGTAAGTGGGACAGGCCCTTAAGGGTGTGTGTTAGGTTGTGTGTGAGAGTGTGTGTCAGTGAAGAGGCGACAACATCCGGAGTGAGCGGAGATTTGGCGATGTCCGGGGAGCATTTCTCTCTCTCCCTCCCTCCCCGGGAATGCGGGCCGGCCCAGGTGCTCTGTGTCCAGCTGGGGTCCGGGGGAGGTGTGGGTCAGTGACCCGGTGGTCAGGGGGAGGTGAGGGACAGTGACCCGGGGGTCAGGCATCGGAACGGAGCTATAGCCCGAGATTCATCCCCGCAGCTCCTGAGGCGGCACCCGGTCCGCTCCTGGCTCCGGGCCGGGGTTAAAACTCCATGGGATGTGGACAGAGCGGCCGCCGGACACAGAGCCGCCGGAGGTGAGAGTGGGAGGTGTGAGCGGTGCCTCAGGGGGTGGGGGGGGGAGGGGTGATGCTGGGACCACCGCCAGGTCTCATCTATCACCGGAATGTGAAAGCGGGTGAGGCAGCATCTATAGAGTGGTGGATAAAAATGCTGGAGGGATGCTTGAGTCTGAAGAAGGGTCAAACTCAGACATAGACGCTGCCTCACCCGCTGAGTTTCTCCAGCATTTTTGTCCACATTGCCATTTTAACTAGTGTGCGATGAGCTTAACCGTTCTTTGCTTTGCTCATTCTTCGCAGGAAACCCGCCGACAGAAAACTATTCTCATTGGTGAGTGTGGGGGAGTGTGACTTTATTTATTTTTCTATATTTTTGTAAAAATATTGTTTTGAGCGTGAGAACTCCTGTCATCAGCGTGAGAGGGTGAGAATTTCGTCAAAAGCGTGAGTCTCACGTTCAATGCGTGAGAGTCGGCAGCCCTGTAGTCTAACCTATTCCTGACATTTAAGCAGATTGCCCATTGTCTAAGTGTGAGCATAGACTGAAGTCCTGGACTGATCCGTAGCTAAAGAGTTAAAACCCAACATTATTTCAGATTTACAGAGGTTTAGTCTGTGAGCTGTTGGATCACTTGCTGTGGTGCTTCAGAACTGTAACACTTACCAACCTTCAGACTTCAAGCTTTTCCTGCTGCTTACCTCTATTTAATAAGTACATCTTTCAGTTTTCAGAGTGAGTTGCAAATATAACTTCTTGCCCTCTCATTACGCTTAGGTAAATTGTTCCACTGCAGCAATGTGCTTAGAACCAGCGTGACACTCAGTGCTTTTTAACAAGGTAATATTTTAGTGATAAAAAGGAACTCAGGATGCATCACAGCTTGGTTTGGGAACAGCTCCATCCAAGACCGCAGGAAATTGCAGCGAATTGTGGACGCAGCCCAGACCATCACACAAACCAACCTCCCTTCCATTGACTCCATTTATACCTCACGCTGCCTCGGCAAGGCCAGCCGCATAATCAAGGACGAGTCGCATCCTGGCCACTCCCTCTTCTCCCCTCTCCCATCAGGCAAATAGTATAGAAGTGTGAAAACGCACACCTCCAGATTCAGGGACAGTTTCTTCCCAGCTGTTATCAGGCAACTGAATCCCCCTACCATAACCAGAGAATAGTTCAGTCCTATACGACTATCGACCTCGTTGATGACCCTCAAACTATCTTTGATCGGACTTTGCTGGTTTTACCTTGCACTAAACATTATTCCCTTATCATGTATCCATACACTGTAAATGGCTCGATTGTAATCGTGTATTGGCTTTCCGCTGACTGGATAGCACGCAACAAAAGCTTTTCACTGAACCTCGGTGCACATGACAATAAACTAAACAGAACTGAACAGAACTGCAGGTACTGGTTTATACTACAGATAGAGACAAAATGCTGGAGTAATTCAGTGGGTGAGGCAGCATCTTTGGGGAAAACGGGTGCGTGATGTTTCGGGTTGGAGACTCTTTGTCTACTCTGATCGTAGAGGAGAGAGTGGGGGGAGAAACTGGAAGCGAAGAAAAAACAGGACAAATCAGGCCCGGCAACAGACGACCTCAGGCAAGGAGGTTTCCTGATAGGCTGACAGGCGCCCCATGAGGGATACATCTTTGCAAATTGTGGAAATTGTTGAGCGACTTTTCGTGGAAGAATGAGGTGTGGAAATGGGGGTGGGGAGGGAGGAGAGGGAGAGGGATAGGTGAGCAGGGGGGAGATGTTTGTAGGGGTGCCCTACAATTGGAGATTTCAATATTCATTTTGTTGGGGTGTAAGCTACCCAAAAGCAATATGAAGTCCTTTTCCTCCAATTTGCGTGTGGCCTCATTCTGGCAATGGAGGAGGCCCAGGAGTGAAAAATCAGCATAAGAATAGGAAGGGAAGTGGTTAGCAAGTGGAGATCCAGTGTACCAAACGCAAGTGTTTAGATAAAGGATTGCCGAGTCTACTCTTGGTCTCTCCAATGTACACAGCCCACATCAGGATGCAGTAGATGAGGTTAGAGGTGGCGTAGGTGAACCTCTGTCTCACCTGGTAGGACTGTAGGTGTGGGAGGTGGTACAAGGGCAGGTGTTACATCTCCTGCGGATGCAGGGGCAGGTATCTGGGGAGGGGATGGATTGAGTGGGAATGGATGAATGAACCAAGGAGTTATGGAGGGAGGGGTTCTGGCGAAGGCAGAATGGAGTTGAGAAGGGAAGATGCGCATAGTGGTAGGATCACGTTGGAGGTGACAGAAATGTCGGAGGATGGTGTGTTGGATGCGGAGGCTTGTGGGGTGAAAGGTGAGGACCAGGGGAATTCTGCCCTTGTTGTTTCTAGGGGAGGGAGAGCGAGAGCAGAACTACTGGTCTCAGGACACATGTGTGAGGGACCCATCTATGACAAAAGGTGAGGACATCTCGAGTGTCCATATATGAAAGCCTCATCTAGGGAGCAGATGCGGCGTAGACAGAGGAATTGAGAGTAGGGATTAGCATCTTTGCAAGAGGCACGGTGGGAAGAAGTGTAGTCGAGACAACGTGGGAGACAGTAGGCTTGTAATAAACGTCATTCGATAGTCTGCATCCTGTAATGGAACAGAGATATTAAGAAAGGGGCAGAGGTGTCAGAGATAGTCAAAGTGAATTTAAGGTCAGAGAGGAATGTATTTTGTTAATGTTGGCACGTGCACCCTATACAAAGCCTTCAGTAGGATCCAAGAAGAGGTGGTCTCTGACACCCTTCAGCAAGCACAATGAAAGACCCTCATTAGAATTAGCTTTCTACTTTAGTTTAGTTTAGTTTAGAGATACAGCACGGGAACAGGCCCTTCGGCCCACCGGGTCCGCACTGACCAGCGATCCCTGCACATTAACACTGTCCTACACCCACTGGGGACAATGCTTACATTTACCAAGCCAATTCACCTACAAACCTGTACCACTTGATTAGTTATTACTTTTTTTTATAATTTGTGTTTCGTGTAGGTTTTAAAACAAAGATTGATAGTAGAAATTAGTCAATAAATGCAAATCTGGAATAAACTCAGAATATGTTGGAAGCTCACAGCAGGTCTGACAACATCTGCTGAGAGAGAACAGAGTTAATATCTCCGGTCGATGACCATGCGTCATTTAAAACTACCATCAGTACAAATTTGTCGCTCATTACATGCACTACACGTGCAAAGTAATAGAGACACCGAACACTGCTGATGAAGGAGATCATCATCAGGTAACAGAGGCCAGTCTACCATATGAAGTAAAGTTAACAGATCACATTGCACTGTTTCAAAGGAGCATAGGGGATTTATCACTGTATCTCTGGCAATTTTCATCTCTCAGTCAGTATCACCAGATTGCTTGACCACTCTCACTTCTTGTTTTGTTCTTGTCTGAAGAAGGGTCTCCACCCAAAACGTCACCCATTCCTTCTCTCCAGAGATGCTGCCTGTCCCGCTGAGTTACTCCAGCATTTTGTGTCTACCTTCAGACAAAGGGATATGGGTTATGCGCAGGAAAATTAGTGATGATCTTGGCATCTTGGTCTTGGCATCTTGTTCAGCACAGACATTGTGGGCTGAAGGGCCTGATCTTGTGCTGTACTGTTCTATGTTCTATGTTCTATTTGTACAAGGTGTTAGTGAGACTGGGATATTGTTCTGATCGCCGTACAACATAAAGGATGTGTTTAAACTAGAGGCACGGTGCAGAAACAGTTCAAAAAGATGTTGCCACGGCTGGAGGACTTGAGCTATAAGGCGATACTGGATAAGAATGAACTGTTCTTCCCAGAGCCAGTAGGATCTGAGGGGTGACTTTATAGAGGTTTATAAATCATGAGGGCGTAGATAAGATCACAGGCTTTTTCCCAGACAAGGGGTAACTAATAGTTGAGGTTCAAAGGATAGATTCAAAAGAGAGATTCAAAGAGAACCTGAGTGGTAGGTTTTTTTGCACAAAGGATGGTAGTTATATGGAACAAGCTGCCAGAGGAAGTGGTAGACACCGGTATAATTACAATATTTATAACACTTTGGGTCAGGTATATGGATAGGAAAGGTTGAGTGAGATATGGGCCAAACACAAGCAAATGGCACTGGCTTCGATAGAGACCTTGGTTGGCATAGTGAATTGGGCTAAAGGTCCTGTTTCTGTGCTGTATGAATCTATAAATATGTAATTTTTTTGACAAAATTAACTGATTTATTTAAATATTCATATCATTTGAGGAAAACATAAAAATGCTTAACACATGCAAAAGATCTTTCTGCTATTTTAACAGGGCTATTAGGCTATCTAGTGATCTGTAATATTCACAAGTATGCTATAATGATGCGCATTGCAGAAGTAATCACTCGGATGCAATTGCCTGGCTTGTTACTGGCAGTGATGGATACTGCACAAAGCAGGCCATTTCAGCAGAATGTTTAACCCAGTGAGTTGCACACTTTTCAAACTATGAAGTCCGTGACAATAGCAACGTTTGTCAGGGGTTATAATCGGAACATGCTGTGATGGTACTTGACTACTTTAGATTTTTGTAATGTGAAGAAAATCAATAATTCCTTGGCATTAATATTAAAAACTATTATTTTAAACGCACAACAAGTGAATAAATGGGATGGGGTTCGAGGTGTTAACATCAAGAACATAAGGACATGAGACCTCAAGCAAACAGGACAAGGAGTAGACCACCAGGCCCCTCACCCTGCCCCACCGTACACTATGATCAAGCTATGCTACCAGCTTTACATAATTTCCAATTCCTCGATCTGTTAAATGCTTTTCTATTTCCAGCTTAAATATATTTAATGATCCAATCTCCTTCACCCTCAGGGATGGGGTTCCAGAGATTCACGTTCCTCTGAGAGAAGAAACGAGGACAGAGCCACAGTTGAGAAGGTTTTCAATTGACTCCGACTGACTCTCAGCCCCTGATGAGATCCCCCTCATTCTTGGCTCTCAGAGAAAGGGGATGTAGGGTGTTAGGCTTCAGAAGGCTTTGACAATGCTGAAGAACCCATGAACATGATGGTTGTCAGTGGATTACTGAGCCCTGTGCTCTCTCCATCTGCCACCTGTACTTAGTCGTGAGGTTACAGCTGGCTTCATTTTCCCTGGAAAGCTGTTTCTTATCCTTTGAGCAAGGAAAAGTGGAGCCAGCAATCCAAGAACACTGAAGTTGATTAGCTCCTCAAACTTCTGGTTATCCTCAATAAACCAGAACGCTGCCTGGATTAAAGCATATTAGCTACAAGAAGAGGTTAGACAAAATGGGATTGTTTTCTTTGGAGCATTGGAGGCTGAGGGGAGATCAGATAAAAGTATGTAAAATTGTGGGACATACAGATAGAGTCAAAGTCAGAATCTTTTCCCAGCGTGGAAATGTCAAAGAGAAGAAGGCTGGCTTCAAGGTATGTGGAGCAAAGTTTAAAGGAGAATTTTTTACACAAAGTGTGGTGGGCGCTTGGAATCATGCCAACTGTTGAAGGAGATACAATAGTGGAGTTTAAGAGACTTTTAGATGTGCACATCAATATGCAGGGAATGAAGAGACATGGGTCATGTGCAGGCAGAGGAGATTAGTTTACGGATATTGTAGGACAAGGGGTCCTATGCTATACTGGGTGGTGTGGGATAAATCACCTGCAGCTCAAGACTAAACAGTTAGTGGTGGACTTTAGGAGGAGAGGAACACTCCTGTCCCTTGTCTCTATCAAGGGTGTGGAAGTGCAGTTTACCAAGGAGTACAAGCACCTTGGAGTTAACCTGGACCTTAAACTGGACTGGTCCAGGAACGCTGAGGCACTGTGCAAGAATGGTCAGAGCCATATGTATCTTCTGAGGAGACCCCACTCTTTCAACGCCTGCAGTGAGATGCTGCAGATTTTCTATTAATCGGTGGTGGCCAGTGCCATCTTCTTCGCTGCGGTGTGCTGAGGCAGCAGGGTGAAGGCCGCGGACGCCAACAGAATCGAGACCATCAGGAAGGCTGGCCCCGTCCTGGGAGTGGAGTTCAATTCATTGGAGGTGGTCTTGGAGGGGAGGATGCTCCTCAAACTGCGGTGCATTTTTGGACAATACAGCTCACCTCCTCCATGACACACTGGTCAACATGAGGAGCACCTTCAGCAACAAACTGGTTCTATCAAGATGCGGCACGGAACGCCACAGGAGATCCTTTTCCCCTGTGGCTATCAAGCTGTACAACTCCTCCCCCTTCTGTCATAGGGTAGACTGACACCCCCTCCCCCCCCAACCCCTCCCCCACCTCCCCAATCTTTGTACATCCCCAATTCTGGGCTTTCCACTCGTTACTTTAATTTCAAGTTTGACGTATCTTGTGTTTTATGACTGTCAGCAGACCAATTTCCCTCCTGAGATAAATAAAGTTCTATCGTATCGTATGTACTGTTCTATGTTGTCTGTTTCTTTCTTGGTGAAGATGTCAGTGGACATTTTGCGGGTACAAATTATGGTGGACGTCAGGACAGTCCCATGAACTGTGAATGCGTCGCAACTCATGTGGGCAGGGAGATGAGGGAGATTGTTTGTGAGGGCTTTCTTGAATAGAACAGCTTTTATAGAGTTCTTGAGAGCTTTGGCATTGATCATCCTGCTAAACTACTGTTGATACTGAAGATTTTGCAACTAGGTTGGTGATAAAAATGGAGTAGAGGATTTGCAAATGGAGAGATTAAAAAAAAGTGGTATAAAGGTGCTATAAAGGTGGTATTAAGCCATCATGGACAAGTATTTCTTCACTGCAATGTGCCTCACTCTTAATTTGCTTTGTCCATTAAGTCTAACTATTACATGCTGGCTTATCTAGTGTCCCCCATATCTTCTGAATAAAAACTTGCTGCTCATTCACTTCAAAGAGCTGTGATAACTGAATTTTAACATTCACGTTATAGTAGTAGAATTAGACCATTCGGCCCATCGAGTCTACTTCGCCATTCAATCATGCCAGATCTCTACCTTCTAATCGTATTTTCCTGCCTTCTCCCCATAACCCTTGACACCCGCTCTAATCAACAATTTGTCTATCTCTGCCTTAAAAATATCCACTGACTTGGCCTTCACAGCCCCCTGTGGCAATGAACTCCAAAGTTAACTACCTTCAGACTAAAGAAGTTCCTAGTTCCTCCTCACCTCTGTCCTTTAATTCTGAGGCTGTGACATCTGGTCCTAGACTCTCCCCACCAGTAGAAACATCCTTTCCACACCCACACTCTCTATGCTTATTGATAAGGAGTGCAAGGACTGGGGCGCCATGTTGCAGCTTTCCAAAACATTGTTAGACTCAGCGTAGTGTCTACAGCTCTAGTGTCAAACTACAGAAAGGATGTGGAGACAGGGGAGAGAGTGCAGAAGAGATTCACCAGGATGTTGTGTGGAATGGCGGGCTGTAGTGCTAAGGAGAGATTGGATAGGCTGTGTTTATTATCACTGGAATATACAAGGCTGAGGAGTGACCTCATAGACGTTTATAATATTAAGAGGGGCAGAGGAAGGAAAGATCATCAGTTCTTTACACGAGCAGCGGTATCTAGAATGAGAGGGCGTGCACGGATTTAAGGTGAGAAGGGGATATTTAAAGGAGATTTGGTGAATATTTGGCATAAACTGCTAAGGGAAGTAGTGTAGGCTGATAGCATTAAGAGGCATTTGGGCAGGTGCTTGAATAGGAACAGTGTGAGGGGATTTGGGCCTAAATGAAGACCATTGTAGAGATGCACTACTGATAGTATGGATGAGGTGTGCAAAAAGGAACTGTTTCTGTGCTGTGTGATTCTAAGCTCCAGGAATAGTCATAGAGGCGTAGAGTCATAAAGTGATAAAGCGTGGAAACAGGCCCTTCGGCCCAACCTGCCCAACCTGCCCACCCAGCTACACTAGTCCCACCTGTCTGCGTTTGGTCGAAATCCCTCCAAACCTGTCCCATCCATAACCCTGTCTAACTGTTTCATAAATGTTGTGATAGTCCCAGCCTCAACTACCTCCTCTGGCAGCTTGTTCCATGCATCCACCACCCTTTGTGTGAAAAAGTTACCCCTCAGATTCCTCTTAGACCTTTTCCTTTCATCTTAAGCCTATGTCCTCTGGTTCTCGGTTCCCCTGCTCTGGGCACGAGACCCTGTGCATCTACTCAATCTGTTCCTCTCATGATTTTATACACCTCTATAAGATCACCCCTCATCCTCCTGCGCTCCAAGGAATAGAGACCCAGCCTACGCAACCTCTCCCTATAGCTCACACCCTCTAGTCCTGGCAACATCCTCGTAAATCTTCTCCGTACCCTTTCCAGCTTGACAACATCTTTCCTGTAACATGGTAATACTGTATGTCCTGAAGGATACATCAAAGCGTGGTGCAGCCTCCACAGTTCAGGGGCCTCCTGCCTCTGGACATGGAATGCTGAGATCTGTGCAGAAAACCCTGTGTTTGTGAAAGGAATATCAATGTGGTGCTGATGTAAGGAAAGGCAAGTGGAGCGATATACCTTGTGCTATGAACGGCTGCACATGTCATTCCCGTATTATACGTTTGTAATATTTTGTGGCTAAAGCATATCTTGAAAATAAATAATCCTGTGAATGAATATATAAAAGGAATGCAAAAATGTATTGAAACTGAAGCCACCTTATTTCAAAAAGCTGCTGAGCCTAGGAATCAATGGAAAACTCTGGAAGTGGGATTAATTTGATTGGGAAGAGCTTTAACCAAAAGTACCAGAGTTTTTTTCTTCTCAGTGTGGAAATAGGCCCTTCGGCCCAACTTGCCCACATCGGCCCAACATGCTCCAGCTACACTAGTCCCACCTGCCTACACTTGGTCCATATCCCTCCAAACCTGTCCTATCCATGTCCCTGCCTAACTGTTTCTTAAATCAGCCTCAATTACTTCCTCTGGCAGCTTGTTCCATACACCGACCACCCTTTGTTTGAAAAAGTTACCCCTCAGATTCCTATCTTTTCCTCTTCACCCTGAATCTATGTCCTTGATTCACCTACTCTGGGCAAGAGAATGTGTGCATCTAAACGTTAGATGGAGTTAAGACACTAAACAGCCTTGGACTGTTTTCACTGTGGAACAAATTCAAAGGGCTGACCAGTGGCTGTGTCCTTACAATCACATAACACCATGGCTCCTTTATCATTGAATTGCTCTGTCTGTACATGGAGCACTCTAAATGCCTTTGTAAATGATCCGCTGCACTGATGATACACTATCAAAGCCTCACACTGTGACAGGCTTCAGTTCAGCAGCTTGAATGAGTGACTTGCTTGATATTGCCCTGTCAACACGCACAATGTTACAATTCCATTTCTAACACAGTATTTGGCTGATGATGACTTTGCCTCGTTGCTGCTAGCTAGGTTATATTGTTTTCTTTTATTCCCCACCAGTGTTCCTATTCTGCAACAGATGTGTGAATCCTCCGCTGATGTGCAAATATGAACAGTGCCACGACATGTCTGTCTAGACGTGGGACAATTGGACTGTCTGACTGCGTGGCTCCTTCTGCGTATAGGCAGAGGCTGATGAGAGCTGCTCCAGCAATGAGGATCGGACCGAGCTAGGCAGGGAAGGCAGAGAATGACCTTTTGACTGCTTTTTTTAAAAAGAAAAATAATTTATTCAATTACGATACAAAATAATATTTACAAACCAAAACCGTGGTAACACAGCAACCAACCATAAAACAAAATCACCAAAGTATCTAATGGCCCTGACCAAGTTGACCCACGAGGTACCCCGAGTGACTTTTTCAAATACAATCTGTAATACAATCCTTATTGAGGATACATTCCACTCCCTGCGGTGCCCAGCGGTCCCGGAAATCCCCTAGGGTGCACAAGGACAGTGCATAGTCCCTTTCTAGTACCACCCGGGTGCGGACCTAACCCCGGAAAAGGGGCGGGCAGCCGGCTCTGGCAGAACCCTCTTCCGCCTGGCACTGTGACTCGCGGATGGCCAGCTTGGTCAGGCCCAGGAGAAACTCAACCAGGACATCTTCAGTTCTACCCTCTCCCCTACATGACTGCTTGGTGTTGGTGGACTGGCTGATGTCCAGGACTCGGCAATGGAGCTGCGCACCATCAACCTCTCTCAACCCCTCGAAGCCCCTCTGAGTCTGAAAGTCTGGAAAGAAGGCTCTCGACCCGGAACGTCACCCATTCATTTTCTCCAGAGATACCGTCTGACCGCTGAGTTACTCCAGATTTTTGTGTCTATCCTCTACTACCTTAGAAGATTGAGGAGATTTGGTATGTCGCAGAATACTTTAACAAACATCCTCCAATGTCATTATCAGCATTCACCCAAATTTGATTTTGATTGCCCTCTTGATGGGTCCTCCAGATCCTCCAGATGCTAATCCTGAAGCCACAGACTTTATGTCCCTTCAGATGGAAGCCCATGCATTACATTACACGCTTTGCTACCACGACAAGGTGGGGATCCCCGGAGATGTTTACAGATGTGCGGTGGAGAGCCCACTGACTGGTTGTATCACAGACTGGTTCAGGAACTCAAAATCCCAGTAACAAAGGAGGCCGCAGAAAGTGGCGAACTTTGCCTGGTCCATCACAGGTATTGACCACCCGACCATCAAAGGGATCTACAGGTGGTGCTGCCTCAAAAAGGCAGCTAACTTCACCAAAGATCTGCACCACCTTGGCTACACTCTCATCTCACTGCCAGAATTGGGAAGAAGGTACAGGAATCTGAGAACTGTGGCCTCCAGGTTCAAGAACAGCTTCTTCTCAGCAGCCAGTAGGCTTTTAAACCACAAGCCTACCTCAGCAAGTCTGCTGTGGACCTTGTTTTGGTTGCTCTATGACTTTGCTTTTTTGGTCTGATTTCCAGTATTAATGATTATGAATTTATTGAATCAGCAATTATTAAATATTTATTTGTTGGGTTATTGTGTTAAGTAGTCTGTAAAAGCTGCAGTAAGTAAGAATTCCATTGTTCTGTTTCTATATGAGTTATTGGTCGGTGTGGACTCAGTAGGCCGAAGGGCCTGTCTGCACACTGTATCTCTAAACCAAACTAAACTATGAAACAATTTTGACTTTCTTGAATAAACATGTTGCCTTGCCCTATTGAGCTGGGTACCCTGAGAGAATTCACAATCATTTTGGCCAGGCAGGATTTTCATTTCCAGAGCCAATATTTGGAATTTTTAATTACCCTTGTCTGTCCAGGTTATCACACTAACAATTCCATCACCTGATTTTCTATTTTCAGAATTTATACTAAAGGCCTATTACTTACTTTTAAGAATTTATACTTCAGCCCACCCTGCTATCTCTTGCAACAAGCGGATTTCCCTTCGACCCACCAAGTCTGCACTGACCAGCGATCCCCGCACACGCACGCTACCCTATACACAGTAGGGACAACTTAAGCGTGTTCCAGGTAAATTTACCTACAAACGAGCACGTCTTTGGAGCGTGGGAGGAAACCGAAGATTTCGGAGAAAAGCCACGTGGCCAAGGGGACAATGTACAAACTCTGGACAAGCAGCACCCATAGTCAGGATCGAATCCGGTCTCCAGCGGTGCAAGCGCTGTAAGACAGCAACTATCGCTGCACCACCATGCCACCCAGAATGATTAAATATGTGGGTCCACTTATTGCACCTGGAGATGATGTGACTAGGCTAGTAATACATTCCAATTTGGATTGTCTACTGGTTGCGACTACATTTACAGTGATATTCTTGAATTTACAATACATAATCCCTAAAGTGCCTGTCCCACTTAGATGATTTTTTAGGCGACTGCCAGCGACTGTCATAGTCGTAGCCGGTCGCCGAAAAACCATCGACTGAACCCCCCCCCCCCTTTGACAATGTCTACAACAAGCTACAACAACCTACCACCGAGTCGAAGTCAAGCTACGGCAAGCTTCTGACAACTGGCGACCCAATCATCGCGACCTAGGACGTCCACCTACGACCACACCTACGACAACGTACAACCACACAGGCGACAAGCTACGTCCACCCGCGACAAGCTACGACAAGCAACGACCCTGTCGCCGACAACTGAAGACAACTTCAGTCGCCGGTACTTGCCGTCGGTTGACGTAGGGAGTCGCCAATGGAATTCACCGGTCAGCACCTGCCGACAACCTACCTCACCTGGCGACAACTTACGACAACATCTACGTCAGGAGAAGTCAAGCTACACTCATTGGAGTCAACCTACTGTCGCCGACTGTCACCAAAAATGTTTGAATATGTTGAAAATCCAGCAGCGCCCAGAAAGAGGCTACTGGTCTCCCACCAGTGGAAACATATTTCCACATCCACTATAACTATTGTAGATACAAAATGCTGGAGTTACTCAGCGGCACAGGCAGCATCTCTGGAGAGAAGGAATGGGTGACGTTTCGGCTCGAGACCCTTCTTCAGGCTCTATCCATGCCTAGTTGCAGCTTGCTGGGGACTTCCTGACCCAGT
Source organism: Okamejei kenojei (assembly GCA_035221665.1). Classification (NCBI taxonomy): domain Eukaryota; kingdom Metazoa; phylum Chordata; class Chondrichthyes; order Rajiformes; family Rajidae; genus Okamejei; species Okamejei kenojei. The sequence goes on along the minus strand of CM069150.1, from coordinate 7,623,503 downwards.
AAACATCTGGGATGAATTGAGAGCAGTGGAGAACAGCCTGAACTGCTGGAGGGAGGAGGGGTGAGCAAGGATAATGTGGAGAAGTGGTTTCACTGCATTACCACCAAATATGGTGACAGATTAAGATCAAAGCGTCCAAGAGGAAATAAGAGTAGAAGAAAGGTAATAGGTCTGGGGGTGTCCAGGTAAATGACCAGCAGAGAGGCCGAGAATTATGGATACAGCTTAGTCTATCATGCAAACACGCATCTCCCCATCGACTTTATCTACACTTCATGTTGACTCAGAAAAGCAGCCACTAAGGACTACCTACACGTTGGTTATTCCCTCTTCTCCCCTCTTAAATTGGGCACAAAACACAAAAACTACCACCAGATTCAGGAACAGCTCATTCCCGAAGATAGACACAAAATGCTGGAGTAACTCTGGGGGACAGGCAGTACCTCTGGAGAGAAGGAATGGGAAACGTTTTGGGTTGAGATCCTTCGTTAAACTGGTCTCGACCCGAAACGTCACCCATTCCATCTCTCCAGTGACGTTGCCTGTCCTCAGAGTTACTCCAACGTTTTGTGTCTATCTTGGGTGCAAACCAGCATCTGCAGTTTCTTCCTACACAACTTATTCCCTGCCATTATCAGACACTTGAACGTAAGTCTCATCTGCTGAGGATGTATTCCTGCTCTTCCAAGCTACCTTGTTGCAACCCTTGCACTTTTTTTATCTGCACTTTCTTTGAAGCTAGTACACTAAATTCTCTACTCTGTTTCCCTATCCCCTTTTGCACTACCTGTTGTAATTATGCATGGTTTGATTTGCCTGAATGACACACAAAATTAAAATTCCCACTGCATCTCAGTGTTCCTGACAATCATAAACCAATACCATAGCAAACACCATGAGGCCATTGAGTTGAAGACTCCTTTGAAAGATGTCTTCCACAAATGGGGATCCACTAGGTTTACCATTTGTTCCCATGGAGAGCACAATAAAACAGAACACCATTGACAGAAAAAATGGAGAGCTAGCCCAACCACCTCTCATTGCTCTGGAGTTTCACTCTGGTAGTCATGCAACGGGTATATGAGGGGATCTGTGGGGGGACATTTTTCACAGAGAGTGGTGGGATTCTGGAACAAGAGGAGGTGGTGGAGGCAAGCACCCTCACGATGTTTATGAAGTATCAAGACAATTGCTTGAATCTGCAAATTTGAATTTACGGTCCAAATGCGGGCAAAACAGATTTGTGTAGATCGGTATAACAGGCAGCATGAACATGATGAGCTGAGGGGCTTATCTCTAACTCTATGAATTCAAGACTCCATTGTGGTTCCACCCTAACTTGAAACCTTAGGTGAAAATGTAAGGTATATGCCGAGAAGGGTCTCAACCCGAAACGTCACCCATTCCCTCTCTCCAGTGATCCTGACTGTCCCGCTGTGTTACTTCAGCTTTTTCTGTCTATCCAAGGTACATTCCGACTTGTCACTTGGTATTCTGTGGATGGGAAGTCATGTCCACTGAAACTATAAAATAATGTGATGATAAAAAATAATAATTTGTATCTGACAACAAAGGATTGAGAATGCTGCTAATATTGAATTGTTAAATATTTCTATAGTTAGTATGTTACAAGTATACTGCGATACTCAGGTCGTGCATTTGAAAACCATTGATGCATTCATTAAATTGTTAATGAAGTGGGCCTCGCAGGTAGAAGACCTCTATAAGATTGTGGTATCTAAATCAGGATATCAGGTTTCTCCTCAGTACCGGGTGAAGAGTCAAGTAGAATTAAATATACCTGTGGTGGCCTGTAAAAAGTTCTGGTCTACTCCAATAAAGAAGACAAAATTAGCCTCAATGTTGGGAAGGATGCAAATGCAAATCTATTGCGGTTTTCAGAAGAATTTGTATTAGTAATCATGTCACAGAATTTTTAAGAGATTTACACACCACATTTTAAAATAGTATGTTATTTATATACCAGGTTATGACTCCATTAACAATGTATTGTGAATATCTTGCAGAATTTTTTTATTATGGCCAAGCTGGATACGTAATTTGTGGAATCCATCATTGTATGTTGCTTGGTTGTATCTGATGTCTATACCAATTGTATATTACATATCATCTTACGGATTGTATGAAGATAATAATGGCCTTCGGATGAATCTTTGTGCCGTGTCCTGTCATAAATCCTTCCACTATTCTCAAAGGGAAGGGCATAAGAACATGCAAAAGCCCCACACGCTTAGTCAGCATAGCCATTAGGTGTGAGCTTATGAGGAAAATGGGCACCAGTGGACAGGAAGCCTGCCCATGAACCTCATCCGTGGTGACTGTATCCACCTGTAAACACCATCCTTTCCCTTTAGCCTGCTCACCTCTCAGACCCCTGAATCTCAGTCTGACGAAGGGTCTTGATCCAAAATGCCACCTATTCCTACAGAGAGGCTGCCTGACCCGCTGAGTTACTCCAGCTTTCTGTATCGATCTTCGGTTTAAACCAACGCCTACAGTTCCTTCCTACACACCCTTAAGAACAACTCTCTTCTTGTTGAAGTGTGGGTCAAGGAGTGGTCGAGGGGGGGCAGGGGGCTGGGGGGTGTATTTTAAAGTCTGTAATAAGGCTGTAGTTATTACATTCAACAGCTGGCATGCATTACAAGATCATTGCACACTATTTTTCAGTTAGTAGAATACAATTGTATCCCATATAAATTTGAACGCCCTAAAGAACAGTGATCTTCTCAATGCGATCCAGTCAGCAATTGCCTTAACTTCATCTCCTTCCCTTGATTCCATTCCCATCTATTCTCTTGCATATAGAAACATAGAAACATAGGAAATAGGTGCAGGAGTAGGCCATTCGGCCCTTCGAGCCTGCACCGCCATTCAATATGATCATGGCTGATCATCCAACTCAGTATCCTGTACCTGCTTTCTCTCCATACCCCCTGATCCCATTAGACACAAGGGCCACATCTAACTCCCTCTTAAATATAGCCAACAAACTGGCCTCAACTACATTCTGTGGCGGAGAATTCCACAGATTCACCACTCTCTGTGTGAAAAATGATTTTCTCATCTCGGTCCTAAAAGACTTCCCCCTTATCCTTAAACTGTGACCCCTTGTTCTGGAGTTCCCCAGCATCGGGAACAATCTTCCTGCATCTAGCCTGTCCAACCCCTTAAGAATTTTATAATTCTCTATAAGATCCCCCCTCAATCTTCTAAATTCCAGCGAGTCCAAGCCGAGTCTATCCAGTCTTTCTTCATATGGAAGTCCTGCCATCCCAGGAATCAGTCTGGTGAACCTTCTCTGTACTCCCTCTACGGCAAGAATGTCTTTCCTCAGATTAGGAGACCAAAACTGTACACGATACTCCAGGTGTGGCCTGGCCTCACCAAGACCCTGCACAACTGCAGTAGAACCTCCCTGCTCTTGTACTCAAATCCTTTTGCTATGAATGCCAACGTACCATTCGCTTTCTTCACAGCCTGCCGTACCTGCATGCCCACTTTCAATGACTGGTGTACCATGATACCCAGGTCTCGCTGCATCTCTCCTTTTCCTAATCGGTCACCATTCAGATAATAGTCTACTCTTCTGTTTTTGCCACCAATGTGGATAACCTCACATTTATCCACATTATACTGCATCTGCCATGTATCTGCCCACTCGCCCAACCTATGCAAGTCACCTGGCAGCCTCCTAGCATCCTCCTCACAGCTAACACTGCCCCCCAGCTTCGTGTCATCCGCAAACTTGGATATGTTGCATTCAATTCCATCATCCAGATAATTAATATATATTGCAAATAGCTGGGATCCCAGCACTGAGTCTTGTGGTACCCCACTAGTAACTGCCTGCCTTTCTGAAAATGACCCGTTTATTCCTACTCTTTGCTTCCTGTCTGCCAGCCAGTTCTCTATCCACATCAATACTGAACCCCCAATACCATGTGCTTTAAGTTTGTATACTAATCTCTTATGTGGGACCTTGTTGAAAGCCTTCTGAAAGTTCAGATATAACACATCCACAGGTTCTCCCTTATCCACTCTACTAGTTACATCCTCAAAAAATTCTATAACATTCGTCAGACATGCTTTACCTTTCATAAATCCATGCTGACTTTGTCCAATGATTTCACCACTTTCCAAATGTGATGCTATCCCATCTTTAATAATTGACTAGCATTTTCCCCACTACCGATGTTAGACTAACTGGTCTGTAATTCCCCGTTTTCTCTCTCCCTCCCTTTTTAAAAAGCAGGGTTACATTAGCTACCCTGCAATCCTCAGGAACTACTCCAGAATCTAAAGAGTTTTGAAAAATTATCATTAATGCATCCACTATTTCTGGGGCTACTTCCTTAAGTACTCTGGGATGCGGCCTATCTGGTCCTGGGGATTTATTGGCCTTTAATCCATTCAATTTACCTTACACCACTTCCCGGCTAACCTGGATGTCACTCAGTTCCTCCATCTCATTTGACCCCCGGTCCCCTGCTATTTCCGACAGATTATTTTTGTCTACCTTAGTGAAGACAGAACCAAAGTAGGTATTCAATTGGTCTGCCATGTCCTTGTTCCCCATGATCAATTCATCAGTTTCTGACTGCAAGGAACCTACATTTGTTTTAACTAACCTTTATCTCTTCACATATTTATAAAAACTTTTGCAGTCAGTTTTTATGTTCCCTTCCAGTTTTCTTTCATAATCTATTTTCCCTTTCCTAATTAAGCCCTTTGTCCTCCTCTGCTGGACTCTGAATTTCTCCCAGTCCTCTGGTAGGCTGCCTTTTCTGGCTAATTTGTATGGTTCATTTTTTGCTTTGATCCCGCATACATTCCAGGAAATCATCTTCCTCAGCACCCCTGCCAATTTGATTCACCCAATCTATATGTAGATTGAAGTCACCCATTATAACTGTTTAACCTTTGTTGCACGCATTTCTAATTTCATGTTTGGTGCCATCCCCAACTCCACTACTACTGTTAGGTGGCCTGTACACAATTCCCACTAGCGTTTTCTGCCCCTTAGTGTTTCGCAGCACTACCCATATCGTTTCCACATCCTCCAAGCTAATGTCCTTCCTTTCTATTGTGTTAATCTCCTCTCTAACCAGTAACGCTACTCTACCTCCTTTTCCTTTCTGTCTATCCCTCCTGAATATTGAATATACCTGGATGTTCAGCTCCCAGCCTTGGTCACCCTGGCACCATGTCTCCTTTATCCCAACTATATCATATTAATTAATAACTATCTGCACATTCAACTCATCCACCTTATTACGAATGTGCCTTGCATTAAGACACAAAGCCTTCAGGCTTGTTTTTACAACACTCTTACTCCTTATACAATTATGTTGAAAAGTGGCCCGTTTTGATTTTTGCCCTGGATTTTTCTGCCTGCCACTTTTACTTTTCACCTTGCTACCTATTGCTTCTACCCTCATTTTACATCCCTCTGTCTCTCTGCTCATGCTCCCATCCCCTCGCTACATTAGTTTAAATACTCCCTGACAGCACTAGCAAACACTCCCCCAAGGACATTGGTTCCCTTCCAGCCCATGTGCAGACCGTCCTGTTTGTACTGGTCCCACCTCCCCCAGAACTGGTTCAAATGCCCGAGAAATTTGAATCCCTCCCCCGGCACCATTTTTCAAGCCACGTATTCATCTGCAATATCCTTCTATTTCTACGACCAGTACGTGGCACTGGTAGTAGTCCAGAGATTATTACCTTTGAGGTCCTACTTTTAAGTTTATCTCCTAGCTCCCTAAATTCGCCTTGTAGGACCTCATCCCATTTTTTACCTATATCGTTGGTGCCAATGTGCACCACAACAGCTGGCTGTTCTCCCTCCCCCTCCAGAATGTTCTGCAGCTATTCAGTGACATCCCTGACCCTTGCACCAGGGAGGCAACATACCAATCTGGAGTCTCGTTTGCGGCTGCAGAAACGCCTATCTATTCCCCTTACAAATGAATCCCCTATTACTATAGCCCTTCCCCTCTTTTTTCTCCCCTCCTGTGCCGCAGAGCCACCCATGGTGCCATGAACTTGGCTGCTGCTGCCTTCCCCTGATGAGCCATCTCCCCCAACAGTATCCAAAATGGTATATCTGTTTAGGAGGGAGATGGCCACACTACTTGCCTACTGCTACGCTGGCTAATGGCCACCCGTTCCCTTTCTGTCCGCTTATTATTTACCTGTGGTGTGACCAACTCACTGTACGTTCTATTCACGAGTTTCTCAGCATTGTGGATGCTCCAATATGAATCCAACCGCAGCTCCAATCGTTCAATGCAGCCTGCCAGGAGTTGCAGCTGGACACACTTCCTGCAAACGTAGTCACCAGGGACACCGACCATATCCCTGATCTCCCACATGTTGCAGGATGAGCAAACCATGGGGCCGATCTCAACTGACATGGCTTGCCCCCAAATTAAATCAACTCACTCACACCATAAAAATCGTAATCCTTTAAACTAACCTTTACTAAAAAGCACTGTACCCTTTGCTCACTGAACCCTTTGCTCACTGAACCCTTTGCTCACTGAACCCTTTGCTTACTGAACCCTTTGCTCACTGAACCCTTTGCTCTCTGAACCCTTTGCTCACTGAACCCTTTGCTTACTGAACCCTTTGCTCACTGAACCCTTTGCTCTCTGAACCCTTTGCTTACTGAACCCTTTGCTCACTGAACCCTTTGCTCTCTGAACCCTTTGCTTACTGAACCCTTTGCTCACTGAACCCTTTGCTCTCTGAACCCTTTGCTCACTGAACCCTTTGCTCACTGACTCTTTGATATGGAAACACATGGCACGCTTACCTTTGAAACTTTCTAGGTCTTCTGGTAAATGTCAGCACTTAGAAGCTAATTTGACACACTCATTTACAAATTGTGTAAAAATTACAAAATTTTGGATAGAAATCCCTGATTCCTGACTCCTGGAATACTGGAAACAGATCAATTAATAACAACGAATCAAAGATTTTTTATTGGTTAAAAAAATTACCAGAAATGTCGGAGACACTCCATCTGGAAAGATTGAGGCTCGTCCTAATGTTGCATCTTTTTTCAGAGGAATGGTCTCCAGAATATCTAAAGGGTCAAAATGAGAGCCTGACTGAAACCTGAATAATGGAAAGATGAAGAGCTCCAACGATGGATAACTTTTTAGTTGAAATTGGTGTAAGAAGTATTTTCATTAATGAGTAGTTCAATTGAAACAGTTAAAGCAAAAATCCATACTGTGCCTCATTGTTGACAAAAAGAGCTGACATTATAAACCAATGTGTCGGAAGGAACTGCAGATGCTGGTTTCCACCGAAGATAAACACAATATGCTGGAGTAACTCAGCGGGACAGCCAGCATCTCTGGTTAGAAGGAATGGGTGACATTTCGGATCGAGACCCTTCTTCAGACTGAGTCAGTGGAGAGGGAGACACAGCGATATGGAAGGGTAGAGTATGAAATGAGAGATCAAGAAAAACGTAGAATAGATCAATGTTAGCTAGGGGAAGCTGACCACGAAGCATATAATTTAATCAGGAGGACAGTCAGACTGGTCTGGAATTGAGATGGGGGAGGGATGGAGAGAGAAGGAAAGCATGGGTTAGAGAAGCCAATATTCATATCACTGGGGTGTAAGCGGCCCAAGTGAAATATGAGGTGCTGGCCCTCCAATTTGTGTTGGGCCTAACTCTGACAGTGGAGGAGGTCCAGGCCAGAAAAGTCAGCATGGGAATAGGAGGGGGAGTTACAGTGTTTAGCAACCTGGAGATTACGTAGGTCTGGGCGGACTGAGCGGTATGAACCAATGCTTCAGAAGAGGGCTTGGGCAGATTTTTTGTGCATATTGGCGAACTAATATCATGGGTGAGCAGAGGTATGGTGGTGAATGAGACACAATACAGTCAAAGTGAAAAGCAGCTATTGGCTGTGACACATGGACATTTGGATCCACCTGTATACACATGGCAACTGTGTCCGGTTGCAGTCCATCCCAAGAAGTGATTGTAATAAAGATTACTAGTGGTTGGAACTGCAGATGCAGGTTTACAAAACAAGATGCACAGTGCTTGAGTAAATCAGTGGGTCAGGCAGCTTCTCTGGAGAACATGGATAGGTGACGAGTAGGGTTTTTTCAGCCTGAAGAAAAGTCCTTACCTGAAACGGCACCAATCCACATTCTCCAGAGATGCAGCCCGAGCCACTGGTTTACTCAAGCACTTTGTGTCTTGCTTTGTTAGACAGTATCTGCGGTTCCAATCACTTGTAATCTTTATTACAATCACTTCTTTGCGCCTCTATAAGTTGAATGATGGTGAAGCTGGGGCAAGGTAGATCACATGTGCCCACACTGACAACAAGGAAAGAAGCAAGAGCCCCACGTGGTCTTGCTTCAGATTCCAGCATCCCAGAGGAATGGCATTCAAGGGCTAAGAATGATATTCTGTGGGGAGGAGCTGCAGATGCTGGTTTGAACCGAAGATAGACAAAATAACTTTAGAGTAACTCAGCGGGACAGGCAACATCTCTGGATAGAAAGAATGGGTGATGTTTGGGTTTGAAGACCTGAAACGTCACCCCTTCCTTCTCTTTCTTTTGAGTTCTCTGTTAGATTTATTATGACTCTCTCATTTTCATGTTCTCCTAATTTGTCTACTCAACTGATTGCATTAACTTCCCCACATCTACTCTATTCGAGCCCTTAAAATACTTGGAAAAGTTCTCTTGGGCTTGGTTGAACTTTCCGTTTTCCAGAGCTGCGTCTGTTCAGTGTCTCCTGATAGCCATAACTAGGAAGGTCTTCGCTGATACCACAAAAGTCACCATCATTCACTATAATCTCTGTTGCCATACTCAGCAGAATATTAGGAGGAAGCAATTTCCTTTCTCATACGTACGAAAGAGAAACTTTTGTAAAATGTGAAGTTTATGGGGATTGGGACTCGAAAATTCATAGAGGGAAAGTCGGTCCTGTAGTGGTTTAAAGCGATTGTCACTGTGACCTTGGGATGCCACACTATGAGAGTAATTATCAGATGTGATAAGACCTTCTAGGATTCATATCCCCTGTTTTTTATTATGATCGCAGAAACACCTCCCTCTGAATTTGAGAATTACTGGATCACAGCTCCAAAAATACAAAGAAATTAGGCCAACAGTGTACCACACAAGGTATTCTGCTTTTGTATTTCCTTTGTTCTTTGTAGAGGTAGTATGTTTCATAGTTCATAAGATCTCTTTGATTTTTAGGTTAATCAGGAGAGGACATTTATAATGAAAGCACGTGGGGGTGATGAGTGAGGTACTGAGCTGTAACCTGATACAAGCCAATTGCAGACAGTGAACATAATTATGAACTATAAAATGTCAGAAATCGGAGGGAGGTGAGAATGATTGCAGTTGGGATGTTGAGGCTGAAGTGTAAAGTGGTTCATCTAAATGTATAAATGTGAAAGCTCTGCCGCCGAAGGGGAGGTTCATCAACGAGATCTCCATGGAACGTATTGCATGGGTGACAGGGACGAGTGAAATTGCATTCGCCACCTCTCCCAGAAAGATGATGCATGAGTGCTGAAACACTGACAATCCTTTGTAAAGAGGAGCAATCCATTCAATAAACAAGCTATCAAAATTGTTAACGTCAACTGCCTGGGGAATTAATTCTAAAAGCGATCTCATCAACTAAAATAATAAGTGATTCTAATCATTTTCACAATTAATTCTCTGTCTTTTAATGATTTATAATACAATGAATTGCATTCCTCTGGCTTGTTATTTTGTTCATGAATCTGTCCATTAATAATATAGTATTTCGATTACTAGCTAATGGACAATATCTATTAATTCTCATTATGTGTCTGATATTAATCTTATTTAATTTTTTAATCAATGATCGGTTTTGAAATGGATGAGCATGTCTAATCTATTTCTTGACAATTTGGCAGGAAGATATTCTCGATGAAGCACAACAGTGTCACAAAGTTTCCGACGAACATTATCCCATTGTAGTGTTGGAATTCGGTAAAACCTCACTGTCATAATCTTTAGTGCAGAAATTAAAAGGGAAGTTTAAAAATTCAGAAGGGAGAAATAATATAAATAGCTCATCAACACATCAACTGAGTTAAATGGAAAGGACAGGAATGATAACGGTTGAGAATACTTTGTGTCCTTTCAAGATGTAAGTTGCAAGGTATTTAAGGAGGACCCAGAGGATGCTGTGGTCTAAAATGTTTTAAACTATTTGATAAGGTAGTCACATTAAACTGTTATTCAAGATTACCGATGAGAGGTAATAAACTTGAGACAATAGTTCCATTCCTAGAGAATTCCCGTTTTTCCTTGATTTCCTGTACCAGCAGCATTTAGTTTAGAGATACAACGTAAACAAGCCCATTAACCCACCTATTCCGTGCCAACTATCGATTACCCATTCACATTAGTTCTATAATATCCCATTTTCCCATCCACTTCCTACACACTAGGATCAATTTTACAGAGGCCAATTAACCTATAAATCCACACATCTTCGTGATGTGAGAGTACATCAGAGCACCTGGAGGAACCCACGTGGGTACGGGGAGAATGGGTAAACTGCATACAGAGAGCTCCAACCATCAGGATCTCCAGCGCTGTGAGGCAGCAGCTCCACCTGCTGCACCATTGCGCTGTTATTAAGAACTCATGGGGTCGGAACTAATATTGAGTGCACTTTTATTTAATTTCCCTAAATATTGTCGTAAGTTTAAATCTGTTTCAGCGATCACAAATATCGGTAGTTTGGTGATGATACCAAACTTGGGCATGTGATTGCTGGAGAAGAAGTGTGCTCTGGGTAGATTCTGTGGGACGGATCTCACAAATGTGAGAGTATCTGCTCTTGGTGAAGTGGTCTTGGTGGGTTGCTGCTGTCATTTTGCAGATATACAAACATGCAGATATTGGGCAGCACGGTGGCATAGCGGCAGAGCTGGTGCCTTACAGCGCTTACAGCGCCAGAGACCCATGTGCGATCCTGGCTATGGGTGGTGTCTGTATGGAGTTTGTACATTCTCCTCGTAACCTGCGTGGGGTTTCTCGGAGAACTGGTTTCCTCCTCCACTTCAAAGACGTACAGGTTTGTAGGTTAACTGGCTTGGTGTAAATTGGTTTGGTGCAAATGTAAAATGTAAAATCTAAAAAAAATGGTCCCTACTGTAGGATAGAGTTAGTGTGCGGGGATCGCTGGTCGGTGCAGACTCGGTGGGCCGATGGGCCTGTTTCTGCGCTGTATCACTAAACTAAACTAAACAAAACAAATCAATGTGGAAACGGTGTGCCTGTCTGTGGTGGACCTGCATGAGTCTGAAGGACTGGACCCAACCCGAAACATCATCTATCCATTCTCTTCACAGATACTGCCTGATCCGCTGAGTTCCTCCAGCACTTTGCATTTTGCTCTGGAGTCCAGCACCCGCGGTTTCTTGTGTCTCCATTTAGTTGACGTATGGGCTACTCGCTGCTGTATCTTGGTGCCGGATGGTGTGACTTGAACTGGTTAAAGACTGATTTCAGTGACAGTGGGCATCTCATGTGGAAGCCAGCAGGGATCATCTGCTCAGCACCCCTGGGTGAGGTTGGGTGCAAATGTTCAGATGTTCACCTGCTTGAATCAGCTGTAACTAAGGATGTCGATGTTCTGGAAGCTTCCACTTTCCAGTTTCAGTTCAGTTTAGTTTATTGTCACGTGTATCGAGGTGCAGTGAAAAGTTTGCCCGATGGGGGAGGGGAGAAGAGGGTGTGGCCGGGGTGCGACTCGTCCTTGATTATGCTGCCGGCCTTGGCGAGACTGCGTGAGGTATAAATGGAGTCAATAGAAGGGAGGTTGGTTTGTGTGATGGTCTGGGCTGCGTCCACGATTCGTTGCAATTTCTTGCGGTCTTGGATGGAGCTGTACCCAAACCTCCCAAGCTGTGATGCATCCGTTAGCTATTAATTATCCCCTACTGCTTCTGGTAGCTCAGAACTTTAATATTTTCATCTTGTCTATTCTGTGAGGTTCTCATCATTGAGCATGCGTGTGTACTGTTTAATAACTTCACTCAGCTTCCACATCAGGCTGCTGGTGACAAGGGCTTGGACCCCATAGTTGCAGTAAGGTTGCACAACGGAAGATGCAAATTGTAAATGCTTGGCTTGTTTGTTCTTGAGGATCTGGGAGGAAACTATTTGGCGGACATGATGCAATATGAACGATCATCTTCTCTACCAAGGGAGCGAATACCTTCTTCTCCTAATATTTGTACTGTCCTGTGCTACATATTTGGACCTGAGGGGCACCATCAAAGTTTAGAGATGTGTTGCAATTGACAGCGTCTGCCAAACTATTTGCTTCCTTCTGTCCCTGAGCTATGATGGTAATATTATATTAAAAGTTGCTAATGATCACTGTGTGAAATAAAGTGGGCGTTTCCACTGATTTACTGCTGTGCAGTATGGATGATGAAGTGTTTCAGGAAGCCATCCAGTGACTTTTCTTAATGGACTAAATTTACCACTGTGTGCCGGAATATTTGAACACGCTTTAAGAACAGTGTTGGGATCACTCAGAATGCTATAGACTGGAATATAGTTAAAAAAAAAAACACCTGCTGGTGGATCTGAGTGGGTCAGGCAGCATCTGTGGAGGGAAATGAACAGACAATATGTGTTGGAAGGAACTGCAGATGCTGGTTTAAACCGAAGATAGACACAAAATGCTAGAGTAACTCAGCGGGACAGGCAGCATCTCTGGATGGAGGGAATTGGTGACGTTTTGGGTCGAGACCCTTATTTAGACTGAAGAAGCCTGATGAAGGGTCTCGACCCGAAACAACATCTATTCTTTCTATTGTCCCACTTGAACAGACAATAGTTCAGGGTGGACCCTTCCTATGGAATATTGTTGACAGTGTATTTACACTGGATATTTTTATTTGATACGTTTGAGTTTGACGATGAACCTTTCAAGTCAACTTTCCCACACACACTGAATTCTGCTGTTGAAAATGTGCCCTGTGTATGGAAAATCTTCCAATTTTAAATTGTGTTATTAGCTTCAATTCCCTTAGGGGAATTACATGGCCTGACATCGAGTGAGTAGCGGTATGCTTGGCGTTGTATCCGAATTATTGTGTGGCAGATAGCAGGATTTTCATCTTGGCAATATTTATCTTGTTAAGATGTATTTGCCATTTATCATTATCAAAGAGGTTTGTACATCCTGTCAAAGCAAGGACTGCTGCCTATCTGTCTACTGCCTGCACCCAAAGGCTTGCTTTTAAAATTCTACGGAAACCTCGATTTGATATGAATGCAGATGTACAGTGTTGGATCTGTGCTAGGAGAGTGGCGATACACAATTTTGGATAACAGATACACTCTGAGCAACATTTCAAAATGTGAAGCTGGACACAAAAATGCTGGAGTTACTCAGCGGGACAGGCAGCATCTCTGGAGAGAAGGAATGGGTGATGTTTTGGGTCGAGACCCTTCTCCAGTCTGAAGGGGGGTCTCGACCCAAAACATCACCCATTCCTTCTCTCCAGTGATGCTGCCTGTCTCATTGAGTTACTCCAGCATTTTGTGTCTATCTTGGCTTTAAACCAGCATCTGCAGTTCCTTCCTACATAATTCATGAATAGAGTTTATTATCATTGACCACTAATGACCATTATCAGTGTCCTGCATGAATTCAGGCTCAGCATGGCTTGGTAGCATTAACACCTCGCAGTCAAGGCTTGTTGCTTCAAGTCCTCGTCTGGAGCCTAGATCGTTGGATCCAGGTTGATGGCCTCTGCAGTGTAGAGTTGTAGGTGATGCCTTTCAGAGACAAAGTGAAGCCAAAGCCAAGTAGTGGAGTTCTCTCACAATTTTCTAATCAACGATTATCCCTCAAATAAATATTGCTGAACAGACTGACACAAAAAGCTGGAGTAAGCGGATCAGGCAGCATCTCAGGAGAAAAGGAATAGGCGATGTTTCAGTCGAGACTCTTCTTCAGAGCGAGAGTCGAGGGAAGGGGAAACGAGAGATATAGACGGTGATGTAGAGAGATATAGAACCAATGAATGAAAGATATGTAAAAGAGTAATGATGATAAAGGAAACAGGCCATTGTTGGCTGTGGGCTAGGTGAAAACGAGTTACAGACAATGAGACTCAACAAGACGACTTTGAAGCTGGTACGACTTGGGTGGGGGAGGGATGGAGAGAGAGGGAATGCTAGGGTTACTTGAAGTAAAGAAATCAAAACTCATACCACTGGGTTGTAAGCTGCCCAAGCAAAATATGAGATGCTGTTCCTCCAAGTTGCATTTGGCCTCACTCTGACAATGGAGGAGGCCTGGGACAGAAAGGTCAGTGTGGGAATGGGAAGTGGAATTAAATGTTTGGCAACTGGGAGTTCAGGTAAGCCCGGGCGGTCTGACAGACAGCCTGATCTTTATCATGTTACTATCTATTTGATCTTACTGTGTGCATTTGTCAGTCACACTGCTTATTACCAATTGGTAGAAATCGATACATGTAATAAATGCAATTGCTAATTGTGTGCTCATGATCAATTGTTTCCACATAACATCAGAGGTGAAGCAAGATTTGCAAAGTGCTGTCAGCTTGCCAAAGGTGCTGTAAACATGCACTCTGTCTTTCCTCACAGAGAAAAGTAATTGTGGGCGGCACAACGGTACAGTGTCAGAGACCCGGGTTTGATCCCGACTACGGGTGCTGTCTGTACGGAGTTTGCACGTTCTCCCCGTGACCTGCGTGTGTTTTCTCCGAGATCTTCGATTTCATCCCACACTCCAAAGACGTACAGGTTTGTAGGTTAATCGGCTTCGTAAAAAATGTAACTTGTCCCTAGTGTGTGTAAGATAGTGCTAGTGTGCGTGGATTGCTGGTCGCTGACCCGGTGGGCCGAAGGGCCTGTTTCCGTGCTGTGTCTCTAAACTAAACTAAACTAAACTAATAAAAACAAAACAAAAAGGATTCATGTCCACATCCTGAAGTCAATATTAACACAACTGTTTATTATTTGGGTAAAGATGTTGTGTGCATCGATCATAATCCACCTTTATTTGTTTCAATGCTACATAATATCACACTTTCGACTGACAAGTTTTACATGACCCTTCCATTTCCAACATTTTGATTAGTCCACAATTCCTAATGGATTTCCACCTCTGCATCTTGCATGATCTTTTTCTTTGTATTTGCCGTGTGAAATGGGAACTGTAATTCGCAGTGTGGGATTGATATTTAAGTCTGAAAGGAGTACGTTGACAAAAAGAGGTGCACTTCATTTAATTGCACAAATGATAAAGTAACATACAACATTAATCTTCAGCCAGAGCAGAACTAATGAGGCAGCATTTAAATCAGATATGTTGGGCCTATTGTTAGACGTCAATCTGTTTTTCTTCACATTTGCAACATTTCAGGGGCTTTCGTTGCTCCTCTGAGCTGCTTGTGCAGTAGGTTGGAGAACGGTTTAATTAAAAGCAGACTCCAGGGAAACTCTCAAAATTTATCTATGTGATCTCAACGTCAGGTCTTCAAACCATTTGTCAATGAAATTAAGAAGGAATCAAAATTGCTTGGTTCTAATTTTGTAGCTCTGTTGTTCACCAAACGTGCTTCAACTTAAGCAGGGTTACTCTCCTCTAAGCTTATGACTTTCAAAGTTCTCTTTCTCATTTTTCCAACGCTCTGTTGATCTCATTCAATCTCTGTCTAAGATTCTTTTGCCCCATCCCTCACGCAGAAGGCAGCGGAGACAAGGTAACTGAACATGCGTCGTTGATAGTTTCCTAGATTCAAAGCACCACTGGGTATGGAGCGGGAATATGATTATTGAGATGGATGATCAGGGGAATTGAGGACCAGGGGACATATGTTTAAGGTGAAGGGGAAAAGATTTAATAGGAATCCGAGGGGTAACATTTTCACACAAAGATTGGTGGGTGTATAAAACAAGCTGCCAGAGGAGGTAGTTGAGGCAGGGACTATCCCAACGTTTAAGAAACAGTTAGACAGGTACATGGATAGGACAGGTTTGGAGGGATATGTTCAAATGCAGGCATGTGGGACTAGTGTAGCTGGGACATGTTGGCCAGTATGAGCAAGGTGAGCCAAAGGGCCTGTTTCCACACTGTATCACTCTATGACTCTATCTTACATGCTCTTGATTTGTAATGAATACAATGTGATTTGTCTCTGGAAGATATTGCTTAGAAGGCGCAGAAATGATATCAAACACTTTGGATCACCGTGCACAGCTCGGGAAGATATAATTCAAATGCATATTACAGGGAGCCAGGAGAAGGTGCAAAAACAGTTGAAATGACTCTATCAGCCATGAAACTATTGAGGCACAGGGACATAGAGTTGTTCAGCATTGAAACAGGAGCTTCTACCCAACTCACCCATGCTGAAGAAAGTACCTTCCTGAGCTCCTCCCATTTGCCTGAAAGGTGCAAAGGGCCTCATGTTCTCCTACTGGTCAATTTTTTGACATTGGTATTAGTATTGTTTATCATTGACACGTGGATTGAGATACAGTGAAAAAACTTGCATTGCATGTTATCGAGTCAAATCAAGTTATACTGTACATGACTATAATCATACACAAGTACAATAGGTAATGTAAAGATAATAAATAACCAGAGTGCAGAATATAGTGCAACAGTGTTACAGTATTAGAGGATCAACTTTTCTGGAGCTTGAAGTATAACTGGTGACCATACGAGCATTAGGAACATGCATGGACGAAAGTACATTTAACATTCATCACTGACAATGTGTCTAGTTTAGTTTAGCTTAGAGATACAGCGTGGAAACAGGCTCCCTGGCCCACCGAGTCTGCACCCACCAGCGAACCCTGCACATTAATATTATACACACTAGGGGGGTGGGAGATTGCAACCTTCACGTGGTCCGCCCAGTTTCGACGAATGCAATCAACCCGGCGTGCACAGTCAAATAAGATCAAATAGAACAAGTTGTCCTACAACTTTAGGCTGTGCACGCCACACGCAAAAACTGTGATACACACCAGGGAGATTTTTTTTAGCCATTTAATATCTAGCCAATTAACCTACAAACCTGTACGTCCTGGGAGTGTGTGAGGAAACCGAATACCTCGGAGAAAACCCACGCAGGTCACTGGGAGAACGTACAAACTCAGTACAGACAGCACCCGTAGTCAGTATCGAACCCGGGTCTCTGGCGCTGTGAGGCAGCAACTCTACCGCTGCGCCACCGTGCCACCCCTACGCAAAGTGCTGCCTAGGTAATTATCACTATTTCCTTTGGATTCTGACTGAAATGGTTGAAACTGAGATAGAGCACTGATTAATATTTTTGCACAAATTCCTTCCTTGAGTTGTTAAATGTAATTTTTCAATAATTTACAAATGTATTCATATAGCATTACAATGCATTACAGCCCTGATCAACCGATCATGTCGAGTTATTAACTCCATTAATTGTCATCTTGAGGTAGGGGAGGAGGAGGAGGAGGATTAAGGCATGTGTTTTCATTTTATGCTTTTATTTAATGTCGTGCAGAACTATTATTTATCCTTGGCAATAATAAATGACAGACTTTGGCAAACTCCCTGCACCTGCAGGGTAATAGCTGAAGGCAATGCATCAGATATGAATGCTTGTTGCATGGACTGCTACACTCTAATCTGCACTGTGTCTCCCCACAAATCTGCACCAGCTAATTTAAAAAGTAATGACTTTACCTGGGGTGACACAAGTCACTGCAATTTGTCTATATTTTTCTTCTGTATAATATATTCTCGATGTACATTAAGGAGTGATGAATGTGGTTTACCTTGCTGGCACTGGGTTAAGGTAAACATATCTCAGGAAAGCTTTATCAGTAATTGCAAATGCTCTTGTCTCTTTCACTGAAATAATTCAGTGTCACGGAAGTGTTACGTGTGGCATTTCTATTGACCTGAATCCTGAGGAATTATTTTGAGGAAATGGTAGCTGCTCAGTGGATTATATTGACAGTGCACGCATCGTAATAACATAGGCCGTGCCCTTATAAAGGACGCACATTTCACTGGCCGTCGCCTATCGAGCATGCAGTTAGTAAACCAGAATTCATCAATGTCTTCCTCTTCGAAAAAAATACGATGTGACTTCCAGAATGCGTGGTTCATTTTTTCCATTTCCTCTTCTCCTTGGGGAAATTTTGACGAACCTGCTCGAAGAGACCACTTGAACATCAAGGGAAAATTGTTCACGGTATGAGAAAAGGCATTCTGTGGTGGTGCTAGACATGAAATTTGCCTGCGGCATTTTTACCAGCATTAAACTAACAATCTCCTCAATGTTCTCTTAAAAATCAGTACTTCTCAATCAGGCTGTTAGTAAACCAGGAGTTATTAATCAGCTACTCTTAAAAAAAAAGGTATGTGACTACAAACATACAGTTAATTTTCCCCATATCCTAATTCACTATAAAGGTGCCAGTTCAGAACAAGTTTCTTACATAGAAACATAGAAAATAGGTGCAGCACTGATCATGATCATGGATGATCATCCAGAATCAGTACCCTGTTCCTGATTCCTCCCCTTATCCCTTGAATCCATTAGCCCTAAGTAAATCTAGCTCTCTCTTGAATCTTCCAGGCCCAATGGAAGTTATGGGTTAATTTACTCACATTAGTGGAACCTTTTTTCATAGTTCTGACCTGAGGACATGTGTGAAGGATCAACCTGAACACTTTCTGCTACGTGGTAGGGTGAATGGGGGGAGGGGGGGGGGGGGGGGGGGGGGGGGGGGGGGGGGGGGGGGGGGGAGGAATTCACGAGCCTTGGTTTAAGGAAGAAATGAAGGGCCTGTGAAGTTATTCTGATGTGAGAATGAGAGGTGCAATTGGAAAACATAAAAGTAAAATGTTGCTTCACCAAATAAAAATTCACGGCTCTGAGCTGTGGCAAGAGAAGAGGTGAAATGGTTGATTAGTTTAGTTTCGTTTGGTTTAGAGATACAGCATGGAAACAGGCCCTTCAGCCCACCGACTATATACCGACCAGCGATCCCCTCATACTAACTCCATTCTACACACACTAGGGACAATTTGGAATTTTACCAAGCCAATTAACCTACAAATTTGTACGTCTTTGGAATGGAACTGCATTGCGTAGGAAAATACTGATGCAAGGATTGAATTCAGCGGAAAAAAAAATTCACCTTACGTAAACACTGCAAGTAACTACACAGGGCGTGGTTAGTTTATATGTGTAGGAAGGAACTGCAGATGCTGGTTTAAACTGAAGTTAGACACAAAAAGCTGGAGTAACTCAGCGGGACAGGCAGCATCTCTGGAGAGAAGAACTGGGTGACGTTTCGGGTCGACACCCTTCAGATTGAAGAAGGTCTGAAGAAGGGTCCCCACCCGAAATGCACCCATTCCTTCTTTCCAGAGATGCCGCCTGTCCCGCTGAGTTACTCCAGCATTCTGTGTCTATATATGTGATCCAGTTTGTGATTCTAGAAGAGGCCCTGTTCTAAAATCATTACATTTATTAAAGTTGCAATGGAAATCTAAAAGCATGAAGTTAATTTGCATGGGCTATTAGTGTTAAATTAAAAATGAGCAGCTGGTATACAACTGACCAATGTGAAGAAGTGTGAGGTGACTGGTCTTAAAGGCTATCCAACCACACTGGATGATCATTAACTACTCACTCTTCAGCAGTGTTTAATGCTGTGGGTGACTGTTGTTCTCGCTATTTCGGAAGAGTGAACAAACCCTGGCTGGGAATTTGTTTACTGATGGGTAAGGCCATTGCAAACCAGCGACACACCGAGTTATCACAGCTAGAAGGTGCAAACTGTGTAGGAAGTAACTGCAGATGCTGGTTTACACCAAAGATAGACACAAAATGCAGGACAGGCAGCATCACTGGAGAGAAGGAATGGGTAATGTTTGGGGTTGAGACCCAGCTTCAGGCTGAGAGTCAGGGGAGAGTCCTGTGCTATGCAGCTAGCTCCAATGCTCACTACAATATTCAACCTCTCCCTGGAAAAGTCCGTAGTCCCCGCCTGCTTCAAAAAATCCATCATTGTACCTACCAAAGAGCGCCTCCCCAGCCTGTCTGAATGACTACCGTCCGGTGGCCCTCACCTCGGTAGTCATGAAATGCTTTGAGAGGCTGGTGAAGAAACACATCTGCACCTTCCTCCCTCGCAACATGGACCTGTTACAATTTGCATACCGTCCGAACAGAGCCACGGACAATGTGGTCTCCCAGGTTTTGCACACCGCTCTCTCGCATCTTGACTGCCAGAAGGGGGGCTACGTGAGGGTGCTGTTCATAGACTTCAGTTCAGCCTTCAACACGATAGTCCCCACCAGACTGGCCGAGAAGCTGCTAGAATTAGGGCTCAACACCCCTCTGTGTGCCTGGGCCCTGGACTTTCTCACCGCCAGGCCCCAGGTAGTCAAGATGGGAGGGAATACATCAAAGTATTCCTGAGTATTCAAAGTATCACCCTGAGCACAGGATCCCCCCAGGGTTGCGCCTCAGCCCCTTATTGTACCCCCTGTACACACATGACTGTGTGGCTAGGTTCAGCTCCAACTCGAAGTAACTCAAGTTTGCTGATGACACTGTGGTGGTGGGCCTGATCTCAGACAACGATGAGAAGGCCTACCGGGAGGAGGTGGCTGATCTGGCACTCTGGTGTCAGGACAACAGCCTCCTCTTGAACATCAAAAAACCTAAGGAGCTGGTCGTGGACTTTAGGAGGGCACATCATCCGAGGATGTACACACCATTGAGGATAAATGGGGATACTGTGGATAGGGCGAGCTGTTTTAAATACCTGGGAGTCCACATCTCTGAGGATATGACATGGACATCACACGCTGCAGCACTCATGAGTAAGGCAAGGCAGCGCCTTTACCACCTCAGGCAATTGAGGAAATTCAGAGTGTCTCCGAGGATCCTCCACTGCTTCTACTCAGCGGCTGTGGAAAGCATCTTGTCCGGAAATATCACAATCTGGTTTGGGAATTGCTCTGCCCAGGACAAGAAGGCTCTGCAGAGAGTAGTGCGTTCGGCCGAACACACTATGGGAACTTCACTCGCCCCTCTGCAGGAACTATACATCAGGAGGTGCAACTCCAGAGCCAATAAGATAATGGGAGACCCCTTCCACCCCTGCAACGGACTGTTCCAGCTGCTACGGTCAGGCAAACACCTCCGTTGCCATGCTGTGAGAACGGAGAGGATGAGAAGGAGTTTCTTCCCAGAGGCCATTAGGACTGTAAACTCCTATCTCACCAGGGACTAACTTTACTGCACCACAATACCACCCACAATGTTGAATATGTAAAAGAACACGTGATTCTGTTCCATTCTGTTTGTAGGTTGTTGGTTGTTTGTTTGTTTTTTATTTTGCACAAAGTCCGCGAGCATGGCCACTTTTCATTTCACTGCACATCCCGTATGTGTATGTGACGAATAAACTCGACTTGACTTGACTTGAGGGAGCGTTAAGCTATGAAAAGGTAAGTTGCGAAAACAACAGATCAAAACAGATGCCGATAAGAAAATGCAAAATGATTCATTGTTGGCTGAGGGGAAGATGACAACGAGGCTTACAATCAGTAATATTTAATCAGGAGGACAGTGAAACTAGCGGGAGACCTAGGATGGGGGAGGGACGGACAGAGAGGGAAAGCAAGGGTTACTTAGAATAGTTAGAGAAATCAAATTCATGCCGCTGGGTTGTAAATGCCCAAGCGAAATATGAGGTGCTTTTCCCCCAATTTGTGTTGGGCTCTGACCTGTTCTCTCCTTCAAACTTCCTGCCCTTGCCAACTTCCCACAATTGTCATTGTGTCACTTCCTTCAGCCCCATTCCACTCTACTCTCTCCCTCTATGCTCACCTTCTTATCTCTCATTTCCTTCCCTCAACTGGATCCTGCTTGAGGACATTAAATACACAGTTCAAAAGGCTTTCCATAAATAATGTGTTTTGTGTCTTGCTCAGAAGACAGTCCTTATCCATGTACTGGAGACCAATTCTTCTAGTAAAGATAACATGAATGCTTGGAAGCTTCCTAAATGCTGCAAAGACATCCTTGACTGAGCAAGGTTTCAATCTTTTACTGGTTTAATTAAGCTACAATGTTCATCTGCAAAGCTATAAACTAAAATGGAAGCTTTGCTTGAAAAAGTTTAATTTTATAATGTCTTTCCTGTGTGGAAATTTTCAGAGCATTTTGCTTCTGCTGGCACTGCACAAAGTTGTAAAATGTTGCGACTTCAGATAATCCACACTTCGTATCTTTCTTTCTCTCTCCTTCTGGTCTTGTCGTGGTTGCTGATACTCAAAATTAACTCAGGCGACATGGAGAATTCTTCAAGAAGTTCAAACCTTTATTTGCAAATCAAGACTGAACAATCAAAGGGCAAATCACTTGGGAGTTCACTCCAAACAAAGAGCTGCTCCTTTTTATGGCATGTTTACCGCAGGTACCGCAAGGCTCAGTGCTGGGACCCCAGCTATTTACAATATATATTAATGATCTGGATGAGGGAATTGAATGCAACATCTCCACGTTTACGGATGACACGAAGCTGGGGGGCAGTGTTAGCTGCGAGGAGGATGCTAGGAGGCTGCAAAGTGACTTGGATAGGTTGGGTGAGTGGGCAAATGCAGGGCAGATGCAGTATAATGTGGATAAATGTGAGGTTATCCACTTTGGTGGCAAAACCAGAAAGTAGACTATTATCTGAATGGTGGCCGATTAGGAAAAGGGGAGATGCAACGAGACCTGGGTGTCATTGAAAGTAGGCATGCAGGTGCAGCAGGCAGTCAAGAAAGCGTATGTTAGCATTCATAGCAAACGGATTTGACTATAAGAGCAGGGAGGTTCTACTGCAGTTGTACAGGGTTTTGGTGAGGCCACACCTGAAGTATTGCGTACAGTTTTGGTCTCCTAATCTGTGGAAAGACATTCTTGCCCTAGAGGGAGTACAGAGAAGGTTCACTAGACTGATTCCTGGGATGGCAGGACTTTCATATGAAGAAAGAATGGATAGACTCGGCTTGTACTCGCTAAAATTTAGAAGATCGAGGGGGATCTTATAGCAACGTACAAAATTCTTAAGGGGTTGGACAGGCTAGATGCTGGAAGATTGTTCCCGATGTTGGCGAAGTCCAGAACAAGGGGTCACAGTTTAAGGATAAGGACTGAGAGAGTGGTGAATCTGTGGAATTCTCTGCCACAGAAGGTCGTTGAGGCCAGTTCATTGGCTATATTTAAGAGGGAGTTAGATGTGGTTGTTGTGGCTAAAGGGATCAGGGGGTATGGAGAGAAGGCAGGTACAGGCTACTGAGTTGGATGATCAGCCATGATCATATTGAATGGCGGTGCAGGCTCGAAGGGCCGAATGGCCTACACTTGCACCTATTTTCTATATTTCTATGTTTCTATGTTTAACTCTGTTGTCCCACCCCCGGTGCATTTGCATACCAAATTACTTGCAGACATTTCCTTATCAATAATTAATCACTTGCTAATAGTGGCAGGGGGATGGGTACAAGAGCAGAGAGGCAGGTGGGTGTAAAATGAGGGTAGAAGCAATAGGGAGCAAGGTGAAAAGTAAAAGTGGCAGGCAGACAAAACCAGGGCAAAAATCAAAAAGGGACACTTTTCAACATAATTGTATAAGGGGTAAGAGTGTTGTAAAAACAAGCCTGAAGGCTTTGTGTCTCAATGCAATTCGTAATGAAGGTGGATGAGTTGAATGTGCAGATAGCTATAAATGATTATGATATAGTTGGGATCACGGGGACATGGCTCCAGGGTGACCAAGGCTGGGAGCTGAACATCCAGGGATATTCAATATTCAGGAGGGATAGAGAGAAAGGAAAAGGAGGTAGGGTAGCGTTGCTGGTTAGAGAGGAGATTAACGCAATGGAAAGGAAGGACATTAGCTTGGAGGATGTGGAATCGGTATGGGTAGAGCTGCGAAACACTAAAGGGCAGAAAACACTAAAAGGGCAGATGGGTGTTGTGTACAGGCCACCTAACAGTAGTAGTGAAGTTGGGGATGGTATCAAACAGGAAATTAGTAATGCGTGCGACAAAGGCAAAACAGTTATAATGGGCGACTTCAATCTACATATAGATTGGGTGAATCAAATCGGCAGGGGTGCTGAGGAAGAGGATTTTTTGGAATGTATGCGTGATAGTTATCTAAATCAACATGTGGAGGAACCAACGAGAGAGTAAGCTATTTTAGACTGGGTATTGAGTAATGAGGAAGGGTTAGTTAGCAGTCTTGTTGTATGTGCCCCCTTGGGCAAGAGTGACCATAATATGGTCGAGTTCTTCATTAGGATGGAGAGTGACATTGTTAATTCAGAAACAATGGTTCTGAACTTAAAGAAAGGTAACTTTGAGGGTATGAGACGTGAATTGGCCAAGATTGACTGGCAATCAATTCTAAAAGGGTTGACGGTGGATACGCAATGGAAGACATTTAAAGACTGCATGGATGAACTACAACAATTGTTCATCCCAGTTTGGCAAAAGAATAAATCAGGGAAGGTAGTGCATTCGTGGATAACAAGGGATATCAGGGATAGTATCAAAGCAAAGGATGATGCGTACAAAGTAGCCAGAAAAAGCAGCATACCAGAGGACTGGGAGAAATTCAGAGACCAGCAGAGGAGGATAAAGGGCTTAATTAGGAAAGGAAAAATAGATTATGAAAGAAAACTGGCAGGGAACATAAAAACTGACTGCAAAAGTTTTGATAGATATGTGAAGAGAAAGAGATTAGTTAAAACAAATGTGCGTCCTTTGCAGTCAGAAACAGGTGAGTTGATCATGGGGAACAAGGATATGGCGGACCAATTGAATAACTACTTTGGTTCCATCTTCACAAAGGAGGACATAAATAATCTGCCGGAAATAGCAGGGGACCGCGGGTCAAAGGAGGAATTGAGTGAAATCCAGGTCAGTCGGGAAGTGGTGTTGGGTAAATTGAATGGATTAAAGGCCGATAAATCCGCAGGTTCAGATAGGCTGCATCCCAGAGTACTTAAGGAAGTAGCTCTGGAAATAGTGGATGCATTAGTGATAATCTTTCAAAACTCTTTAGATTCTGGAGTAGTTCCTGAGGATTGGCGGGTAGCAAACATAACCCCTCTTTTTAAGAAGGGAGGGAGG
Organism: Okamejei kenojei; assembly: GCA_035221665.1. NCBI lineage: Eukaryota > Metazoa > Chordata > Chondrichthyes > Rajiformes > Rajidae > Okamejei > Okamejei kenojei. The sequence goes on along the minus strand of CM069150.1, from coordinate 7,598,239 downwards.
GAGAAAACGGGGAATCACAGACCAGTTAGTCTAACATCGGTAGTGGGGAAACTGCTAGAGTCAGTTATTAAAGATGGGATAGCAGCACATTTGGAAAGTGGTGAAATCATTGGACAAAGTCAATAAGGGGTCACAGTTTAAGGATAAGTGGGAAATCCTTTAGGACTGAGATGAGAAGGACTTTTTTCACACAGAGAGTGGTGGGTCTCTGGAACTCTCTGCCACAGAGGGTAGTGGAGGCTAGTTCATTGGCTATATTTAAGAGGGAGTTAGATGTGCCCTTGTGGCTAGGGGGAGCAGAGGGTATGGGGAGAAGGCAGGTACGTGATACTGAGTTGGATGATCAGCCATGATCATATTGAATGGCGGTGCAGGCTCGAAGGGCCGAATGGCTTACTCCTGCATCTAATTTCTATGTTTCTATGTTTCTATTCCCTTAGCAATAACCAATCACTTGCATTTACTTTTCTCCTCCTTCCCAGTTATTTTCTATTCTGTAATTCCTATTTAAATCACATGACTTCTCCTTCTTGGGCCCCTTATTTCTCTTAGCTAGGGCTTGATACAGAGTTACAAAGGTTATATAACTGTCACAACTGATTTACGCTAATGGCTGCAAAAGAGAAACCCAAAATTTACATAAACAAATACCTCTGAAAATACAGGGCACAAAGGCCTTCACATAGAGCACAGATGGCTTATCTCAATATAAACAAGCTAATCCAAACATGCAGAGCAAAGCTACATCCAAACATGCAGAGCAAAGCTAATACAAAAGATAATAGATAAAGGATAATATTTAAGTATCTCAAGTATTACCAACACCAAGAATGTAAAATATAAAGATAATATACTCCTATAGTCTCCCCCCATCTCCCCAGTTCCATTCCCTTCCCACTCCTGGTTCTATCTGCCCATCATCCACTTCCATCTAACACCTTCTTTACTTATTAGATTCCAGCATCTGCTACCTTTTATTTCCTCCGATCACCCACCAGTTATTGTCTACTAACTCAAGTTGAGTGAGTATTTAATTGTCATATGTACTGACAACAGAAAAATGCAATCCTTACTCGCTACAGCTTACAGGCCTTTAAATGCAATACTCAGATAAATATAAAATAATTAATAATAACATTAATTAGTTTTCATAACACTGGGAACAATAATAGTGAAATACAGAAGTCTGTAGTGAAACGGAAGTCTGTAGTGAGTCTGTACTCACTGGAGTTTAGAAGGATGAGGGGGTACCTCATTGAAACTTATCGAATATAAACGTTCGGTATTTCAACTGCGTATGCCCAAGTCAAGGGTCATTCGGGATAAACGTTCTCGTCAGCTGAGCTACTGTGTGTGTACGGACCTGCGTATTCAATTCAAGTTAAATTTATAAATAAATTTATACGTAAAATATGTCAGCAGTAGGCCACAGTGTACTGCAGGCTGCACAAATCCACAATTGTATCTATTTAAATTATTGACACAATACAGCACCAGCCTTGAAAACGCAAGAATGCCTGGAATGAACCTGTCAATTATCAAATCCCTGGCGTTAGCCTGAGTCACAGCCATTCAAATTCAAATTGAGTCTGAAGAAGGGTTTCGACCCGAAACGTTGCCTTTTTCCTTCGCTCCATAGATGCTGCCTCACCCGTTGAGTTTCTCCAGCATTTTTGTCTACCTTCGATTTTCCAGCATCTGCAGTTACTTCTTAATCATTCAAACTCAATATTCAATTACACGAATTACAAGTTGTGTGGTCAACCAATTTGAGACAGTCCTTACATTCCTATCTAAACAACTTTCCTGGATTGAAGGAAAGAAGGAGAATGTGCTGTGTGGGAGTAGGTTGGAAAGTTCAGATTGGATTTGAACAAGGTGGTTGGCTTAAGATGGGTTGGCTTAAATAAAGATGTTGTTAACCAGGCTTTAACCTGTGTGGTTGGTTCCAGTGTGTCAGGGCACACAGTTGGGAGACAGGTCTGCGTGACCGGGCGGTGATAATTATGAGAATTTGCAGCCATTTGAACCATAGCCAAACTAGAGGCTTCACTCAGGAGTGGGATTCGCAGCTCCGCAGCTGGCGGGACCTGTTCTCGCTCTCTTTGAAGCAGGCGCCGCCCACCACTGCGAGTGGTCAAACGCGGAGCCAACCCGTAATGTGAGTGGGAGCATTTTCTCAGTCAGACTTTGTCGACAGTTGGGATGGGGGATCTGGGAGAGAGAGATGCCACACCGACGGAACAGTTTAATAACGACCCATTAAAATCTGCCCTTCGGCCACTCGGCAATCTGGGCTGATCTGATCTGACAGCCCTGTCGTTAGCTCGCTGCGTGCCCAATCCTAACGCAGAACCTCCACAAAACATTTGGGCTTTGGGTAACACCTGTACAAAGAGCCTCTGCTAACAAGGGCTGATGAACTGTGCTGGTCAACGTGTACTGGTCGAGATGGCTGGGGAAACGCACCTCAACCACCGCAAACTTGTAACAGCACCGACCCTCCACTCAATCTATCCAATACTAAAGGGCAGGCATTTTGCAATTAAATGTTTTATATCGGATTGGCGGTTCCTTCACAGGGCCAAACCTGTACTCCGTTTTCCTCTGAGATTAATTTTTGCCTTAACGGTACATTCACACCACCAGTAGCCTGTAGAAGGATGAGAGGGGATCATATTTGATGCATATAAGATTATGAAGGGTTTGGATACGCTAGAGGCAGGAAACATGTTCCCGATTTTGGGGGAGTCCAGAACCAGGGGCCACAGTTTAAGAATAAGGAATAAGCCATTTAGAACGGAGAAATACTCTGCCTCAGTGGACAGTGGAGGCCGGTTCTCTGGATGCTTTCTAGAGAGAGTTAGATAGAGCTCTTAAAGATAGCGGAGTCAAGGGGATATGGGGAGAAGGCTGGAAAGGGTTACTGATTGTGGATGATCAGCCATGATCACATTGAATGGCGGTGCTGGCTCGAAGGGCCGAATGGCCTACTCCTGCACCTGTTGTCTACTGTCTATAAAGCCAACATCACACTGATACAGTCGCTACCAGCCTCAGTTTAAATATATTTTTACACATAAATTATGGATAAAGATAAGAAAATGCTTCAAACACAAGTAATATTTTCTTATTCCAGTAGCAAACACATTAAGGATTAAATGAAAATAATAAATTCTTTACCTTTTTGAATATCTCATAATTGCAGATTAATGAACTGGACTAGAACCGGTACTATGTGCGTGGTGTGTGAACAGCAGAACAAGAAAGGAAGCTATTGAGTTGACAGAATTCTAGATTAATTCCTTGGTAGAATAGTTAACAATTTATACACAGTTTATACAGCACGGCGATCGGTTTCAAAAAAATCCCCGAATTGACAAATCCCACAATTCCTTTGCGTTTATCGAGATACCGAACTCGCTTATAGTGTAAGGCTTGGATAGAATTGGATGTGGAGAGAATGTTTCTACTAGTGGCAGAGTCTAGGACCAGAGGCCATGGAATCAGAATTAAAGGACATTCCTTTAGGAAGGAGATAAGGAGGAATTTCTTTAGTCAGAGGGTGATGAATCTGTGCAATTCTTTGTTACGGTGGCTGTGGAGGCCAAGTCAATGGATATTTGTAAGGCAGAGATAGATAAATTCTTGATTGCTAAGGGTGTCAGGTGTTATGGGGAGAAGGCAGGAAAATGGGGTTGAGGGAGAGATAGATCGGCCATGATTGAATGGCGGACAAAACTAATGGGCCGGATGGCCTAATTCTGCTCCTATCACATGATTTTACTACCTTAAACCAAAGATACGGTCCATAGAAGATTGTAGTTGCTGAGGTTAGTATTGTGTAGTGCGCGATGCCTCCCTCTCTTCCACCTGCTCCATCTGCCCATCATCTCCCTCCTCATCTGGTTCCACTTATCATCTGCCAGCTCACGTCTCCCTCTCATTACTTTCTACTGATTATCTCCCTTCTACATTCACAGTCCTGATACAGGGTCTTTATCTGAAATATTGACTATCCCTTTGCTTCCATTGATGCTGCCTAACCCTCTGAGTCTACACCCCTCTGGGTGGGGGTGTAGATTGTCACATCTCAGACTGTCACTGCCTCAGTGCAGCACTGGAACAAGAACCCCAGCTGCATGATCAGGTTGACTCGGACTTGGATATAGTCCTCTGGATCCTACCCTTGAATCAGACGGTTGGAGCTATAAACATGGATACCATCTTAGTCCTGACTGCTCTTAATGAACCAATATAGTTTTTACCTTGGGAACAAAACTAATGAACAATAGTCAAGTTTGGCGTACCTACAAGTTCACTGAATGACTTGGCCCTATACCTTTTTGCAAGAGGTTCAGATATAGTTTGACTGATAAACATCCATTGTAACTTAATGTGGAGAGAGGTTGGATCATTATTTTTGGGCAAAGCTTCTCTCTGCTTTTAATAGTGATTTCTTAAATAGAAGCCCTAATCGGCCTCTTCTCTCACACTCATCCCTAGAGTACTGATTTTGATGCTGCCATCTGCACACCTTCATTCCAGTCAACATTGACCAAATAGATTGAACACCATTTTCTAGCCTTTGCGGTCCCAATACTACACTTAATATCACCACTGAGCTATTAGGATCTTCTTAACCCGTTGGAAATCCATCACGAAACTCGATAATGTCCAAGTGCATTGTCTGCTCAATGAAACTAATGAGCAAGAAATGAGGTGAGGTCAGAAAGTAAGATGCTAAGGAATGGCATTGAGCTGTGACTTTCCAGCTGGCATTTCCTACTGATTTTATTTTACTTTCTGTATTTTGTTTTACTGAAGGAAATCTGCAGCAGAGGGCGAGCGCTGTTTCATTTGCAGTGCAGTTAACAAGCAAGTCCCCGAGAGGCTGGCTAGATGCGAGAAGTTGCTGCTTGAGTGAAAAGTTAATTAAGGCGAGTGCATTGCGGCCAATGAATGCGAAACGAGCTCAGGAAAAATATTCATGCAAACTGTTTAAAAAGATGAAAATATTGTAAAGGTTAAGACTGGGATTACTCTCAGGCAAGTGTTGTCATCCAAATTGATTTTAAACAAAAAAACAAAGGCTTTTGTCTCCTAGTTAATATGCATAGATGTTGTGAGTTTTGATTCTGAAAAGGGCAAATGTTTTGGCTGATGCTGAAACGCAAGCTAAAGGAGCATCTTTGTCTCCAGCAAGTCACTAAATTCTGGTGATCTACCTGCTGTGACTTTTAAACATGAAATATTGCAGTGATATCACGATGGTGACCTCAGCCCACGGGGAGGACCAGTGGCGGACCTACATTTTTGGGGCCCTGAAGCTTGAACTGCTATGGGGGCCCCTTCACAACCAGCAACGAGGTCTGTGTAACCACTGTTATCTTCTTCAATGGGGTTGTTCCACGACAGGCTGGCTAGGACCCCGGCGGGGTCCAGGGGCAAGACCCCGGTGGGGGTTCAGGGGGCAATGCACGGAAGCTCCTGCATTTTCAATAAATTGAAAGTGATTCTAAAGCTTCTGCTGGTAGTTTACATAACACAAGCTTAGAATTTTTCTAACACATAAGCAATAACCCCCAAAAGATATATATTTCATTAAATAGACAATAGACATTTGTATGATCATCCACAATCAGTACCCCATTCATGCCTTCTCCCCATATCCCTTGTCTCTGCTATCTTTAAGAGCCATATCTATCTCTCTCTTGAGAGCCTCCAGAGACATCTCCGAACAAAGATTTGAAAATTTCTTTTTTAAGGGTCTTTTTCTCCTATTTCTACTTTCTACTTTTTCTTTTCTTATATACACACTTCACGTCTTTCTATTTTCTACCATCTATTTTTCCTCTTTTTCTTCTCTCTATTTCTTGTCTTTTTTTACTTCCTGTTCAAAAACATAAAACTAGAGGTTGTACATAGAATGTATTACGTTATGACATAGTTGGCACCTAAAATTAGGTGCCACTGTATTGTTTTGTACTGTATTAACTTCTAATCAAAAAAAAAAGAAAGCCTCCAGAGAATTGGCCTCCACTGCTTGAAGATAGCGGAGTCAGGGGATATGGGTAGAAGGCAGGAACGGGGTACTGATTGTTGATGATCAGCCATGATCACATTGAATGGCGGTGCTGGCTTAAAGGGCCGAATGGCCTACCCCTGCACCTATTGTCTATTCACAAGTCTCTGTGTGGAAAGTATTTCCTCATCTCCGTTCTAAATGGCCTACCCCATATTCCTAAACTGTGGTCCCTGGTTCTGGACTCTCCCAGCATTGGAAACATGTTTCTAGCATGTCCAAATCCTTAATAATCTTAGATGTTTCAATAAATGGCCTCATATAGCTAAAAAAAATCTTTACAAAAAAGATGTTACTTGAAATGTCTCTTTGCCTAGCACTGCGATGAGAAAAAAACTTTTTCACCCAGAGTTGTGAATTTGTGGAATTCTTTGCCACAGAAGGCAGTGGTCTCGTCTCGTTCAGCAGCACCTCGGTCTCCCTTCCTGAGCTCAGACACCCACTTCTCCTCACCTCACCAAAGCTCACTTCCCCTCACCTACACACCTACACCTCGACTAATCCCCTCGCCTCGACGATAACTCACTACCAAACTTCTCAACCGGAAACTCACCTCGACTAAACTGTATCTCACTAAACCTCGCCCCTCAAATAAACCTCACACCTTAACCCCACCTCAACATAACTAAACCTCACACCTAATCCGCGGCCTCGACTAATTGCCGCCTCTCTCCTGCTCCAGCTATTTATAGCCCCCCCCCCACCCCCGCCTGGCCATTGCCGGGTCCTCACGTGAGTGGAACGGCTCCAACCTGGGGGGGGGCAAGCACAGAGAACGGCGCAAGCGCATTGCCTGAGAGAGCCGGTGGGAGGGGAGGGGATGGGTCTGTGGGATTTAAATCGGAAGAAGATACTTCTGGGGCTCCTCTGGGATTAGGGGCCCTGAAGCTTAAGCTTCATTAGTTTCTCAGTAGATCCGCCCCCTGGCGAGGACACTGGTGAGGCTGGAGGGCCGCACGGTTAAACCAAAGTCAAACAGATAAAATCAAACTCAATCACAAAGTTAGTTAAGCAATGCGATGCACAAACGTTTTCAGATTGGCAAAGGGGTAATACGTATACGAGCGTATACGATGTGGTAGGTCTGTTGATATGTTGCTGTACCAGGTACTGCAGTAAATTGGGTGTTTAGTTTAGTTTAGTTCAGAGATACAGCGTGGAAGCAGGCCCTTTGGCCCACCAAGTCCGCATCGACCAGCGATCCCCGCACATTAACACCACCCTACACACACTAGTGACAGTCTTACATGTGGACAAAGCCAGGGTACACAAAAGGCTGGAGAAACTCAGCGGGTGCAGCAGCATCTAGTTTCGAGCAGCAGCATCGAGTTTCTCCAGCCTTTTGTGTACCCTCGATTCTCCAGCATCTGCAGTTCCTTCTTTCACACTTTGTGTACAAAGCCAATTAGCTTACAGACCTGTGCATCTTTGGAGTGTGGGAAGAAACCGAAGATCTCTGAGAAAATCCACGCAGGTCACGGGGAGAATGTACAAATTTCGTACAGACAGCACCCGTGGTCAGGATTGAACCCATGTCTCTGGCGCTGTGAGGCAGCAACTCTACCGCTGCACCACTGAGCCGCTTTGTTCATCATCAAAACAAGATGCTTGGCTGAAAGTTCCAACCTTACAGAGTATACTGCAGCATTGTCAAGCCTTTGGAATCTACATTTGCCACGAGTTTGGGATATAGAAGCTGAGAGGAAAGAATGGGATTACAAGAAAAGAGCAGTAATGATGGCAGCTAGTGTATGGGGGTGGTGGTGCGGTGAAATTGGTCAAGAGTTTCGCCATTTGTGCTAAATGAGGTTTGTGAGAGAGAAAATGCAAACGAAGGAACATAAAAGCGGTGAACTGCAGACTTGGAGGAATTACCCCGCAGGTCAGGAATTGTTAGTGGACAGAGAATATCCAAACCAATATTATTGATAGATGATCTACAGCAGAACTCCCTGGTTCTGATAGAATTGGGTTACCTGAGGCTATAGAATTCAATGCTGAATCCAGAGAGCTGCAGTGTGTTCAGATGGAAGATGAAATGCGGTTCTTCAGAATTACATTGCTCAGAGGCACTGGTTATAATCTTCCAGCCATTTATAGATTCAGGGGTGGTGTCTAAAGACGGAAAAATTCTGAATGTTTATGTCAGACAGGTGTAGAGCGTATTAACTGGTTGCATCACGGCCTGGTTCGCCAACTTGAACGCCCAGGAGCGAAGAAGACTGCAAGGAGTGGCGAACACTACCCTGTCCATCATAGGTTCTGACCTCACCACCATCAAAGGGATTTACAGTTCACTGCCTCAAAAAGGCAGCCATCATCATCAGAGACCCACATCCCTGGCCACACACTCATTTTGCCACCGGGAAAAAGGTACAGGAGCCTGACAGCTATAACAACTGGGTTCAGAGCAGCTTCTTCCCAACAACCTTCAGGCTAATTAAACACTACAACCTCCAAATAAACTCTGAACTATATAGACTTGGGGGCATTGGTTTTGCCTTTTTGCACTATTATTGTTTGTTTGTTTTTATGTGTATGTATGAGAGAGACCCTTCTTCAGTCTCAACCCGATTCTGAAGTCATCCATTCCTTCTCTCCAGAGATGCTGCCTGTCCCGCTGAGTTACTGCAGCATTTTGTGTCTATCTTCAATTTAAACCAGCATCTGCAGTTCTTTTCCTATTTTTAAATAAATATATATATATATATATATATATATATATATATATATATATATATATATATATATATACATACATATATATATATACATACATACATATATATATATACATACATACATACATACATATACACACACACACACTGAACTTTTTTTTTTCATTTATTATATTGTTTACAGAGTACTATGTTTACATATTCTGTTGTGTTGAGCAAGTAAGATATTTTATTGTTCTATCTGGGAGGTTTGACATTAAAACACACTTGAGGTTTTATAAAGGTCATAAGGAATAAGAGTCAAGAGCCAAGAGTGTTTTATTGTCACATGTCCCGGATGGGACAATGAACTTCTTACTTGCTGCAGCACAACAGAATATGTGAATATGCAAACATAGTAAATAACGGGGGAAGAGAAGTTCAATAAATTACAGATATAGTGCAAATAACAAATAATAATATAGTGTTTTGCAGTACAGAGAGCTTATTCCTTGTTGTGTTCGTTATTCGCTGATGGCTGTAGGGAAGATGCTGTTCCTGAACCTGGATGTTACAGTTTTCAGGCTCCTATATCAATGGTGAAATGAGTGCGTGGCTGCCAGATAGTGTGGGTCCTTGATGATGTTGGCTGCCTTTATGAGGCAGCGATTATGATAGATCCCTTCGACAGTGGGGAGGTCAAAGCCGGTGATGGACTGGGCAGTGGTCACAACTTTGTAGTCTTTTTCGCTCCTGGATGTTCAAGTTGCTGAACCAGGCCACGATGCAACCAGTCAGAATGCTCTCTACCGTGCACCTGTAGAGGTTTAGGAGAATCCTCTTCGACATGCCGATTCTCCATAATTTTCTCAGGAAGTAGAGTCGCTGATGTGCCTTTTTTCTAATTCTTTAGAATTATTCTTTAGATATTCTTTAGAATATCCACTGACTTGGCCTTCACAGCCTTCTGTGACTAAGAATTCCACAGATTCACCACCCTCTGACAAAAGAAATTCCTCCTCATTTCCTTCCTAAAAGAACATCCATTAATTCTGAGGCTATGACCTCTAGTCCTACACTCTCCCACATGTGAAAACATCCTCTCCACATCCGTTCTATCCAAGCCTTTCACTATTCTATATGTTTCAATTAGGTCCTCCCTCATTCCTCGAAACCCAGCAGAAAACCAGGGACTTAAAAAGCAGAAGAGATGGCTCTACAGAGTAGAGAAGATCCAGCAGCTCACTGACCAATGTGACACATGCAGATTCTCAAATATTGCCAATGCCACCTGCACCCAAATACCCAAGACACCAGTTTCTGATATCCCACATGTCCTGGGGTGTATACCTTTTGTTCAGCACAGATATTGTGGGACGAATGGCCAATTCCTGTGCTGTTCTCTTCTCAGTCCTATGTGTAGGAAGGAACTGCAGGTGCTGGTTTACGCCGAAGATAGACAAAAAATGCTGGTGTAACTCAGCGCGACAGGCAGCACCTCTGGATAGGAGTGATGGGTGAACATTTTGTCGAGGGGTCCCTTCCACTTCAGAGGACTGAGAAGCCCAAACCCTAGACACCACCTCCTCTGTGGGCCACGGCAGTAGTTGAGCATGAAGGAACTGCCGGCTATTGGTGCCTAATGAAGGGACGCTTTTGATAGTCCTCCCTTCAGCTCAACGCCACACCAGTCCTGATGTGACCCCCTTGCTTGTAAGCCACAGTAGCCCACCATATTGTCACCCCGCCAACAGCCACATCTCAAGTGCAAAACAACGCAACCTGGAGGATGAGGTGACCTTCCTGCTGGGGTTTCCAAAAGAGGAAGGAGAGGAGGTGGCAAGTTCCAAACCCCCGGAAGAGATGTTGCATCATGATGGCCTTCAAAGGACTTTTCTCCTGACTGGACAGGGATGTTTCCACAGGTGAGCGAGTCTGGGACCAGCGTCATAGCCTCAGAATTAAAAACGCTCTTGTATAAGGAGTGAGGAGGAACTTCTTTAGGTCAGAGGGTAGCTAATCTGTGGAACTCATTGCCACAGAGTGTTCAGAACTGAACGAGGAGGAGGACACAAAAGATGCAGGCTCCGACATAGGCAGATCCGAATTCAGAGTTTACTTTCGGGTCCAATCCGGTACACAGGTAAGCAAACGCCTGAAGCAACATAACTAGGAGCAGGCTAAAACGTGGTCGAAAAAACATGCCATGGTCAAGCACAACAAAGTCACAAAATTTCTAGGGCTGGAACGAGGTGATACCAGTAGCTGACAACAACAAACTGCAAAGAAACCTAAAACACAAAGGCTTAAATACAGACTTAAAGGGATCACGAGACACAGGTGAAACACATCAGGGCGAGGTCAACAAATCACAAGAGGGCAAACGACCTGACAGGAATGGCACCTGAAGCAAGGAGGGTGATGTGAAGGCGCCAAATAAAACAAGAATGCAAACCAAGTACTCAAAACCACTAGAACAGAACTAGATTAAATGCAAGACCTGACACAGAGGGCCGTGGAGGCCAAGTCAGTGATATTTTTAAAGTATAAGATATAGACCAAATTCTTGATGATAGACGGGTGTCAAGGGGTAAGGGGTGAAGGTCAAGGGAAATGAATTCCGGAGGCACAGATCAGCAATGATTGAATGGTGGCAGTAGACTCGATGGGCTGAATGGGGGGCTAATTCACTCCAAACTAGGTGAATCTAAGAATATTGACCAGTCAAAATGTATAACTACAAGAGCCTGGAAAAAGTGTCCAATCCAGAACATGGAATCCCTCTCCATGGTGGGGGGACAGACATCCATTGTTTGATTTTCCATCGCATCTGGTGTTGCACGGACAGACGGGCCTTAGACCTTGTGGGAGGGGACCAAATGGCCCATCGAGTCAATGCCCTGCAGCTTCATTGAGCAATCGTTCAGTTCCCATCCTTTCCCACAAGTCCATAATATTCTCTCTGAAGTGCCTGTCCTCCACTGCCCTTTGTAGGTAATGATTAATACTGTGAATTATAGATATAGACTGTACGATTCCATAAACATTCCCTTTGTGTTTTTTGTTTAAAATCTTAAACCGGTGTGGCCTTGGCCCTTAAAGCATCAACAATTGGGAGCAGCTTCACTTACTGCGATCTACTATAATTTGCCATTTAAAATGTGGACATTTTCCAACCTCCCACACCCACCCTCTCAGTGTGTGTCTAAAATCAGACTTTCAGATGAAAAAAGATTTACTGATATTCCTATAAACCTCCGACCATCTGCTTTATCCTGCTTTTCCTGAGTGGGTGTGCACAATTTTTCATACAAAGGGTGTGGTTGTAATGGAACAAGCTGCCAGAGGGAAGTTTGAGGCGGGACTATCCAAATTTTAAGAAACAGTTAGACAAACATTGAAAGACAGGTTTGGAGGATTAAGGAACAAAGGGCTGGCCAGTGGATTAAGAGTGCTGGACATGTTGGCCTGGTGTGGGCAATGTTAGGCCGATAGTTCCTGTTACCATGCTGTATCACTCTATGACGCTACGTGTGACTCTAAATGAGATGTGCTGTAAGCCCACTGCAGGTTGGTGTGAGCTTGGTGGGTGTGGAGGTCCAGACAAACACACAGTACCAGATTCAGTCAATTTGTATAGAAAGAACTGTGGGGTTCTTCTCCTCCTAAAGTCCACTGCTAACTCCTTATAATGTATAGTGGTTAATGGTGCTTGGTGAATTCCTCTCCCTCACAGCTGTGTGCTGAAGATGATGTCCTCTGTACCTCAGGATGCACTGAATCCACATTGGAATTCAGGAAGCAGCTCCTCAGCCACTGGGAGGAGAAGGATCCTGAGAAGGACCTTCCTGTGGCTGACAACAGGGAGACCCTTCTGTGGTAACCAACTATCCAAATTATCTTCTTCCTTGAAAATGGTTCGTGATTTCTCTGATGTCCACTGATGAGCTGGAATATGTTCCTCTTCCCAGATGTAGACGAGACTGCAGATTTGCAGCTGAATCAATTAGATACATATTTTAGCACTTCAATGGAAATACCATCTGCTCCTGAGGCCTCGTTGCCTTTTCGCTACGATGTTGTCTTTTTGGGTTCTTGTTGGTTAGGAGCGGTTCAAGGCTGGGGAAAAATAGGTTCTGCCTGTGCGATAAGGACAAGATCACAGTTGCTATTGACGATGTCTATTGAAAACAATTTTTTTTGTGGGTTTGACTGCTACTGTTCTCAGTGGATTGTTTTAGACCATAGAGAAGAGCCTCCAATATCGTGTTCGATGTTGATAGATGGGGGAAACAGTTGTGATACAATACGTCCAGTACCTGCTTGATTATCATCAGGAAAAACTCTAGCAGGTGTGGCACACAAGTTAAACAGAAGCTATTTCCAGTGACCACTGCCTGTGTTGTTTGTGTCTCACTGCATCTGAGGTTGATGTCAGGGGTGCTCTAATAACTGTCCTTCTTCCCAGGCTACTAAGTACACTTGCCTTAGAAAATAGTTAAAAATGTTTGCCAAAAGTCACCTTAGCCATAGATCTCCGCTCTCCCCTACCCCCAGTCCACTGCTCTATTTCTGTTCTCACCTATCAAGCCGATTGTTATATCTTACTCTTCTAACAATTTAAGGTTTAAAGTCTTTTCGAAATGGAGGGAATTGTACTGGGCTGGCAGTTTAGTGGTCAGGTTGTCCCCCCACCTGCGAGGAGCACCGTCAGCAACAGAACCGCCCTAAAAGCACCAAGGTGCAGCACAGAACACCTCAGGGAATCATTTACCGTGGCTATCAAACTGTAACTCCTACCTCCCCTTCGTCGTGGGGTAGACTGACCAGTTTCCCTCCGGGATAAATGAAGTTGTATCGTATCGTATTTAGGCTCACTGAGCAGGAAGGGGAGAGCAAGCTCAGAGTTTTGGTTGGAGGTGATGGTTGACACAAGAAGTTTGACACAAGACCTGAGGACAAGGAAATCATGCCTTCAGGTCTTGTGTCATAAGGTCATAAGTTCATGTGATAGGAGCAGAATTAGGCCATTCGGCCCATCAAGTCTACTCTGCCATTCAATCATGGCTGATATTTCTTCCCCTCGCAACTCCATTCTCCTGCCTTCTCCCCATATATGCACAGCAGGGATCTTATTAGCTAGCCATTGGGATTGTAATTCATTTTCCTTTGTAAGAGATTTGGTGCAATTTTTGTGAAGTTGTTCTGGCCTGTTGTGTTCTAAATGATGTAGCGAGTAGCACTGCTGCAGATATCCTTGAAAAAGAGCAGAGGGAATGTTCCCAAAACAAAGACTATTTATTGCACGTATCCCACAAAGAAATAGCTATATCTTGGATGCTGCTGGTTCTTTCCATAGATACAAACTTTAGAGGTGTGATCATCGTTATACATCATTATTCCCATCTACTATGTCCCTCGCGATTCCCCCTACCGAAGGTTAAAGACTTATACCTAATCTACCTATCAATCCTCTCTCTCATGTCATATACACCTCTATAAAGATCATCCCACTCTCTCGCTGTGCAGCAAGGAATAAAGTCCAGTCTGCTCAACCTCACCCAATAAGCTTAAGCCCTCAAGTCCTGGCTACATCCATGTAAAATCTCTTTGCACCCTTCCAGCTTAACAACATCTTCTCTATTACAGGGTGACCAAACAAACACAATACTCCAAATGTGGCCTAAATCACTGTTTTGTACAACTTTAACAGAACCCACAACTCAAGACCAAACACTACTCTGTACCGACCAATGAAGGCCAACGTGCCAAAGCCTAATCTACCTGTAACGCAACATCAAGGATCCATGTCCCGCAGCCCATATCACTCAGCTCTACAACAACCACAGAGTCCAGCAATTCCCTATGTATGTGTCTCTGCCCTGCATTCTTGCTATTGAAGAGTGCACGTAAAGGATCAACCAGGTTACTTCTCCTCCCGGAATGCCGGGAACGACAAATGATAGAAAGAAAGGATCAGGACTGGCTTATATCGCTGAATTTAGTGATCTTATAGAAACATAAACAATTAGTAATGGGTTGGACAGCCAGATGCAGGAAACATGTCCCAAATGGGTTGGGGAGCCAAGAACCAGGGGTCACAGTTTAAGAAATAAGGGTAGGCAATTTAGGAACAGAATGGCCTAATTCTGCTCCTGAAACTTAAGAACACCATGAACTATGACTTGTAAAACCAACAGTTCACTTCCATAACCCTCGAAAATCATAAGTGGGTTTCCGAACCGCTGATTTCCTTTTCCTAAAGAACAACAGTCACTAGTTTTTTTTGGTTTGTAACCGAACGATACAATTTAAATTGTTGCATGTTCACATTCCTGGATTTGGCTAACAGAACTTCTGCATCTCCCACCTCTACTGCAAAGGGCCTCTAAACAGTGGGCAATGAAACAGAGACAAAACTAAAATAAGACAGAATGGAATAGGTGTGAAGGAAGTGCAGTAAAAAAATACATTCCAACTCAATAAAGTATGAGCAGTACCCTTAATAGAACCATCATGTATAAGTCCACCTGGATTACCTGGTAGATAAGCAATGAACAAATCGCTGAATCGAGTTCACTTCTTGTATGAGATTATAATAGAGTGTGATAGATTTAGCAGGTAGTGAGTGCAGAGTTCTATGGAGTAAATACAAACCAGAGTTAAGCAGTGAAAAAGGTGAGATTTGTAATAATCACCTTCAATTCATATTTTACATCACACTTGGGCCTCGCTAGGAACACCACCAAAATAATCCAGTCGCATTAATTGAAGTATATATCAGTCCTTCAAGCATGAATGCTGAATATTTCATTTTAACACACTTAGATAACACTTTCATTTTATTCTGAATTACTTGCCAATAGGTTAATTGCTCTGGAGACAACAAAGAACTGCGGCTGCCAGTTTAACCAAAAATGGGCTCATAGTGCTGGAATAACTCAGGCAGCATCCAGTAAGGACATAGATAGGCAATTTTCCCCGGGTTGGATTCTTCGTTAGACATAATTAAATATTGTAACCGTCCAGGTTTGATGGAATGCCACGAATGTTTTTGATGTTACATAGCAACAGGGAACACGAACCCGCTTATACACAAGTGATATCTGAGTATAAACACAAGCTTGGACATGAATCGGCCTCTCCGTTTTTGCATCAAATTGCACGCATTAATGCTCCTTGCATATCTTTAGAGCATCCCCCATGAAGTCCTTCAGCGGGTCGTAATATGTTGTCAGCCCCCCCACCCTCCTCCTCCCCCTCACTGCCAGTCTGAAGAAGGGTCTCGACCCAAAACGCCACCCTTCCTTCTATCCAGCTGGGATACTCCTGCCATATATGTCTAATCTCACTGCCCAAATGCTTGACATGGGTTGTGAAGAAAGAGGCACCTTTGTGTGACCCATCCCCATTGCTGATCCTTTGAGCATCTGAACTCCAAACCTTGTATTCTTTTAAATACAAGTTTGAAGCTGTTCTGCTGGGGGCCTGTAAATTAATTCTCCTGAACTCCGGAGCAGTGAGCAGTGAGACGCCTAACTGAATTATACATTTCACTCAAGAAATTTTTATGCTGACAACTGTGTACACGTGAGCATGTAACATTTTAAAAGCTAGAATTTCAAGCCTGACACCCAATAGACTGGGAATGGATTTGGCCTTTGTTAGCTTTGCCTTCTTAATGGAGAATACATTGCATTGAACACTGCAGAAGGACTTTTTTTTAGATCCTTAATAAGACTTTCCTTTCAGGCAAAGAAAAGAAGCTGTCTCAACCTTGATGGCCACTTACTCGGTTACAATTTCTCCAAAAGTGCACCTGTTGAACAAGCTGCTCATGAGTTCTTTTCCCTCCCTCTATTTGATTTGAAGATTTCTGTTGGTGTCTGTCTGATTGAGAGCTGTAAGCAGTGGACTATTCAGCAGTGGCTGATTCTATTCAGATCCACGTCAGGAGTTCACTGGATAATGCAGCTCCGGGTATGGTTTGCTTTTATTCAACCTGGGAGACATGCACTTCAGGGCATCACTGTCAAACTGGTTGATCAGTGGTGGACACAGCCCAGACCATTATTGGCACAGCCCTCCCCTCCATCGATAGCATCCACATGAGGCACTACCTCAAGAAGAGGGCATCTATCGTCAAGGATTCCCACAATCCAGGTAACACCCTCTTCTCGCTCCTGCAGTTGGGCAGGAGGTACAGAAGTCTGAGGTCCCACACCGCCAAGTTCAGGGTCAACTGCAGCTCACAACCCAGTGTTATGAATATTGATTTCTCTAACTTCAAATGACCCTTGAAGTTAGCGAATCTAGTGTGACTATGGGTTGGTGGAGAGATAGAGAAGAGAGAGGTGAAAGCCAGGGCCCGAGGGCTGAGGGTGAGGTGGGGAAGGGGAGGGGACAGCAAGGGTTAACAGAATTGAGAAAATTAAAAGATCAAGCCCAAGGAGATGCAGAGCTCCCCAACGGAATAATGAGGTGTAGTCCTCCCAACAATGAATGTTTTGCTCACACTGGTCATGGAGGAGCCCAGGACCGAGAGGTCGATACGAAAGTTAGGGGGAGTTGAAGTGCTGAGCAACCCGGGGAGGTCGGGTGGTGAGTCTGCATCCTTATCCACATCACCCGTCAAAACTCCCACGTTTCCCCGATCCCTACCAGTCTGAAGAAGGGTCTCGACCCGAAACGTCGCCTTATTTCCTTCGCTCCTCAGATGCAGCGCACCCGGTTGAGTAGTTCAAGAACCAGATAGTTATAGGGGGGAACTGCAAGATGCTGGATTTAGAACCGAAGATGCCACAAAACAGCTGGAGCAACTCAAGAGGGTCACGCAGCATCTCAGGAGAGAATGAATGGGTGACGATTCGTGTCGAGACCCTTCTTCAGACTGAGGTAGTCTGGGGAAAGGGAAACGAGATATAAGACCATGATCAAGAGAGATACAGAACAAATGAATGTAAGATATGCAAAAACGTAATGATGATCAAGGCAAACAGATCCATTGTTTGTCTGGGGTTAGGATGTTAAACGGGTTTATACAGACCAATGAAACTCACCAGACAACAGTGAAACTGAACAATGACTAGGTGGGGGATGAAATATTGATCAGTGTTAATGAATATTGATTCTCTAACTTCAATGACCCTTGCATCCCCTGTCTCTCTGTTCCTCCCCCCACCCAAGCCATTGTACCAGTTTCACTGTTGTCCTGGAGAGTAAACATTGTCCCTGTATAACCCGTAAACATCTAACCCACAGACAACAATGGACTGATGACTTGATCATCATTACTTTTTGCATATCTTTCACATTCATTTGTTCTGTATCTCCACTGCATCATGTCTAATCTCTCACTTTTCCCTTTCCCCCTGACTCTCAGTCAGAAGAAGGTTCCTCGACACAAACGACACCCATTCCTTCACTCCAGAGATGCAGCCTGACCCACTGAAGTTGCTCCCACTTTTGTGTCAATCTTCGGTTTTAACCACATACTGGCAGTCCCCCTATAAACTATCAGGTTCTTGAACAAACCCAACGGGTTCAGCAGCAACTAAGGATCGACGGAGATAGGCGACGTTTCGGTCGAGACCGGGGGGGTGAGCCTTCTACAGACTGGTTCGAGGATCGGGGGAAACGAGAGATAAAGGACGGTGAAGTGGAGAGATAAAGAACCATGAATGAAAAGCTATGCAAAACATATCGATGAAAAAGGAACAGGCCAATGTAAGCTTTTTGTAGTGTGAAAATGAAAGCTAGTGTTACTTGTTGGGGAAGAGATAGAGGAGAGATAGGGAATGCCAGGGCCCGAGGGCTGAGGAGAGGTGGGAAGGGAGGAAGACAGCAAGGGTTAACAAATTGATAAATTCAATGTTTTCCAAGCCCAGAGGAGCAGACCCCCAAGCGGCATATGAGGTGTTGTTCCTCCAACTTGGATGTTTTGCTCACACTGTCCGTGGAGGAGGCCCAGGACCCGAGAGGACTTATACGGAAAGTGAGGGGGAGTTTGAAGTGCTGAGCCCACCTGGAGGTCGGTTTTGGGGATTAGTAAGTTTTTTTACGATCATGGGCATGACCTTAGTCCACATCACTGTCTACATCTCTCGTTTCCCCGATCCCTAACCAGTCTGAAGAAGGGCCTCGACCCGAAACGTCGCCTATCTCCTTCGCTCCTCAGATGCTGCTGCACCCGCTGAGTTTCTCCAGCCTTTTGTGTAACCTCGTTTTTCCAGAATCTGCAGTTCCTTCTTTAACAGGTTCTTGAACTAGTCCACACAAGCCTAATCCTATATCAGCAATGGAACACCACGGACCACCTTTTGCACTACCAATGATTTGTTTATTTTCTGATTGTGTTTTGCACTAATATCTTGATTTTTGCAGTCATTTGTTTTCTTTTTACTGTCTTCATTTATGACAGTAAGAATGTATTTATTTTAATTCCGATTTAATGAGGACATTTATGATAATGATTTATGTTATGCTTCTGATCAATGTCTTGTGCCTGTGATGTTGCTGCAAGTAAGCAACATTTTAATTAGCGCCTGCACTTGACCAACTAGTGCAACATGGCAAAAAACATTGACTTGACTTGACATGACTCCGGGCCTGAACTTGATTTCCAGTCTCCCCTAGTCCTATGCATCTTGTGAGTAGCAACTCAGTTTGTAAAACTCCAGAGACAGATTAACCCTTAAACGAGTTGTCAGGGCATAACCTAATTTCATAGTCCGCCAACACCGTTTGGGACGGCCTTCATTTTGATCCCTTTATGATCAATGCCAAAGTATGGATTTTTTTCCCCGAAAATAAAAAAAAGAAAGCTTAGAACAATTTGTAAAAATGGAACAATTTGTAAACCCTCAGCAAGTCAGCCCGTATCAGTTGAAAGCAAACCTCTAAATGTGTTCCATGTGCAAGACCCCATTGAGAAATGGAAAGAAAGACTTGTGTTTCCTTCTAAGCAGCATAGAATATGGGGGAGGGAGAAGAGAACAGATCTGTGATAGAATGAAACTACAGATCAAGTAAAGTTTAAAAAGATCATAATAAGATCAAAGTAAGGTTAGTACGATCTGAAAAAGAACCAAAAGTAATTTGTCCATGCAACATGAGAAATAATAAGGCTGAACGACATAGACCATCAGGCGCCCCTGCATAAGCAAAGAAATTAAAAAAAGAAAAATAAGAAATTCTGAGCTAAAATGATGAGACTGTTTTAATGCAGATTGGAAAAAAAAAAGTTGTTATCTAAAGTTGGAGCGAACACTGTTTCAGGCTGCAGTGCCCTGGCAGAAATTGAGGTGTGCTCACTTGAGTCCCCACAGCCAACACTGAACCATTCGATATTTCCTTGACCATCATCTGCTTTGGTCTATCATTTTCACACCTTACCCCTCCATATCTCTAGTCTCCCTCACCCTTGACACTCGCCTGAAGAAGGGTCTCGACCCGAAACATCACCCATTTCCTCTCATGCTGTACACACTGAGTTAAATCCAGCATCTTGGTCTTCTTCGTGTAAACAGGCACGGTGTTCCTTCCCAAAACACTTGAGTCTTCTTCTTCATGCGTGTGCGTCACATCTATGTTTGTCGGACAACTTGTTCAATTTGATCTTATTTGATTGTGCACGCCGGGATGATTGCAATCGTGCGAAACAGGGGCGACCACGTAAGGTATGCAATCTTCCCACCCCTCACTTGAGTCCATGTTGGGACGTGTAAGAAACTTAAAACATTTGAAACATTGAAAATAGGTGACATGAGTAGGCCAATCGGTCCTTCGAGCCAGCACAGCCATTCATATGAATCATGGCTGATCATCCAAAATCAGTACCCGCTCCGCTTCTCCCCATATACCTTTATTCCATAGTCCTAAGAAGCTATATCAAACTCCTCTTGAAGACACATCAGTGAAATGATCTCTTCACTGCTTTGTGTGTCAGAGAATTCCAACCGTTTCACAACTCTGGAGAAAATGATTTTCCTCATCGCAGTCCACTGAGACCCAGGTTTTGGAATACCCCCCACATCGGGAAAATATTTTACTGCCATCAAGGAAAAGCGGAGGTGCAAACCACCGCTGCAAAGGCCTATCTTTTCCTTCAGCTTCCATTACATATCAAATGCAGACACACCTCCACATCCTCCTTTTGCAGTGGCTGACGCAATGTATAACACTGATGGCATGACTTGCACTTGCCTGGAATTGCCAGATCTTATTCTGGCTACTTGCACTGTTTCGCCCTTTGCCTGTCGTAAGAGTTTTGATGTCCTCATCTTGTGAGATTATGTGAGACGAGAGGCCCAAAGGAAGGAAATGTGTCCCGCAGAAACAGATTCCTGCTCTCTCAGGCATGTAAGAAGGTCGAAGGAGCGAAATATAGAAAGTATCCGACCTGAACCTGCCTGTACACAC
This sequence comes from Okamejei kenojei, assembly GCA_035221665.1. Lineage (NCBI taxonomy): Eukaryota > Metazoa > Chordata > Chondrichthyes > Rajiformes > Rajidae > Okamejei > Okamejei kenojei. Next base: position 7,577,074 of record CM069150.1, on the reverse strand, counting down.
AATTCCAGGCAGCAGAAAATGGTGCACAGGTCCTGATATAACATTGATGAATTTTATCCACAGCATTGACCTTCAACAGGTACAACGGTTCCCTTGTAAGTTGACTGAGCTGAGATCTGTGATATTCAGAAACGTCTTCAGTCCGGCTAGCTAGATTGATGCGGAGTGGAGTTTCCACTAGTGGAAGAGCCTAGGACCAAGAGTCCATCAGCCTTAGAAAAAAATAATAAACCCTTCAGGAAGAGGTGAGGAGGAATTACTTTAGTCGGAGGATGGTGGAATTCATCAGCACTGAGACAGTGGATGTTTTTAAGCAGTAATAGATAGATTCCTTTATTATTACATATATCTGGGTTAATGGGGTGTAAGGCAGAGAAAAGGGATGAGGGAAGAATAGATCAGCCCTGATTGATAGCGCAGTAGACTATAAGGATATGCCAAATGGCTTAATTCTACACCTATCCCTTACAACATATCTTAAACACCCTTTCATCTTTTTACCTGTTGACACATGGGTTCTTATAACCGCGCTAGTTGTTATCTCAGAATATTAATTTGGGGCCAATGGGCTTTTCCACGGTAGGTCTCGCTGTTTAAGAGAAGGCATAGTAAAGGCAGTTCCGTCTGACTGGAGATGTGCAGTGAAAAAAAGCACATTTGGCCCCCCAGAGCTGGAGTCCAATCGAAGTTAGACACCAAATGCTGGGGTAACTCAGCGGGACAGGCATCATCTCTGAGAGAAGAAGACTGGGTGACCGTTCGGATCTAGACCTTTTCAGACGTCAGGGAGTGGCGGGACATTAGTCGGCATAAACTAAGTCGAGCCAGTAAGACCTGAGGGGAGAAACTGGGAAGGGGAGGGGATGGAGAAGAAGGAAGCAAGGGCAGAGAAGTTAGGAGAAGTCAACGTTTATACCGCTGGGGGGTGTAAGCGAAATATGAGTTGCTGTTCCTCCAATTTGCGTGTATGGCCTCACTCTGACATTGGAGCATGCCCAGACAGACATGTCAATAGGGAATTGGAGGGGGGAGTATGAAGTGCTGAGCACCAGAGATCCGTAAGTTTAAGGCGGACTGAGCGGAGGTGTGTTTCACGAAAACCGGTCGAGCCTGCGCTTGGTCTCTCGCGATATACAGGAGTTGACACCTGGAACAGCGGATAAAAGAGAGACGAGAGTTGGAGGAGGTGCGTGAACCCTCTGCATCGCCTGGAAAGCCTGTCATTGTCTTGGAACGGAGTCAAGTGGTGAGTACAGGGACATGTGAAGCATTTCCTGCCGGTTTTGCAGGGGAAAGTACCTGGAGGGATGGTTTGGATGGAAAGGACGAGTTGACCCAGGAGTTGCGGAGGGACAGACTCTGCTAAAAAGAAAGGGGTGAGATGGGAAGTTTGTGCCATAGTGGGATCCCTTGGGGTGCGAAAAATGTTGTGTGGATTCTACGCTGCATGCGACGACTGATGTGGGTGGAAGGTGAGGGCAAGGGGGACTCTGTCCTTGTTATGAATGGGGGGATGGGAATAAGAGCAGAGCTGTGGGATATCGACAAGACCCAGTGAAGCCTCCAATCAATAATGGAAGAGGAGAACCCCAGTATTCCTAGTGATTAATGATATATTTAGGACATCTCCGATGCTTTGCCTACTTGGTGACCCCACCCACCTGCATCTGTAGGTAATAGGATATTAACTTCAACTTCATAGATGACCAGTACAAAGAAAATGGGGCTTGTTAATCTGTGCAATGAGATTCGAATGTGAATGAGTACTATGGAGGATATATCTGAATAACCATAATTGGTGAATTGGTGGACGCTCCCTTAGAATCGCCCTACTGTACTGTGCTATGCTATTGATCAAATACCATTGATTGCAGTTGAAATCATAAAATCTCACTATCCTAAATTGCTGCTCAGATCCCCTCTAAATCTTTTACCTTTCACTTCACACCTTCATCCACTTGCAATTGACAGACCCATCATGGGAAAAAGATTAAAGGGTCTGATCCACTTGGCCGTCATTTACGTGACAGGCCGGTAGTGACTGACGTGCGACGGTTGTACGACTGTCGCGCGTGTCATCATGCATCCGCACAGCCATCTGGAGCGCGTGACGTCATTTGAATATTCAGTTTATCATATTTACCCAGTTTATGATATTTTTGGTGATTTTCTAAAATGTTCCAGTTTCTTGAGTGGTGCTGGCAATTGGAAAAACTGCAGATGTAATGTCCCTATTCAAAAAAAGAGGTGAATGAAAAGTAGCAAGCTGCAGACCAAATTAATCTGTGGGAAGGATCTGCAGATGCTGGTTTAAATTGAAGATAGACACAAAATGCAGGAGTAACTCAGCGGGACCGGCAGCTTCTCTGGAGAGAAGGAATGGATGATGTTTCAGTCTGAAGAAGAGTCTCGACCCGAAACGTCACCGATTCGACCCGAAACGTCACCCTTTCCCACGGCCGTTATTTACGTAATAGGCCGGTGGCGCGCGATGATTTCGTGCAGCACGAAATCCTGGTGCGCAGGGTGATATCCACACTCCTCCACGCCACTCCGTGCACCCGTCCACGCTGTCCACACGCTACCCACATGCTACCAGGTCGCGTAAATGCCGCGCAAATGACGGCCAAGTGGGACAGGCCCTTAACTCTTTACCCTAGCTACACCTCTCAGAATTTCATATGCCTCTCACAAGTCATCGCTCAGACTCCTCAACTCCAGTGAAAACATATCCAGTCTATCCAATTGCTTCCTCCAATTGAAATGTTCCAATACAAGCAACATCCTGGTGAAGGGTACACAAAAGGCTGGAGAAACTCAGCGGGTGCAGCAGCATCTAAGGAGCAAAGGAGATAGGCAACGTTTCGGGTCTAGACCCCTTTTCAGAAAGGAAGTGCGATGCTGGTTATACACCGAAGATAGACACAAAATGTTGGAGCAACTCAGCGGGACAGACAGCATCTCTGGAAAGAAGGAATGAGTGACGTTTCGTGTCGAGACCCTTCTTCAGAATGCAGAAGGGTCTCGACCCGAAGCGTAACCCATTCCTTCTCTTGTATCTTGTGTATTTTGTGTCTATCCTGGTGAATCTCCTCTGTGCCCTCTCCAGTGCGATGTCCTTCGTATTGTGGGGTGGCCAGAAACGCTCACTATACAGATGTCCTTTCCAATATTTATAAACCATCTAAGCTGGCAGGATTCAGTTGGGATTTCCTAGAGAACTATTGACACCAGTCATTTCAGCAAAAACCACTGCCTTCAGGAGAATCTCTTTTCAATTATCAATCTTAGTCCAAAAGATATGACATTGATTCATTCTGTAGTCTAAATCTCATGACATGGAAATATTTCATTGTTCCTTCCTTCTAATTCACCTTCCCATATGGTGGGAGTTGCAAGATGCAACAATAATGGATATGTTGAACTATTGTGGTAATCAGCCTCTCCTAATTCGACCCAGAAGGAAATGCTTAACGATAAGATGCTTTGGGAACTAAAGATTCAAAGGCACTCATCCCGATGGATAAATACTTCATCTTATCGAGTCCACACACAAGATCAGAAGTTGTTCAGCCAGAGCGGAACACACTTCTTGGCATCTGCACACAATGGTGTCTGTCTTGTCGCTTCTTGTGCGTGGTGGTGGAAAGATTGGTGGAAACAGGGCCGCGACGTGAACGCTCTTTCCTTGACCCCGATGGATAAATTGACAATTCTTCACATAAGCTTTTGTAAAAAGCTCTTTTCTGGAAATGTTCATTGGCAAGGAACTAGGTCCATGGGCAGGAACTTGGGTAAGAATTTGGGTTTTGCCGAGTCATGTCCTTTTATTTAATGCGTTTTGCAAAATTGTGACTAATAGTGAGGAGGTGGTACATTAGAAATCCCGCCAACACCACTCTCTGTAATGTTAGCGTAGGACCGGATCCTGGCTGGATCAAATCCAGTTGGAAAATGCATTACTTGCTGCTGAAGCTGAAGCTCTGGCTGGTCTCCGGCAGGAAAGGCCGCGCAAATCCAGATGGTAGGCCGCGAGGAGGGGGCGAAGATGCAGCTTCGAGAATAGTCGCATCCTCACCCAAGAATTGACTAAGAAAAAGTTTCCCCTTCCCCCCACATAAAAAAGACTAAAAGACCTCCAAAAACAAACTTTAAAACTGAAAATAACAAAAAGAATGAAAGGACAGACAGCCGCAGGCTAGGCAGCCACACTCGACGGCGCCACCACTTTATATACAGTGGCTTGCAAAAGTTTTCATACCCCTAGAACTTTTCCACATTTTGTCACGTTACAACCACAAACGTAAATGTATTTTATTGGGATTTTATGTGATAGACCAACACAAAGTGGCACATAATTGTGAAGTGGAAGGAAAATGATACATGGTTTTCAAATTTTTTTTACAAATAAAAAACTGAAAAGTGTGACGTGCAAAAGTATTCAGCCCCCTTTACTCTGATACCCCTAAATAAAATCCAGTGCAACCAATTGTCTTCAGAAGTCACCTAATTAGTAAAACGAGTCCACTTGTGTGTAATCTAATCTCAGTATAAATACAGCTGTTCTGTGAAGGCCCCTCAGAGGTTTGTTAGAGAACATTAGTGAACAACAGCATCATGAAGCCCAAGGAACACACCAGACAGGTCAGGGAATAAAGTTGTGGGAAGTTTAAAGCAGGTTAGCTTAAAAAAAATATCCCAAGCTTTTGAACATCTCATGGAGCACTGATCATCCTCATCCGAAAATGGAAAGAGTATGGCACAACTGCAAACCTACCAAGACATGGCCATCCACTTAAACTACAGGCCAGGCAAGGAGAGCATTGATCAGAGAAGCAGCCAAGAGGCCCATGGTAACTCTGGAGGAGCTGCAGAGATCCACAGCTCAGGTGGGAGAATCTGTCCACAGGACAATTATTGTTGTGCACTCCACAAATCGAGCCTTTATGGAAGAGTGGCAAGAAGAAAGCCATTGCTGAAACAAAGCCATAAGAGTCCCGTTTGCAGTTTGCCACAAGTGGGGGGAAGGGGAAACTTTTTCTTAGTCAATTTTGGGTGAGGATGACTACTCGAAGCTGCAACTTCGCCCCTCCTCGCGCGGCCTAACCACTGGATTGGCGCGGCCTTTCCTGCCGGAGACCAGCCAGAGCTTCAGCTTCAGCAGCAAGTAATGCAGGAGATCAGCCAGGATCCGGTCCTATGCTAACATTACAGAGAGTGTGGGTTTCTGAACCACCTGACATTTTGCAAAATGCATTAAATAAAAAGACTGGGCAAAAAAATTCTTACCCAAGTTGATGGAGTTCCCCTTGCCAATTTTCCAGAAAAGAGCTTTTTACAAAAGATTATGTGAAGAATTGTCAATTTATCCATCGGGTCAAGGAAAGAGCGTTCACGTCGCGACCCTGTTTCACCAATCGCTAGATGCCGAGAAGTGGTGTTCCCGCTCTGGCTTGAACACCAACTTCTGATCGATGTGTGTGTACTCGATGATGAAGTATTTATCCATCGGATGAGTGCCTATGAATCTTTAGTTCCCAAAGGCATCTTATCGTTATCGACTGATTACACAATAGTTCAACCATTATTGTTGCATCTTGCAACACCATAATTTTACAAATAAAAAACTGAAACAAAAGTATTCAGCATCTGATACCCCTACCCAGTGTTGCCTTCAAGTCACCTAATTAAGTAAATAGAGTCACTTGTGTGGTAAATACAGCTGTTCTGTGAAGGCCTCAGAGTTTAGAGAACATTAGTGAACTGGTAAAGTTGTGGTGAAGTTTAAAACAGGGTTAGCTTATAAAAAAATATCCAAGCTTTGAACATCTCATGGGCTGTTCAATCAATACCGAAAATGGAAAGAGTCTGCTGCATCCTTGGCACCTAAACTGACAGGCCGGGCAAGGAGATCATTGATCAGAGAAGCAAAGAGACCCATGGGAAGAGGAGCTGGAGATCCACAGCTCAGGAGAATCCCACAGGACAACTAGTCGTTGCACTCCACAATCGAGCCTTTATGGAAGAGTGGCAAGAAGAAAGCCATTGCTGAAACAAAGCCATAAGAGGTCCCGTTTGCAGTTTGCCAAAGTGGGGGTCACAGCAAACAGTGGAGGAAGGTGCTCTGTCTGATGAGACCAAATCTAAATGGCGGAAAACTAACACACATCACCCTGATCCCCACTGTGAAACATGGTGGTGCACATCATGTGTGGGATGCTTTTTCTTCAGCAGGGACAGGGGAAGCTGTCAGAGCCAAATACAGGGCAATCTTGGAAGAAAAGAGTTGCAAAAGACTTGAGACTGGGGCGGCGGTTCACCTTCCAGCAGGACAACGACCCTAAACATACAGCCAGAGCTGTAATGGAATGGTTTAGATAAAAGCATATTCATGTGTTTGAATGGCCCAGTCAAAGCCCAGACCTAAATCCAATTGAGAATCTCTGGCAAGACTTGAAAATTGCTGTTCACCGATGCTCTCCAACCAATCTGACTGAGCTTGAGCTATTTTGCAAAGAAGAATGGGCAAAAATTTCAGTCTCTTGATGTGCAAAGCTGGTAGAGGCATACCCCAAAAGACTTGCAGCTGTAATTGCAGCGAAAGGGGGTTCTACAAAGTAATGTGAATGGTATGTTAGCTTTCATAGCAAAATGATTTGAGTATAGGAGCAGGGAGGTTCTACTTCAGTTGTACAGGGTCTTGGTGAGACCACACCTGGAGTATTGCGTACAGTTTTGGTCTCCAAATCTGAGGAAGGACATTATTGCCATAGAGGGAGTGCAGAGAAGGTTCACCAGACTGATTCCTGGGATGTCAGGACTGTCTTATGAAGAAAGACTGGATGGACTCGGTTTATACTCTCTAGAATTTAGGAGATTGAGAGGGGATCTTATGGAAACTTACACAATTCCTAATGGTTGGACAGGCTAGATGCAGGAAGATTGTTCCCGATGTTGGGGAAGTCCAGGACAAGGGGTCACAGCTTAAGGATAAGGGGGAAATGCTTTAAGACCGAGATGAGATAGACTTTTTTCACACAGAGAGTGGTGAGTCTCTGGAACTCTGTGCCACAGAGGGTAGTTGAGGCCAGTTCATTGGCTATATTTAAGAGGGAGTTAGATGTGGCCCTTGTGGCTAAGGGGATCAGAGGGTATGGAGAGAAGGCAGGTACGGGATACTGAGTGGATGATCAGCCATGATCATATTGAATGGCGGTGCAGGCTCGAAGGGCCGAATGGCCTACTCCTGCACCTAATTTCTATGTTTCTATGTTTCTATTGACTCAGGGGGGCTGAATACTTTTGCACGCCACACTTTTCAGTTTTTTATTTGTAATAAAATTTGGAAACCATGTATCATTTTCCTTCCACTTCACAATTATGCACCACTTTGTGTTGGTCTATCACATAAAATCCCAATAAAATACATTTACGTTTGTGGTTGTAACGTGACAAAATGTGGAAAAGTTCAAGGGGCATGAAAACTTTTGCAAGCCACTGTGTGTGTGTGTGTGTGTGTGTGTGTGTGTGTGTGTGTGTGTGTGTGTGTGTTTGTGTGTGTGTGAATATATATAAAATAAAAATAACAAATGCCCCCAAATCTCCGTAGTGCAGAGTTTATTTGAGGTTGCAGTGTTTAATAGCCTGATGGTTGTGGAGCAGAAGTTACCGTTCCACCATTTTTTGTTTTTGTTTTTGATTTCTCGTATCTGCAATATTTTGATCCAATTTTTATTGAGTTTGCTGCCGTGTCTCCTTTACTAAGGTTCATCTTGCTGAAGTTTTGCTGCACTCTGTGACGGATTTCTGTCTCATTTAGAGTGTTCACCCTCAATGGTTTTTATTTCCCATCTTGCGTTTGAAGCAACTGGATTAGTGTAACAAGCCCATCTAGTTTATTAAATTCTTCAGTGGAGGAAATGCATTTGGCGCATGCAGTCTGGCCGATATGAGACACAGACCTAATAATGTGCTGGAGAAAGGCTCTCAGAACTAATGACTCCAGAAGATTTCTGCGCAATTTCAAAGTTTGTAATACTTCACCAAATTCATTAAATGCTGCTTAATTTGTCTTTCGGAGAATGTCATTGAGTGATTGTCTTGTTTTTCCTGTTATTCAGAAAATGATTTATTGATCGGTGGAGGTAATGGTGATATTTCTACATTTTTTGCAATGCCTAGCTTGACATTCTGATGCTAATTAGATGAGGATTTTACATGGAGAAACCCGCCAAGATTTGAGACACGTCTAAAGGTCACAAGCAAGTACACTTCAGAGAATGAAACACAACCTGCTGCAGACCTGCTGTAAACGAAAAAAAAACCCCAGAAAAACTGGAGATGCTGAACAAGGCCATCAATATGTGTCTGGTAAGGAGAAGGGTTGTTAGGGTCATAAAGACAGCATGGAAACAGGCCCTTTGGTCTAACTTGCCCACACCGGCCAACTAGTCTCACCTGCCTCTCAGGCATTTGGACAGGTAAACAGATAGGAAAGTTTAGAGGGATAATGGGCAAATGCAGGCAGGTGGGACTAGTGTAGGTGGAGCATGTTGGGCTGATGTGGGCAAGTTGGGCCGAAGGGCCTATTTCCACACTGAGAAAAAAAACTGGTACTTCTTAGATGGCATGGACTAGTTGGTCTGAAGGGCTTGTTTCCATGCTGTATAATTCTATGACTTTAATTCTAAGCTAATTCTTGGGATGAGCAGATTGTCCTTTTCAGAAACTAAACGGGTTGGGTTTCAATTGTTTGGAGTTTCAAGGTTTGAGCAGGGATCCAACTGAGACATTTAAGGTCCTCAGGGAGAATGACAGGGTAGAGGCTGAGATGTTTTCACGAGTGGGAGAGTCATGATCAAGGGGACCTGATTTCAAGGTAAGGTAGGTCATTTCACAGTGACGCATGTCTAAATGTCTTCTTGCAGAGCTGAGTGAATAATTGAAACTCTCCAGAAATTTATGTTGGCCAGATCAGGAGCAGCTGAACAAAACTTGGATTGTTTTCTCTGGAGTCTAGGACATTGAGGGGAGATATGATAGATGTACATACAATTATGAGAGGCAGAGACAGGGTAGACAATTGGAACCACTTCCCTGCCCCTCCCCCCTCCCCCACCTCCCCTTCCCTCCCCCTCCCCCCTCCCCCCCCCGCGTCGCCCCCCCCCTCTCCCCTCCTCCTTCTCCCCTCCCCCCCCCCCCTCCCCTCTCCCCCCCCCCATTCCCCCCCTTTCCCCCCCCCCCCCTTAGTTTTCGGAGCTTCCCCCCCCCCCCCCCCCCCATTTTGGTACCAGCTGATGGGCCCGTTCCTATGCTGTACTATGTTCTGTTTTATCTATCATAAGTATTTAATGCAGAGGAAGATGAACAGAACCTAGACACAAAAAGCTGGAGTAACTCAGCGGGTCAGACAGCATCCCTGGAGAAAAGGAGTAGGTGATGTCTTGGGTCGAGACCCTACTTCAGATTTAGAGGGAACTGGAATAGGAAGATATGAGACCTGGTGTCGATCACCCCTGATTATATAGAAGAGTGGGGCAGGTCTAGAGGTCTAGTGCCCTAACCCGGCTCCTATTTCATGTGTTCTGCGTCCTTGTGAATGGTGTTACCTAGAAAGAGATCCTCAGGTGGTGGCCGCATTTGTGGTGGTGGAGGGTGGGTGTTTGTGAGTGGGCAGCGTGAGCAATTGCAGCACATCTTGTGGATGTGCGCTAATGTTGGAGGGATGAAGAGTTACTGTGGTGAATAGACACCCGAAAAAGGGACCACATCACCCCGATTCTGGCCTCTCTCCACTGGCTCCCTGTGCGGTTCCGAATACATTTCAAGATCCTTCTTTGTCTACAAAGCCCTTAACGGGCTTGCCCCCACCTACATCAAAAGTCTGCTTACCCACCACACTCCCTCCAGGTCCCTCAGATCAGCCGTCTTGGTGTTACTGAACATCCTGCGGTCTAGGCATAAGCTCAGGGGCGACCGCGCCTTTGCGGTTGCAACTCCTAGACTGTGGAACAGCATCCCTCTTCCCATCAGAACTGCCCCCTCCATCGACTTAAGTCGAGACTTAAAACTCATCTTTACTCTTAAGCCTTTGTGACGCCTCTGAGGGAGGGCTATATGTATGTATTTATGTATGTACTTAATCTATGGAACCACTGTTGTATATCCTTAGTACCTCCACCAGTGTAAAGCACTTTGGCCAACGAGAGTTGTTTTTTAAATGTGCTATAGAAATGAAAGTGACTTGACTTGACGTGACACCAATCAAGCAGGCTGTTTTGACACGGATGGTGTCACGGTTCTTGATGGTTTTTGGCTCTGCACTCACCCAGAAAGGTGAAGAGCATTCTGCTGAACATGTCAAGAGCAAGAATCAAGAGTGTTTAATTGTCACATGCACAGGGAATGGAACAATAACATTCTAACACAGCAGCTTTTACAGGTACTTGAAGTCAAGTACACAACAAATAAATGTACAATAACACCAGTGCAATAAACTATCAGTAATGCATGCAACCAATGTTTTTCACAGTATCGCAGCACACGTGATAATAATAAGCCTATTTTTGATCTTATTATAGAGGGATGGTCATTGGGGAAGTTGTTTAGTTTACTTTAGTTTTAATTTAGAGATACTGCACGGAAAGAGGCCCTTCGGCCCACCGTGCCCATGCTGACCAGCGATCCTCACACATTAACACTATCCTACACACGCTACGGGCAATTTGCATTTATTCCAAGCTAATTAACCTACAAACCGGTACGTTTTTGGAGTGTGGGAGGAAACCGGAGATCCCGGAGGTAACCCACGTAGGCCAAGGGGGAGAATGTGCAAACTCCGTGCAGACAGCACCCGTAGTCAGGATCGAACCTGGGTCTCTGATGCTGTATGACAGCAGCTCTACCGCTGCACCTTTGTGCCGCCTGTTGCCACAGTGTTGTAACGATGCTGGAGTAGTTTGGCTAGAGGAGCAGTTAATTCTGGAGCACAACCTGTCAGTATTACAGCTGGGATGCTGTGAGACCCACAGACTTTGCTATGTCCAGTGCTCGTGGCTGCTTCTTGATTTCATGTGGAGTCAATTAAATTGGCTGAAAAATGGTTTCTGTGGCAGTGGAGATCTCAGGAGGAAGCTGATACGCCTGTTAGAATCATTAAAACCTGCTCTTTTGAGACTGAGGTTTGAATAGCCTTGGTTCTGGAGTGTAGTCCCCACAGCTTGAACAGCAGCCGATGAGTTGCGAAGATGAGCTCCCCACTAATGGCATAGACCTGTTTGAGACAGCTCTTCAATGAGACTAGTTCTATTACAAACCAATTACTTAAAATTCACTATGGCAGCTTACAACCCAGCAGTATGTATAATGATATCACTAACTTCATAACCCTCGCTTTCCCTCTCTCTCCGTCCCTCCCCCACCCCAGTTCTCCGACTAGTTTCACTGTCCTGATTAATTTTACTGATTGCATGCCTTGTTGTCACCTTCCCCTCAGCCAACAATGAACCATTCTACATTTCCTTGATCATCGTCTGCTTTGATCTGTTATTTTCACACCTTGCACCTCCATATCGCTAGACTCCCTCTCCCCTGACTCGCAGTCTGAAGAAAGGTCTCGGCCTGAAACGTCACCCATTCCTTCTCTCCAGAGATGTTGCCTGTCCCACTGAGTTACTCCAGCATTTTGTGTGTATCTTTTTGTGGAGAACATTGAGGACAATGCTTCCCAATCCCTTCAATTGATGAGCTTTAGTGAGGTCAGGAAAGGCCCTTATATTGGCTGGCATTGATCTCTAATTTCTCTTGGAGTCCTTTGCCACTGAGACCTTGCCACTGAGTCGCTCTGTGGACTCAGTCCATTCCTTGATTCAGAGAGCAGCTCTTCAGCTGCTCAGCCGAGATGACTGAGTAGGACCCAAGCAATGGCATTCCCTGAAGCAGAATTATAGGTCACATCAGCCACCTCAGTGCCCACAGAACTAGAATGAATGCAAGTCACCCTTAATCCTGATGTGTAGAAAGGAACTGCAGATGCTTGTTTACACCAAAGGTAGACACAAAATGCTGGAGTAACTCAGCGGGACAGGCAGCATCTTTGGATAGAAGGAACAGGTGACGTTTTAGGTCGCGACCCTCCCATTTGATGTCTCATCTTCACACCTTACTTCCTTATCCCTGTGTCTCCCTCTCCCCTGACTCAGTCTGAAGGAGGGTCTCGACCCAAAACGTCACCCAATCCTTCCACCCAGAGATGCTGCCTGTTACTCCAGCATTTTGTGTCCATCTTCTTTAATTCTGATAGGCCGCCTAGCTGGGTGATGGAGGATTTTACTCAGGAATGCTGAAGAGGACAGAATCAAAGTGGAGCAGATAGCTTGGAAATCTGCAGTGAAGGAAGGTTTTCAGAAATAAGATGGCGTGAGGTAAGTAGGTAATTTAAAACAATAATGAGGTTGGCACGGTGGTGCTGCTGTCTCACAGCTCTAGTGACCTGTGTTCAATGCTGACCTTCGATGTTGCGTGTGAAATGTTGGCACCTTCTCCCTCTGACCACTTGGGCTTCCTCCAGTTTCCGCCTACATTCAAAAGTCGTGCAAGTTGGTAAGTTAATTGGCTGCAGTGAGTTGTCCTGAGTCAAGTTGGGAGAATCAGGGGAGCTGATTGGCAAGAGAAAGAGAATAGAAACATAGAAACATGGAAAATAGGTGCAGGAGTAGGCCATTCGGCCCTTTGAACCAGCACCACCATTCAATATGATCATGGCTGATCATCCAAAATCAGTACCCCTTTCCTGCTATCTCCCCAAATCCCTTGATTCTGTTAGCTCTGAGCTAAATCTCACTCTCCCTTGAATGCATTAAATAGATTACAATGAGGGGGAAATAGGATTGCTCTGATGGTAGGCATAGACTTGATGGGCTGAATGGACTCTGTTGTAAGGAAATCTGGGAAATATATAATGAAGGGTTTATTTCATGTAGAGGCAATTTAGTTGATTGCTTAAAGCAAACATTACAACAATCACTTCCAACCATTGTCAGGTTTGGTTGGACGTGACACGGCCCAATCTTTCATTTGTATTTTAATTTGCACGTTATTAATTTGCAGTTTTGGTCTGTAATTGTGTAGGCCCTCAATCACATGGGAATACACTAGAGGTGCAGTTAGCATTGGAACCAATCTCATTGGCAGCTCTCGGTCTGGAAAGGTCATGCTTCTGCGCAACGGTGAGGTCTCCAGGGTCTTTGCACGCGTTGGCCACGTCTGCTGTGGCTGACCAGCCCGATTCTCCAGTGATGGTCTTTGCCGCAATGGGAACAGGTAAAGGAGGTTGTTGGGGTTGTAGAAGCTCGTTTCTTGCCACCAGCCCCCTGCAGCAGGCAAATTCCTGCCTACATCCGGCCTCTAATGTCTTCCAATCTCACGGCATGAGATAGAGATGGAATCAACCGCATTATATACTTTTCTAATGCTATTGTAAAGTGACAACAGTAAAATATCTCACTAGGGCGCCCTGGGACCGTTGGCCACCTCAATAAGGATGGGGAAATAGTGATTAAAATTTAAAAAAAAAAAAAAAATTATCTTGTTTCTCTGGGTATCTCAATTTTTAGCTAATTAAGTTATTACATCGGATGGATGCTGCATACCAAATCTCATTGTACCTTTGTGCAATGATAATAAAACGTTTAAGAATATTTGCTTTATTTTATATTATGGTGGCGGGTTTGTTTGTATTTTTGTACTGCACATATCATTTTTGTAAATAGTTGATTTAAATTATTTTTGTGGTTTAAAAAAAAAGGCAAACCTATGGTGGATTGCCAGTACAGTTTAATCGTATCTAACATTACATTTCAGTCACATTCTGTGCGAAAACTGGAAGCAAACAACACACCAGGAATGAATCCTTAATATAATGTCCTGGATTTTTTTTGTATTGGACAGGAGAAAGGAGAAAACATTTCAGCAGGTTCCCATTATTAGCAGTCAAATAAATCTTGTGGAATTATACCCGATGAAGACATTTCCTCATGACTGATCAATGTCAGCAAACAATGATTTCTCACTTGACCCGTAGGTGTGCGAATAGATCAAATCACAGGTGAGCTGTTGTCAATAAAGTGAGTGGATTATAAATTATATTCCTCTGCTGTTTGGTTAAGGCCAAATAATTTACAATGCATGCAGTAAATAATTGGGTAAATTAAACTGGATACCGAGGTTAAAGAAAGGGTAAATTTAATGGTGCACAATATTTATTATATTATCAGTTTGACTCAAGGAAGTCTGGAATTCTCTCCCAAAAGACTGGGTCAGTTGAGACTTGTGACATTCTGAGGCTCTCACAACACTCCCCCAGCCAACACCACTCCCACCTCCTCTCCACATAACTTGCCTGTACTGTATTTGTAGGAAGGAACTACAAATGCTGGTTTACTCCAAAGATAGACACAACATGCTGGAGTAACTCAGCGGGACAGGCAGCATCTCTGGATGGAAGGAATGAGTGACGTTTCAAGCGGAGATCCTTCTTCAGACTGAGAGGAGAAGGAGACACAGAGATATGGGAGGGTAAGGTGTGAAAACGAGACATCAAAGCTGATGAAGCTCAAAGAAAAATGTAGAATAGATCTTTGATGTAGAATACCCTAGAATAGAATACCCTAGAATACCCTAGAAATGTAGAATACCCTAGAATAGATCTTTGTTAGCTAGGTGACAATGGAGCATACAAAGATAAAATTTAATTAGGAGGACAGTCAGACTGGTCGGCGAACTAGGATGGGGGAGGGATGGAGGGAACGGGAAAGCAAGAAGTCAATATTCATATCACATGTTTGTCAGCTGCCCAAGGGAAATATGAGGTGTTGTTCGTCCAATTTGCATTGAGCCTCACTGACATATGATGCCATCTCCTGACATCGTTGAATGGCAGAGTCTCCGTCTAATTCCTTCTAGTCTAATACCACCATGTCTCAAGTTCATGTTGGTATGGAAAAGAGAGGGGTGGAAGAGGGGAAATTACTTACTCATGCTCATACAATGCTCAAGCAGTTGGGTTGTCATCTACCTAAATGGAATATGAGGTGCTGTTCCTGAAGTTTGTGTTGTTCAAAAATAGACTGATCCTTGGACTCACATGGGGCGACATGGTGGCGCAGTGGTAGAGTTTGCTACCTTACAGCGCCAGAGACCTGGGTTCGATCCTGACTACAGGTGTACGTCTGTACGTTCAACCTGTGACTGTGTGGGTTTTCTCCGAGTGATCCGGTTTCCTCCCACACTCCAAAGACGCACAGGTTTGTAGGTTAATTAGCTTGGTAAAATTGTAAATTGCCCCTAGTGTGTAGGATAGTGCTAGTGTATTGGGATAATCGCTGGTCGGTGTGGACTTGGTGGGCCAAAGGGCATGTTTCCACGCTGTATCTCTAAACTAAACTAAACTAGCCAGCATGTTGTGCATTACTGAGTCAAATTTCTAGAACTATAAAACAAACATTACCACAGGAACATGGGTTGCAGTAGTTCAGGAGGTAAAACCTCAAGGATTCAGCCCTTCTGAAGAATGAATTATGTGCAGACTGCATACCAGAAAGAACACTCTGCATCCATTACATTTCTAATGCCCAGACCGGATATTTTGTGGGCCCTAGAAATGCAATTGCCTGCTTATACCACTGTGTTATGGGTTCAGCAAGAACTTATAGTGATGCAGGGCTTCATTTGGCCCATTTGGTCCATGCTAGCCCCCAGTTTGAAATCCCATTAGTTCCA
Organism: Okamejei kenojei; assembly: GCA_035221665.1. Classification (NCBI taxonomy): domain Eukaryota; kingdom Metazoa; phylum Chordata; class Chondrichthyes; order Rajiformes; family Rajidae; genus Okamejei; species Okamejei kenojei. The sequence continues at coordinate 7,561,297 of CM069150.1, read as the reverse complement.
CTCTCCCTCTTCTTAGTTCTTTGTATTTGAGCTGCGTATTGTCTGTTACACCCATCTGGCAGATGACTTGTCAGTTTACAGTCTGAATCTCAGTTTGAAGAAGGGTCTCGACCTGAAACGTTACCCCTTCTCTACAGAGATGCTGCTTGTCCCGCTGAGTTACTCCAGCATTTTGTGCCTCTTGTCAGTTTAAGGTCAGCTTTAAGCCAGGTGATGTTGAATGGTTAAGAAGGAACTGCAGATACTGGAAAATCAAAGGTAGACAAAAATGCTGGAGAAACTCAGCGGGTGTGGCAGCATCTATGGAGCGAAGGAAATAGGCAATGTTTCGGACTGAAACCCTTCTTCAGACTGATGTGAAAGTGGGAGAGGGGGGAGGGAGCGGGAAGAAGAAAGGAAGATGTGGAGCCAGTGGGCTGAGGGAGATCTGAGAAGAGGAGGAGATAGTAAGGACTACCTAAAATTAGAGAAGTCAATGTTCATACCGCTGGGGTACAAACTGCCCAAGCGAAATATGAGGTGCTGTTCCTCCAATTTACGGTGGTCCTCACTCTGGCCATGGAGGAGGCCCAGGACAGAAAGGTCGGATTCGGAATGGGAGGGGGAGTTGAAGTGCTGAGCCACCGGCTTGCAAATATGCCATCAACTTTCTTTTGAGGTTTTATCCCCCCATTAACCCACACACCACGAGGCAAACTGCAGGGACCAAATAACGTACCAACCCTCACACTTTTGTAATATGTGAGGAAACTGCAGCTATTGCATTAGCTGCACAAATGAGCTCAATTCCTAATATTTCGATGACCATATCTGGATTCTAAGGGGCTTATTTACTCTGATTCTAGTTGTGTTGATGAACTGATGAAAAAAATAAAACATCTGCACCTGTAAATCACTTTGCTTTTCTACACTCATTAAAGAAATGTCAAACTGCATGGAGCATAACTGCTTTATTTTCCATTTGCCATCACATAATGATATTTGTAATCCCTTTGGGACTTCCAGACAGTCCTAAACCTGAAAGAGAATAAATTCCATTATCACTAAACAGAATTGTAAATAGTTACATTAAATACATTTGCCTGACTCATTTGTTTCATGCATTTAATTTCATGCTTCTCTGTCTGAGCGATTTGTTACTGTTTGGTGTCTGACAATTAAAAATCAGTATAATATTATAATTAAGTAAAATAAATGTGTTATGTGCTGTGACATTGCACTAATTATCCGTTACAAGAAACGCTACTACAGTTGCATGCACTTAATTGCATGAATATTAATGGCTTATTAAATTATATATTTATTCAGAGTGTATCATTTTTCTGAAACCCTTACAATTACAATCGCACCACTAATAGCAGATGCAGTAGGTTGCAGAAGGGCCAGATTCAAATAGGTTTTTGTGAATAAACTGCATATTAGCATTGTGAAAACATCAACTGGAAGGTACCCCAGTGACTTCATCTACTGAAATTGAGTATCTGGTTCATTTTTGGATCTTTTGTGGTTAGATCAGATTCAAATTAGTTTATTATTATATACACAATGGTGTTAAGAAATTCCTTGTTTACATGAAGTTCACAGAGTAAGCTGCATACATGTTGTAGGGTCGAGGATGAAACCAGATCGGTAGTGACTTCACCGACTCTGAATGAATGAATGATACTTTATTTGCACAGGTGGCAAGTCACAGTGATATTCTTTGTTTTGGATACTCAAGGTATGCAAGGAGTTGCCACTTAAAGGGCACTGACAAAGTTACAAGTATCCCATTTTAACACAAACCATTTTTAACAGATTCCATTTGTGGTCTCCTATAGATCTCGGCAGTCCCCCCCACGCCGGGTCCTCCTTAGTTCTCGGTGGCATGTCTGACCTGTGGCCCCCCATGACCCGTCCTGGACTGCCGACGCATGTTGCCTCAATAGACAATAGACAATAAACAATAGGCAATAGGTGCAGGAGTAGGCCATTCGGCCCTTCGAGCCAGCACTGCCATTCAACGTGATCATGGCTGATCATCCCCAATCAGTACCCCATTCCTGCCTTCTCCCCATATCCTCTGACTCCACTATTTTTAAGAGCCCTATCTAGCTCTCTCTTGAAAGTATCCAGAGGACCTGGCTCCACCGCCCTCTGAGGCAGAGAATTCCACAGATTCACCACTCTCTGTGAGAAAAAGTGTTTCCTTGTCTCCGTTCTAAGTGGCTTACTCCTTATACTTATGCTGTGCCCCCTGGTTCTGGACTCCCCCAACATCGGGAACATGTTTCCTGCCTCTAGCATGTCCAAACCCTCAACAATCTTATATGTTTCAATGAGATTCCCTCTCACCCTTCTAAACTCCAGAGTGTACAAGCCCAGCTGCTCCATTCTCTCAGCATATGACAGTCCCGCCATCCCGGGAATTAACCTTGTAAACCTATGCTGCACTTCCTCAATAGCAAGAATGCCCTTCCTCAAATTAGGGGACCAGAACTGCACACAATACTCCAGGTGTGGTCTCACTAGGGCTCTGTACAACTGCAGAGGACCTTTTTGCTCCTATATTCGATTCCTCGTGTTATAAAGGCCAACATGCCATTCGCTTTCTTCACTGCCTGCTGTACCTGCTTACTTTCATAGACTGATATACAAGGACCTCTTTCGCTCGCCCATGTCCTCGTCTTCGACCACCAACGCCATCCTTGACCTCGGAAGTCAACCCGGCATCCTCACTGATCACTGCCCTTACCACCTCACCAAGCCGACCTCCTCACTGACCTGACTTCCTCACCGACAGCTGGCCCGACGACCTTACCAACACAACGCAAGTATCATTGCTCTAAAGATGCAAAAACAGATTATTTTCCAGTTCAGAATTTTTTTTTTGTGGTTATTATCTGCTTCAAACCAAAAAGCTTTTCATGTTAATGGTGATTCAGTGAGCTGCTGATGCCCATGAAAAATATATCTAATCCAGGTCTTTCCTGGTCAGTGGCCACTCATGAATTGTATTCCACCGTGCTGCACTGAAGCGCTACAACCAAGATTGATGCAAATTACTGGCAGTTTATGAAAACTGAGCATATCCACACATTAAGGGCAACCTCAGATTGCAGTTTTTTATGAAGGAGATTGAAACAGTTATTTGAATAAAGGTTGTACTTTTTTAAGCAATAACATTGGAGTCGAAAACTACTATTAATAAGCGGGTTGGCATTTAATGTGAGATTTGACATTTCACTCAGCAAAACCAATGCTGCAGATTAGGATTGATACGATCATCATCAGCTTGGAAGAAACAACCAGGTTATGGGCCAAGAATTTAACGTCACATTTATTTAACTGAGCTTTGCAAATGATTCCTTGCCCTTTTTTTTGTCAAGCTTAGATCAGATGTGTGTTTTCTGAGGTTGCTGCCTTCTTCCAATTCACAAAGTGCACATAGAAACACCCTGCCCCTGTGCTCCTGGTTATTCCCACACCCTGATTTCTCAGGAACAATCTCCACTTCTGTTTTGAAAGAACACACTTTGAAAAAAAAGGAAGAAAATCCCCTCTGTTGCTCGTGGACCTGAATGAATGAATGATACTTTATTATCACAAATGGCAAGTCACAGTGAGATTCTTTGTTTTGCATACACGCAAGGTATGCAAATAGTCGCCACATAAAGGGTGCCATCAAAGTTACCAAGTATTCCATGAGAGCACAAAGTATTCCATTTGTGGTTCCCCTTAGTTCTCAATGGCTCCCCCCCCCCCCCATGCCAGAGCCCCCTTTATTCTCACGGCGGCCCCCTCGCCGGGTCCCTCTTTGTCCTCGGGGTCTGTCCGACCTCCGGCACGCATGTGGCCTATCTGTATCACAAAGACCTGTTCATTTACATTGGGATCTTTATCTAGCTTCAAGAGTCAACATGATCAACACTTCCAACGTCGCATCCAACTTGGACAGCAGGCAGTGCCTCTCCAAACTTGTTCTACTTTGCACGGTAAACTTTTGGAGAGCTGTGTTGAAAATGCTACATTTGTGAGTTTAGGCATCAAAAAATAGCTTTAAGCATCAATGCCTGTTTTGCAACCTCATGCACCTCAGGGCCATTGATCACCAAACACTCATTTATATGAGTAGCCAAATGGCCTTTTCCGCTCTCATTCCACGTGTCCCTTTCTCCACTAAAAATAGTGAAGCGGCAGTTGTTTGGCGGTACACTGGGGTTTGAAGAGTTATAATTGGAAAAAGCTTCAGGGCACTTCTTGTGTGCCTGGATTTTCACATGATTTGCAATTTGATTTATACTCTACTCACTGGGATTCAAGCTTCCCCCGAGGAGAGGTTTAAATTGCATGCACTGAGTTTCAGGTTTCCTCTGCGGAGAGATATAAATTGTACACACTGGGACACACGCTCCACCTTAAAAGCATCATTTATAGATAAACCAGGACTTAGCAAAATAACAGAGAGTTAGAATCAGTTCCCCAGGCACTGTACTTATTCTGCTGAAAGAGCTTGAAACCTGCAGTGTTAACTCTGTTAAACTCTCCACAAACGCTGTCTGATCAAATGGTTATTTCGCACACTTATTTTCCTCAGATTTCCAAAGCAATGGTAAACAAGGTGAAGATTGGCGGCACTTAAAGGGGAAATATTTAGAACCAATCCACAGGAACAACGACCAGGACAATGCGGACTGACAATAGAGAATAGACAATAGGTGCAGGAGTAGGCCATTCGGCCCTTTGAGCCAGCCATTCAATGTTATTCATGGCTGATCATCCCCAATCCTGCCTTCTCCCCATATTCCCTGACTCCGCCATTTTTAAGAGCCCTATCTAGCTCTCTCTTGAAAGCATCCAGAGAACTGGCCTCCACCGCCCTCTGAGGCAGAGAATTCCACAGATTCACCACTCTCTGTGAGAAAAAGTGTTTCCTCGTCTCCGTTCTTAATGGCTTACTCCTTATTCTTAAACTGTGGCCCCTGATTCTGGACTCCCCCAACATCGTGAACATGTTTCCTGCCACTAGCTTGTCCAAACTTTTAACAATCTTATATGTTTCAATTAAATTCCCTCTCATCCTTCTAAACTCCAGAGTGTACAAGCCCATCTGCTTCATTCTCTCAGCATACGACAATCCTGCCATCCTGGGAATTAACCTTGTAAACCTATGCTGCACTCCCTCAATGTTCTTCCTCAAATCGGTGGTGTGAAAGGGAACATTGTCAGGTCTTTGGGGCCACGTGGCCTTGGTGTGTGTACGTGGGGTGAATGGCAGAAGTCAGGCCCGGGTGGAAGGAGTCTACTCGCCACCGAGGCCGACAGCTGGAAAGGGTTGTGCCGAACTGCAGTCCCTCCGCTTTACACCAGGGGGCACTGCCATACGATTTCAATCCCATTCATATTTAGTTCGGTTTAGTTCAGTTTAGTTTATTGTCACGTGTAATGACGTACAGTGAAAAGCTTTTGTTGCGTGCTATCCAGTCAGCAGAAAGAGAATACATGATTACAATCGAGCCATTTACACTGTAAATAAGGGAATAATATTGAGTGCAAGGTACTCGTTCAGTGCAAGGTAAAGCCAGCAATATCAAGGTTCAGTGGAAACAAGCAAATGATGAATGGTCTACAACCTGAAACATGAGCTCTGATTTTCTCCCTCTACAGATGCTGCCTGGCCAGCTTCATATTTCCATTGAAATCGTATATGCTGTTTTAATTTAAGTGTTTGATTCATTTATTTCTAGTAGTTCATGTTACTTGTTCATGACACAGATGGGGACGAGTCAGAGTATAGAAGTGAGATCGAGCGACTGACCAAATGGTGCCAGCACAACAACCTGGCTCTCAACATCAGTAAGACCAAGGAACTGATTGTGGACTTTAGTAGGGGAAGGATGAGGACCCACAATCCCGTTTATATCAACGGGACGATGGTGGAGAGGGTCAATAACTTCAAATTCCTGGCCGTGCATATATTAGAAGATCTTTCCTGGACCCAGCACACCGATGCAATTGTAAAGAAGGCACATCAGTGACTCTACTTCCTGAGATGATTACGGGGATTCGGCATGTCGAAGAGGATTCTCCTAAACTTCTACAGGTGCACAGTAGAGAGCATTCTGACTGGTTGCATCGTGGCCTGGTTCGGCAACTTGAATGTCCAGGAGTGAAAAAGACGACAAAAAGTTGTGACCACTGCCCAGTCCATCACCGGCTCTGACCTCCCCACCATCGAAGGGATCTATTGTAGTAGCTGCCTCAAAATGGCAGCCAAAATCATCAAGGACCCACACCATCCTGGCCACACAGTCATTTTACCATTGTCATCAGGAAGAAGGTACAGGAGCCTGAAGACTGTAACGTCCAGGTTCAGGAACAGCTTCTTCCCCACAGCCATCAGACTATTAAACACAACGAATAATCTATGAGCTCTGAACAGCAAAATACTATAATTATTTGTTATTTGCACTATATTTGTTATTTATTGAACTTTTTCTTTTTTTCCCCATTATATACAATGTTTACATATTCACATATTCTGTTGTGCTGCAGCAAGTAAAAATTTCATTGTCTCGTCTGGGACATATGACAATATGACTCTCATAAAACACTCGTGACTTGACACTTGTTCGTATTTAATTGTGTTTTTAATTAAATTTATTTTTTAAGTTTCTTCTTCATCGGGTGGCTCCGTGAGGGGCACCTTCGCCAGCAATCTGTCTGTCCTTTTGACTTTTTTTGTTATTTTTATTGCATCTAAATGTATGATTTTTCTCGGTATGTTTTATGTGGGGGATGGTGGGGGCGGGGAAGGAGGAAACCATTTCAGTCACTTACCTCGTGAAGCCGCGGTTTTACATCGTGAAGCCGCGGTCTCGGGTAAGAAGCGGATGATTCGGGACCTCCAAGCCGCGGAGTGTGTTCTGATCCATCCTGACTTCAGAGTTTCAATCATCCCGGTGAGAGGGCTTGTACATCGGGCCGTCCGTCGCGGCGACTGCGGAGGGTTCAAGGTCCCGACCACGGGTGAACAAAGGAGGAAGACTGACTGAACTTTATCACCTCCCATCACAGTGAGGAATGTTGATTCCCCTGTGATGGATGTTTATGTTAAATTCTATCGTGTATTGTGTTCTTTTTACTTACAAGTGCATGGCTGCATGGTAACTCCAATATCACTGTACCTTAATTGGGGCATGTGACAATAAATGTGAAGAACTTAAATGAACTAAGTTTGTTTAATCATTTTTCACAGAATACAGAGCACAGAAATTATCTGCTCGACATGACGGTCCGTTCAATTATTGATGCCTCACTTTCTATAACACCATGAACAATGTCCTTCTATTTATGTGTTTAACTAGCTTGGCGATCGTTTCGCCGAACACCTCCGCTCGGTCCACATTAACCAACCCGACCTCCCGGTGGCTCAGCACTTCAACTCCCCCTCCCATTCCGTATCCGACCTCTCGGTCCTGGCCACGGCCAGAGTGAGCAACACCGCAAGTTGGAGGAACAGCACCTCATATTCCGCTTGGGGAGTCTGCATCCTTTGGGCTTGAACATTGAATTTTCTCAATTCTGTTAACCCTTGCTGTCTCCTCCCCTTCCCACTTCTCCCTCAGCCCTCGGGCCCTGGCATTCCCTCTCTCTATCTCCCTCCCCCACCCTAGTTGCACCAGCTTCTCATTTTCACACCACAATCAGCTTACAATGGCTTGTTCCCTTTATCATCGATACTTTTTTGCATATCTTTCATTCATTGTTCTTTATCTCTCCACATCACAGTCTATATCTCTCGTTTCCCTGATCCCTGACCAGTCTGAAGAAGACGTTTCGACCCGAAACGTCGCCTATCTCCTTCGCTCCTTAGATGCTGCTGCACCCGCTGAGTTTCTCCAGCCTTTTGTGTACCCTCCTGAATACTACTCCTTGTGGTAATGAGTTGCTCAGTTGCCCCTAATGGTAGTGCGTTCCAAATGGCAACTACTCCCCTGTGCTTCAAAGGTTCCAAGATGGCGCCCTATTTCAGGCGACTATTTGCGTGGCAGCCACAGAAGCAGATCTACAATCACATATTACAATCACTCCACACTCTTAAATCTCTATCCCTACAGCAACATTTCTACCAAACGTTATTCCTTTATCATGTATCTAGACACTGTGAATGGCTCGATTGTAATCACGGATTGTCTTCCCGCTGACTGGTTAGCTCGCGACGAAAGATTTACACTGTACCTCGGTACACGTGACAATAAACTAAACTGAACTGAAGCTAGGTCTTGAGATGTCCTGTGGTATTAAGGTGTACTTCTGGAGATCTGGCAATGCCAATACTAGAAGCAGTACTTTTGGAGAAAACCACATGCCAAGGATGAACATGAATCACAACAAGAACTCTATGCCTTAAAGAGTCAAAGAGTCAGTTAACATAGAAACAGGACCTTTGCCCCATGGAGTCTGCACTGACCTTCGAACCCTATTTACGCTAACTCCATTAACCACCTCCATCAGATTCTATCACATACCTACATACAGCAGCTTACTAATCTGCCAACTTGTACATTTTGCGTCCATCTTCAGTGTAAACCAGCATCTGCAGTTCCTTCCTACACGAAATACCATCTTAGTTTCTGTTTGGTTGTGGTCTCTAATGCTAACATTTCTTACAAATAGCAGTATTTCCTTTCCATCTACATTACAATATTGAAGGCTTCGTATAGGTCACCTCCATCTTTTAAAGAAGAGCTTCTTGCCTGAACATGATGAGTTAATTACCAAAAACCAGCCTCCACCCCATCCAATTCCACCTCACTCTGCTTTGGGATTGCCAGTAACATAATTAGATCCTAGTCATTCCCTCTTCTCCCTTCTCTGCTTTTGTATCCCAGAGGTACAAATCTTGAAAACATGCACCACCAGGCTGACAAATAGGTTCTTCCCTCTTGTTATCAGATTATATGCTTGGGATGAATTCCACATCTTTTAATTTACCCCATTGGGGCATTTGCACTTATTATGTGCACTTTGGAATGGAATGGAATACTTCATTGTCACGTGTGTCAAGGCACAGTGAAATTCTTTGCTTGCATACCATAGGTACGCAAATAGTCACCACATACGGCGCTGACAAAGTTACAAAGTACCCTCACTCCGGGCCCTCCTTTGTTCTCCCCCTCCCCCCATGCCGGGTGCTCCATTGTTCTCCCCCACCCCTCCCCCTCCCGGCAGTCCTCCCCACGCCAGGTCCTTAATTGTTCCCCTTCCTCCCCTCAATGTGGTTCCCCGCGTCCGCATCGGGTCAAGTTCCACCAACCTTGGCTGTGAGGCTCCATCGGCCAAGAGGCCCTACCGCTGCCGCTGAGGCCCCACCACCACTGCCGAGGCCCCACCACCGCTGCCGAGGCTCCACCAGCCCAGGTAGTCCTCGCCGCCAGACTTTTCCTTGGCCTCCCGGGGACTTATTCATCTATGGTGTGATTGCACTTTCATATGGAATGATCTCCCCGGATTACATGCCAAACACTGTTTAAAAGACACCTGGACAGGTATACGGATAGGAGAAGTTTACAGTGATAAGGGTTAAATTTGGAGAATTGTGAGCAGTTTTGGGCCCCATATATGCGGAAGGATATGCTGGCGCTGGAGAGGGTCCAGAGGTTGACGAGTATGATCCCAAGAATGAGTGGGTGAGCATATGATGAGCGTTTGACAGCACTGGGCCTGTATTCACTGGAGTATAGAAGGATGAGGTGGCACCTCATTGAAACTTAAAACTTACAGAATATTGAAAGGTCTGGATAGAGTTGATGTGGAGAGGATATTTCCACTAGTGGGAGAGTCTTGGACCAGAGGTTATAGCTTCAGAATTAAAGGACATTTCTGTAGGAAGTTAGAAATAATTTCTTTAGTCAGAGGGTAGCCATATGACCACCAATAACCATGAAGGTAGGTGGGTCTGGTTCTTTCCGAAATATGAGGTATGTGGACCATTTACAAGTTGGTAAATTTGCACTTGTTTATGCAAGACGAGTTGCCTTTCAAGACAAGGCCGCAGTTGCGGGCCGCTCATTGTCACAATGAAAGATACCGGTTCAACTCGCATATGCAGTATAGACCTTTCTGAATAGAAAACTTAATTACTGTCTAACAACAGGGAAACAGTTTCCACTGGGCTCACCTAAGATATTATATTATGGGCTATCTGGATGATGTTCTAAAACACTGTATTTTACCAAATCAGCGGTATCAGCCACAAACCATTCTGCAGAAATTGGATTCTCATCCATCCAGTAAATTTAAGTTGATACCAACTGAAATTATTAAATTGTCTGGGATTGGCAATATATTGGTTCAGCTGTGCTATTGCGCCTTCTGCATCATTAGAGCTTTATGGCGTGCAAAGGAGCAAGCTCACAGGCTATTCCCAGCTGGAACTATCAAAGTTACCATTATGGACAAACAGTATTCAGCATTGCCCCACTAACCCTCATGAGTACTCGTCAGTTAATTACTAACTGATGCTATGTTTAAAGATGGATAATTACTATATACCATCTTTAGTTACGGAGCCGGATGGGGTTTGAATGAGTTACCAATTATTCAGTTATGTGGTATCAACTACCTATTCACATTAGGTGCATTCTGTGGATAAAGGGTTGTGCGAATATGCATATCTGCATGCTCAAGTCTAACTTGATACTCTGGTGCTATTATATGTAAATCACATGGGTGCAATCTAGTCAAAGTATCTGGTAATAGTTTACCTAACTTCACTGGCATTGGCGTATCAGCAGGAAAATGAGAATGGGTGTGGAATCGCAAGGAATCAAGGACATTAAGGCTCGATGAAACACCTAAAGATCAAAATGTTGCATCCAGGCTCAAACGCAAGTTGCAAAATACGTGGCGTATCAGTGGCGATGGATGAATTCTCGCTACACTGAGGAAGAATGTTCATTGTGTCCCTCCATTTTACCTTACCAGACGGGTCTTGCAAATTCAGCATTTCCCGCCTCAGGCATTTTCGGAGTGCCTGACTGGCCAATACAGCCATGATTCCCGCTGATGTTGGGAATGATGATAGAACCTTATATGGATTCCAGGCATAAAATGGCTGGTTAGCCGTGACGGGGGAACCATCCTCTGCATACTTAAATCTATTCATTGACTTGCAGACTGGGAGGACCGCTTCCTGCGGCTTAGAATTGTCAAACCAAACTATGGACGTGCTCACTGCAATTGCAGGGTTAGCACCAAACAAACAGTGCTTCCCTCATAGGGATGGGGAGTATTTTTTGTGAGCACAAAAGTTGACATGGATGACTAACGTCTTAAGTTCAGTTCCATATGGGGTTGATAATTATTACAACAGTGCCATTACTGTGCCGCATGTACCTTCTCAGCACATTGGCTGCGAGGAGCAGAATCCACTCTGTCGGGTCACCTTCTGTTATCGAGATTATGAAGGGTATCTTCGACTCGACACCCCCCCAGGCCAGGTACGCAGAGATATGGGATGTTAACATTGGAACATCCCTGCCCTGGGCTCACTGAACCAAGTGGTTATGCTCATGACGCTGAGTCAGCACTCCGGGTCCAGTTTGCATAGCTGTGACTGGACAAGATGATTATTCTGCAGGGAATTACATTATGGTATCACTTAATCAGCAGAAATCACCAGGGACATTAGGTCTCATTCTAGAATTGCTGGCATATCCCATGGACCTTCGGTTGTATGTGGCTACACATCTACACCAGTATGTTAAGGTCACTAGAGCCTAAGGGACTCTGAACTAGCAATGATTGTTAGTCACATGAAGCCTCACAAGAGAATTCACTACAGCCCATCGCCCGGTGGTTTATATGGGTTCTGGGATACAGGAGTGAACACTGACATACAAGTCTCACTCCACCCAGGCTGCAACTATATCATCAGCAGGGGATGGACGATCACGGGACCACATCCTAGCGGCTGCAGGATGGTCTAACAAACGATTCCAAACATTCGAAATATTCGAGGATTACGTGCCCTCCGCTCCCAACCCTCTATATAAAGATCAACTGGTATTTTAGTTCTCTTATCTTACTATACATTCAGTCAACTTCTGTGTTCTGTGATTTCACACCGCTGCTTTGAAGAATGTCGTGCATGCGTGCTGGCGGGGTCTTCACGTAATCCCTCATCGTAACTCCTCATAAAATAAGGATCAAACTTCAAACTGGTAAGTTCTCGTTTAATCTTGCTATTTTTGATTAGTACGGGTGTCAGGGGTTATGGGGAGAAGGAAGAAGCCATGATTGAGTGGCAGTAGCTTTGATGGGCTGAATGGCCTAATTCTTCTCCTAGCACTTATGAACATGAAACTGGCTTAACAGCTGCGGCCCGCCTGCAGTCCATCTGTTTTTTTACTTTTTTTTGTTCCTTTGCCCTGTTTTTAGTTAATTTTGTTTTATTAGGTTGTGTGTGTGTGGGTGAGGGGGAGAAACATGTCTTTGGTCTCTTCCTTCGGGGGGGGGGGGGGGGTGTGACTTTTTTCTGTCGTATTCCCCGTCTTCGTCTCCATCTGCGCCGAGGCCTAATGGCGGAGCTGGCGGCCTCGGGGCTGTGGTGGCGTTCCAGTGGCATTGGCAGTGGCGACCCGACTCGGCCCCGGAGCTGTGGCGCTGGCAGCGGCATCGGTAGCAGCGACCCGGCTCGGCCCCGGAGCTGTGACGGCGGCAGTAGCATCGGCAGCGGCGACCCGACTCGGCCCCGGAGCTGTGACTGCGTTCCAGCGGCAGCGGCAGTGGCAGCGGCGACACGACTCAGCCCAGGAGCTGTGGCGGCGGCAGCAGCAGCGGCCCGACCTTGGCGGCTCGGCATCGGGCCCGGTGGACTCTGCTGCGGGCCCAGTGAACGACATCATCGGGAGCTCGCAGGGCACAGGTTGGTGACCTGTTTTTCCGGAGCTTCCGCAACAGCAGCTTCGTCCGCTGGTCTGGAGGGCGGCAGCTTCGGCAGCTTCGACCACCCCCGGGCCGTGGAGCATGTTCACGGAGCACGGTTGAGCCGCGGGACTTACTTACCATCACCCGGTGGGGTCACAACATCCGAAGCCTGGATCACCTCGGCGCAGAGGGAGAACAAAGAGGGAAGAGACAGAGAGTTTAAGACTTTGCCTTCCATCACAGTGAGGAGGTGTTTGGTGAACTCACTGTGTTGGATGTTAAATTTGTGTTTATTGTGTGTTTCTGTCAATTTTTTAATTATATGTATGACTGCAAGGCAACAAAATTTTGTTCAGACCGAAAGGTCTGAATGACAAAAATAAAAAAAATAAAAAAATTCAACTCAATTCAATTCAATTCAAATGCGAGCAAATGGGACTAGCTTTGATGGGACATCTTTGACGGCATGAATGAGTTGGGCAGAAGGTCATGTTTCTGTGCTCTACACTAAAACAAACATTTTTAACATTGTGAATCATTTTTGCACCTTCTCCAGTGTCTTTGTAATGCACTTTGGAATTACATCTTCCAGAACTGTGCATTTCTGTAATCTATGATATCATTTAAAATGATATCATTTCTGTGCATTTGAGTCATCTATATTACTAAAAGTAAGATCTTGACCGCTTTTGACTCACTGCAATGTGATTTCTGAGAGAACGCCGCCACTTACGGACGTCATTTTTAGCCACCTCGCTGGACTGGACTGGAGGATTTTTCCCATCGATGAAAAATCAGAGAGATATTGATGTTTTTTTAAAAAATCGCCATTCTCTCTGTTGCCCCTGCTGGTGGGAGGGGGGGGGGGAGGGACTATAATACCCGGAAGTGGTGTGCCTCACTCAGTCTCTGCAAGATGGAAGGTTGCATTGAAAGGCTTTGAAAGGTTGCATTGCAAAAAAATGGCTGTTGTTGGTAGTGGTTACTGCTTTGAAAGGCTGCACTGCAAAAAAAATGGCTGTTGTTGGTGGTTGTAACTGCTTTGAAAGGCTGCACTGCAAAAATGGCTGTTGTTGGTGGTGGTAACTGCTTTGAAAGGCTGCACTGCAAACAAAATGGCTGTTGTTGGTGGTGGTAACTGCTTTGAAAGGTTGCATTGCAAAAAACATGGCTGTTGTTGGTAGTGGTAACTTCTTTGAAAGGCTGCACTGCAAAAAAAATGGCTGTTGTTGGTGGTTGTAACTGCTTTGAAAGGCTGCACTGCAAAAACAAATGGCTGATGTTGGTGGTGTTAACTGCTTTGAAAGGCTGCACTGCAAACAAAATGGCTGTTGTTGGTGGTGGTAACTGTTTTGAAAGGCTGCACTACATTAAAAAAAAGGCTGTTGTTGGTGGTGATAACTGCTTTCCAAAGGCTGCACTGCAAAACAATGACTGTTGGTGGTGGTAACTGCTTTGAAAGGCTGCACTGCAAAAAATAAGGCTGTTGTTGGGGATGGTAACTGCTTTGAAAGGCTACACTGCAAAAAAAAATGGCTGTTGTTGGTGGTAACTGCTTTGAAAGGCTGCACTGCAAAAATAATGGCTGTTGTTGGTGGTGGTAACTGCTTTGAAAGGCTGCACTGGAAAAAAAATGGTTGTTGTTGGTGGTAACTGCTTTGAAAGGCTGCACGGGAAAAAAAAAGGCTGTTGTTGGTGGAAACTTGACAACTTCCTGTTTGCACTGAATATTGATTTTAGATAAAACGCTACCACTTACGGCTGTGATTTTTGGCCATCTTACTCAGTTCCTCGCCACGCATCAGGTGCAGAGGATTCATCCCATCAATGAAAAATAAAAATGTTATTAGTGTTTTAAAAATTTTGAGAATCTCTCTCCTGTTAATCACGCCATGAAGGCCACGCCCATTCCAGTTTGAGGGGGAAGGGTTTTTAAACCCCGTAAATGTGGGTGTGGCTCAGTCTCTGGGGGAATATGGGGGACAGGGAGGTCACGACTCAACGGAACACACTGAATATCTATGGAACTGTGAGTGTGGTGTTTATGTGGTGTTTTGTGTGGTTTTATAGTGTTTTCATGGTGGTTTCACCCTGCTTGAAATGGTATGAACCTGCATTTGAATGTGGTGGCCTTGCACCCTGCTTGAAATGGTATGAAACTGCACTTCAATTTGGTTTTCTTGCACCCTGCTTGCAGTGGTATGAAACTGCACTTCAATTTGGTTTTCTTGCACCCTGCTTGAAATGGCATGAAACAGCACTAGCATTTGGTGGCCTTGCACCCTGCTTGAAGTGGTATGAAACTGCACTTGAATTTGGTGGCCTTGCACCCTGCTTGAAGTGGTCGGAAACTGCACTTGAATTCAGTGGCCTTGCACCCTGCTTGAAGTGGTAGGAAACTGCACTTGAATTTGGTGGCTTTGCACCCTGCTTGAAGTGATAGGAAACTGCACCTGAATTTGGTGGCCTTGCACCCTGCTTGAAGTGGTGTGAAACTGCAATTGAATTCAGTGGCCTTGCACCCTGCTTGAAGTGGTAAGAAACTGCACTTGAATTTGGTGACCTTGCACCCTGCTTGAAATGGTAGGAAACTGCATTTGAATTTGGTTGCCTTGCACCCTGCTTGAAATGGAATTTCAAGGACTAACCGTGAGTCAACTGCTAGCCCACCAGCCGTTAGTGAGCTGCCAGCACATCAGGCTTGAGTAACTGAGCTGCCACCCCAAGAATCCATTTGGCCCACAATGTCCATATTAACCAGTCCCTTCAGCCCACAGTACCCATACTAGCGCACCAGAACCCCCCCCCCCCCCCCCCCCCCCCCCCACTGGCCACCAATATTGGACAGAGAGCTAAGCTGTTGGTTATCTCTGAGTTGCAAGTCACGCAGGATTGTGGAGGTGTTTGGATTATCCATATGCAGTACTGAATGCACCACGCATATACAATTTTAGTTTTAATAGCTTCAAAGGCTGTTCTTCAAACGCGAAGTAAGGGAAAGAAAAGGTTCTTGTATGAAGCTGCCGATTTTCTCAAAGCTGTCAAGAATGGTTTACGCTCTATCATCAAACTTACATTTAAAACAGTTTAGCAAAAAATGACATGTAGACCAGGATCAGAGGTGCATATGAAGAAGAGGATGTCAAGTCAAGTCAAGTCAAGTCAAGAGAGTTTATTGTCAAGTGCCCCAGATAGGACAATGAAATTCTTGCTTACTGCAGCACAACAGAATATTGTAGGCATAAATACAGATCAGATCAGTGTGTCCATATACCATAGAATATATATATATATACGCACATCAAAAACAGATAAAATGCAATAGACTACTATAGTTCAGAGTTTGTTTGAAGTTGTGTTTAATAGTCTGATGGCTGTGGGGAAGAAGCTGTTCCTGAATCTGGATGTTGCAGATTTCAGGCTCCTGTACCTTCTACCTGATGACAGCGGAGAGATGAGTGTGGGGCCAGGATGATGTGGATCCTTGATGAAGCTGGCAGTCTTTTTGAGGCAGCGCCTGTGATAGATCCCCTCGATGATAGGGAGGTCAGAGCCGATGATAGACTGGGCAGTGTTTACAACATTTTGCAGCCTTTTCTGCTCCTGGACGCTCAGGTTGCCGAACCAAGCCACGATGCAACCGGTCAGCATGCTCTATACTGTGCACCTGAAGAAGTTCGAAGGAATCCTCCTTGACATACCAACTCTCCGTAATCTTCTCAGGAACTAGAGGCACTGATGTGCTTTCTTTATGATTGCATCAGTGTTCTGGGATCAGGAGAGATCTTCGGAAATATGTACGCCCAGGAATTTGAAGTTATGACCCTTTCCACCATCGACCCGTTGATATAAACGGGACAGTGCATCCCCATCCTACCCCTTCCAAAGTCCAAACCGGCAGTTTGGTTGAAATCATTTCCTTGGTTTTGCTGGTGTTGAGAGCTAGGTTATTGTGCTGGCACCATTTGGTTTATCAGTCAATTCTCGTCCCCATCAGTGATATGTTCCATAACAGCGGTGCCGTCGGCGAACTTGATGATGTACTTCGCACTATGTCAGGCTACGCAGTCATGAGTATAGAGTGAGTACAGCAGAGGGCTCAGCACACAGCCTTAAGATGCTCCCGTGCTGATTGTTATCAAGGATGACACATTTCCACCAATACAGACAGACTGTGGTCTGTGAATGAGGAAGTCGAGATCCAATTGCAGATGGATGCACAAGAGACCCAGGTCTGAGCGTTTGGTAACAACTTGGCAGGAATGATGATATTAAATGCTGAGCTGTAGTCAATGAATAGCCTGACATGAGTTTTTGTTGTCCAAGTGGTCCAGAGCGGAGTGAAAAACCAGTGAGAACGCATGCACCGTTGATCTGTTGTGGCGGGTAAGTGAACTGCAGTGGGTCCAGGTTTTTTGTCGAGGTAGGAGCCTCTCAAAGCACTTCATCATCACAGTCGTTAGTGTCACTGGTCGATAGTCATTGTAGACAGTGTTTTTAAGATTGCTCAGTCTACATCCTTCATCTGCACCTCTGATCCTGGTCCACATGAGGTTTCTGAGATCTGACATGTCCTGGGGTGTATACCTTTTGTTCAGCAGATATATTGTGGGCTGAATGGACAGTTCACGTGCTATACTGTTCTATGTTCCATGTGTAGGAATGAACTGCAGATGCTGGTTTACACCGAAGATAGACATAAAATGCTGGTCAGAGGGCAGAAGGGATGGGTGATGTTTTGGGTCGAGCCCCTTAAAGTTGAGACTCTCAGACTGAAGAAGGGTCTGGATCCGAAACGTCACCCATTCCTTCTCTCCACAGATGCTCCCTGTCCCGCTGAGTGACAGAATGCTCTCGTGAAAAGTTTGCTTTCTGTGTTGCCTCAGGAGGAAGCTGGTGACAGGCTGATGAAGGGCTTGGTGTTCAGATGATACTATTGAGAACAGGGTTGATGTGAACTACAATGCAGGGTACAATGGTTCAATTGTTCAATGGTGCATTATTCATCGGATATGCAAGTCAATAGTGGATTTCTTTACACATGCTGCCGCCGCCATTTTTGGCGCAATTATTCAAAATCCAAAGTGCGATCGGCCCAGGCGCTCGATGTGCTGGAGCAGTTCCTGCAAACTCCTCTCCTCTCTTTGCCATTTTTATATCCTGAGGATGCCTCCTGCATCCGACCTTGGAGGAGGTGGAAGCAGTACTCTGGTTCACCCCCCCCCCACCTGCCCACTCCCAGTGCCCGACGTCTCCAGCTCCTTCCTGGTTACGTGGGTACCGATGACCGACGAGTCTTCTGGCAGGATCCCAGTCCCGACAACCGACAAGTCTTCCGGGCAGTCTCAGCGGCCGCGGCACCTCAGGAAGACCTCCGCCACGCGGTCTAGCACCTCCACCTCAGGGTCGAGCAAAGGGTTGGCAAAGGGTTGTGATGCAACAGGATAAACCCACACCTCCTTTTGTACTGTGGTGCTTAATTCATGGTGCAAATTTGTCCTGACCTTATATCTTCATCTCAACACCTGCAAATTACGTAAGCATAAAACATGCCATGCACTATTCATCAATAATTGCAATAACAGCCAGCGCTGTGGCACAGCCAGTAGATGCACTACCTCGCAGCGCCAGGGTCCCAAGTTTGACTTTGACATCTGGCACAATCTGTGTGGAGTTGACATGTTCTCTCTGTGACCACGTGGCTTCCTCTGGGTCTTCCAATGTTCTTCCACATCCCTAAAACATGTGAGTTAGTTGGTCAATTGGCTGTTGTAAATTGCACTCAGTCTGTAGTGAGTGCGAGGATCTGGGGGAGTTGGGAATGTGAGGGGAATAGATAATGGGATAAATGTAGTGTCAATCAATGGCCTGTTTCCATGTTGTATCTCTCTATGTCTCAAAGGATAGACACAAAACACTGGAGTAATTCAGCGGGGCAGGCAGCATCTCTGGAGAGAAGGAATGGGTGACACTTTGGGTCAAGACCCTTCTTCAGACTGACACTTCTCTATAACTCTGTTTCGGCAATTAATGTTAACAAAATATGAGATGTATTTTCAATGGAAGATAGAGAGATTCAGACATGGATCACACCGGCAGTTTGGTTGATTTCAGTTTAGAGATACAGCGCGAAAACAGGCCCTCCGGCTCACCGAGTCTGCGCTGACCAGCGATCCCCGCATATTAACACTATCCTACACACACTAGGGACAATTTACATTTATACCAAGCCAATTAACCTACAAGCCTGTACGTCTTTGGAGTGTGGGAGGAAACCGAAGTTCACAGAGAAAACCCACATGGTCATGGGGAGAACGTACAGACTTCTTACAGACAGCACCTGTAGTCAGGATTGAACCAGGGTCTCTCGGTTCTCTGTTCATGATGGTGGTCTAGTCTGGTGCTTACTGTCACAAAAATGCCGGTGTTGGGTTCACTTTAGCAGCAGTTCACTGTTATAAAGGGATGATAATCAGTTTCTGTCAGTCTGAAGAATGATCTCGACACGAAACATCACCCATCTCTTCTCTCCAGAGATGTTCCCTGTCCCGCTGAGTTACTCCAGCATTTTGTGTCTATAATCAGTTTGATGGGTCTGCAGAGATGAGGTGAAAATGACCTCTCTGAGCAGATCTACCAGTTGGACGATTGGTAAACAACCCCACCTCTTAGCGTTCAATGTGAAAGGAAGACAAGGCTTTAAATTGGATCAGCTGTTGACTCCTCAAGTGCAAAGGTTGAAATCATTAGTTTCACAACCAACATGTTCTGTTGGTGTGACCAGAATAAGTTGACATGTAAATGTGTGGTAAAGTGCCGCAGACATGAAGAACAGTTACAGGCCTTGAGTCTTACAGCTGCAATTCTCAAATCCTACTCCATTGCGATTTGCTCACAGGTTAAAACGTGACCTTTTGACAAACTATCCTCATGTAACTCACTGTCATCCTGAACATGAGCCTGAATATTTAAAATTATTTTGTGCTCTCAGGGAGACTGCTAACTTCTGAAGGACTTCATTATAGAGGAATTTCATCACGTTTGAGCTTAATTATTTATGAACGTTATCACATAAAGTATGCTGATATATACTTTTGTCTGGCATGACTAATTTTCAGTTTATATCATTTTAATGCCCTCCAGATCAGTATTTATTATGTGACACAGTGTAAATAGCTCATTCTAAGCTTCCTCCCAGTCTAGTTTCAGTCAAAAATCACTGAGTCATGCTCTTGCGCATCTAAACTTTATTTTGACGAAACAGTACCTAACCACCGCGGGTTCTTTCCTCGTATCTGCCTGGCCAAGCCCTATTTAGCCTCGTTCAAGCAGAGACAGTCCAGAAGGTCACGCAGTCCCAAGTGTTCTCCCAGAAGATCGACACAGGACCTCATGGGAGCGGGCTTTTATAGGTCCTCGAACCTTGAGGGGCCGAACCACATGGGGGTGGTCTCTTTACAATCCAATAACTGATATCGATTAACCCAGTACATGATAGACATTTCCCTAACCCATGAACACAGTAATTAATACAATGTATTCAAACGGAGCTTCTGAAAGGAAGCAAACATCGCAGCATGTGCCTTGATGTTCAAGAAACACAGACAAGAGTCAATACTTAATCCAATCAACATCTAGCAAAGTAAAGCTTTGCAAAAATATGTACAATGTGTTTGGTTTGCATTCATCCAATCCATTCCATGCAATTTGCACCTAATTGTCAGGATCTGCAGATGTTCCATTCTCTTTCTGCAGCTCTTATCTTGGTTCTAGACAAACTGGCACCATTCTGCAGCTTGTCCTATTTCTGCAGATTCAAATTGACCAAATGGCCCAGCAGCCCAGAAGCCTTGACTCAATTTTGGTGTCCTGGCCAGAATTAGGCCAGTTAATTTGGCCAGAATTAACAACAGTGAAGAACACTATTCAAGCCTTTCCCCGGAGTCTTGAGCACGTAATCCTCGTTAATATCTACCATAGTACTGAGTGTGTGTTGCAGTGTCGTCAGCACCAGCTTCCAAATTCACCTGGAGAAAGAGAATTGATCTGGGCCCAATGTTAGAGAGAATCAAATAATCAGTAGAACATATTTTAAACAGAGAGAGATTTCATGGTTCCGTGAAAATAGCACCATTAGGTAGACAGGGGCAGTGAAGAAGGCATTTGGCACTTTTGCCTTTGTTGATCAGGACAGTGCATACCAGGGAGTTGGGACATTATGTTACACCTGTACAAAACGTTGGGAGGAACAAATTCTGAATACGTTCGACAGCTCTGCCCCACCATAGGAAGGATGTCATTAAACTAGAAATGGTGCATAAAGGATTTTTGAGGATGTTACCAGGAGAAGACAGTTTTAAGGAGAGGCTGGAAAGGTTAGGTCTAAAATTGAATATCTTTTGAACTGAGTATTTGGTAGAAGAGTGAGTCAAAAGGATGCAAAATTTAGCAAGTTTAGCAAGGACTATACCATAGCATACAGTATTAAAATGATATTTTAATGATATTAAAATGACATTTGTCATGAAAGAACAGGCATTCGTCCTTTTTTGGCGTTATTGAGTTATAGAGGCAGCATAGACTAACCCATCCATGCTGCCCACCTTGCCAAACAGAGCTAGTCCCACCTGCCTGTGCCTGGTAGTTATCCTCTAAATCTTTCTTATCTCTAAATCGAAGTATTTTTGAAATGTCAGAATTTTATCCACCACAACCATTTCCTCTGCAAACTAATTTTATATACATGCCAATTGTTGAGTGAAGAATGTGTCTCTTTGGTCCCTGCTAAACCTTCCCCCTCTTATCTTAAACCCATTCCCTCGAGTTTTAAAGACAACTCTACTCTGCAGAAAATACTGTGACTGTTCACCTTATCTATGCCCCTCATGATTTTATATACCTCTATCTATATAAGGTCACCCTCAGCTTCTTATGGTCCAGCTAAAAAGACCCAAACTGTCCACCCAACCTATCCAGCCACTCCTTAAAACTCAAACTATCCAGTCATGGTAACATCCTTAAAGATCCGTTATGCACCATTCCTAATTTAATGACATCCTTCCTATGGTAGGGCAGAACTGTAAACAGTATTCCAAGTTTGATCCTACCAATGTGTAAGAAAGAACTGCAGATGCTGGTTTAAATCGAAGGTAGACACAAAATGCTGGAGTAACTCAGCAGGTGAGGCAGCATCTCTGGAGAGAAGGATTGGGCGACGTTTCAGGCCGAGACCCTTCTTCGGACCCGCCTGAAGAAGGGTCTTGATCCGAAACATCGCCCATTCCTTCTTTCCAGAGATGCTGCCTCACCCGCTGAGTTACCCCAGCATTTTGTGTCTACCTTTGATCCTGCCAATGTTTTGTGCAATGTTTTGTACATGTAGAACAATTTGTACATGTAGACCCAACTCCCCTGTACTCAATGTCCTGATTGACAAAGGCAAATGTGCCAAATGGCTACTTCATCACCCTGTCTGCTTATGGTGGTATTTTCATGGAGCCACATACCTGCAGCTCTAGCTCTCACTGAATGAATGAATGAATGAGTGAATGAATGAATGACATGTGACAAATCACAGTGATATTCTTTGTTTTGCACACGCAAGGTATGCAAATAGTTGCCACATTAAGGGTGCCGGCAAAGTTACAAAGTATCCCACGCCAGGTCCTCCTTTGTTCGTCCCCCCATGACCATGGTGATTCCCCCACGCTGGATCCTCCTTGGCTCTCCCCCATGCCCCCTCCCCCCCATCTTACTCCGATTTCCCCCATGCTCTGTTCTACAACAGTCCCCAGGGCCCCACCATTTAGCAAGTAAGTCTCTGACCTAGTTTGCCCTAACAAAACGCAACATTGTTCTGATAGGCAAAAAGGAGAAAGGTTAGGTGCAGCAAAGCGGTAAAGGGGAAAAAATGGGGTGAAAATATGCCCGTTTAGTAAATAAAGAAATATAATAAATTTGGGTGATGCTGTGAAACAGTAAGGGACAACAAGGCGGGTCTGAAGAAGGGTCTCGACCCGAAACATCACCCATTCCTTCTCTCCAGAGATGCTGCCTGTCCCGCTGAGTTACTCCAGCATTTTGTGTCTATCTGGGGACAACAAGGGGGTGGTGGGACTTCTAGATAGGCCCACAAACTGCAGCGGTTATACTAAAATTAAATAAACAGTAGATACTGGAAATCTAAAATAAAAACAGAGAATGCTGGAAGTACCCAGCAGGTCATGTTGAATCTGTGGGAAGATGAAGGGTTAATGGTTTAGGCTTATTATTACCACATACACCAGGATAGTATGGCTGCATGGGGAATCCAATTTCACTGTACCTTCATTGCGTACATGTGACAATAAACTGCCCTTGAAACCTTGAAGATACAATGAAGAGCTTTGTTTTTCATGCTACCCAAACAGATCAGGTATGCCATACATCAATACCATCAGGTCAAACTCAAGTGCAATAGGCAAAGCAAAGGGGAAGACGCAGAGTGCAAAATATAGTTCTCAGCACATTGTAGCGCAACTTGAACGCCCAGGAGCGAAGAAAACTGCAAAGAGTGGTGAACGCTGCCCTGTCCATCACGGGTTCTGACCACCCCACCATCGCAAAGGATTTACAGGAGTCACTGCCTCAAAAAGACAGCCAGCATCATCAGAGACACAAGCTACCCTGGCCTCACACTCATTTCACCCCTGCCATCGGGAAGAAGGTACAGGAGCCTCATAACTGTAATGTCCAGGTTCAGAAACTGCTCCTTTCCTACAGCCATCAGGTTATTAAACACTGCAATCTCCAAATAAGCTCCGAACTACATAAATGGGGGCATTGGTTTTGTCTTTTTGCACAATTATTGTTTGTTTGTTTTTATGTGTGTATGTACGAATATATATATATATATATATAAATGTGTGTGTGTGTCTATATATATATATGTGACAGACACAAATTGCTGGAGTAACTCAGCGGGACAGACAGCATTTCTGGACAGAAGGATTGGTGACGTTTCAGGTCGAGCCCCTTCTTCAGACTATATATTTATATAATAATACACAAACTGAACAATATGACAATAAAGCACTCGTGACTCTTGAATGTACTCCACACCACGCTTCCTGAAATCGATAACTGGCTCCTTCATCTTGCTGACATTGAGGGAGATGTGACTGTCCTGACACCATGTCATTAAGTTCTCGATTTCCTTCCTCTACTCTATCTTGTCATTGTCATGACTCAGCCCACCACAGTGGCGTCATCTGCAAACTTGTAGCTAGAGGTCGAACTGAATTTGCCATTCAGTCATGAGTGTATAGGGAGTATAGTAGGGGACTGAGAGGGCCACCGGTGTTAAAAATTATTGTGGAGGATATTTCACCTATCCTCACTAATTCTGTGGATCAGAAAGTGGAGAATACCGTGACAGAGGGGGATGCTGATTTTTACTACTAGGAGTTATTTTTTCCACATGATTTTTGTGAATAAAGTTCATTTTTGAAATAATAAATGAGGCATAAGTTGGCAATGGTCAATGGGGAACGTTTGTTAAAAGGTATGAAATTGGATGAGCAATGGCTGAAATGTAATCGTAAATTTATAACAAATCCACATATCCCTTAAAAGGCCAAAACCTTGAGGAGATTGGGTTCTGTCATGGTTAATGAACGAAGTTAAAGGTTGTGTTAGATACAGTAAAAGGTAAAGGCATATAGTGAGATGAAAAAGCAGTAAATCTGAGTTCTGGGAACATTTCAACAAAGCACAGGAAGACTAGGGTATTGGCAAGGGAAGGAAAAGTAGAAAATAGCAGCAATCTAGAGAGAACCAGAAATCTAGACTGTAAAATATTCCATTAATACAGGGACAGGAAAAGATAGGCAAAGGTTGGTGTGGGTCAGGCAGGAGAGAATATGTCAGAGAATAATTCTGAAGAAGGATTGCGGACCGAAACGTTGCTCATTTCCTTCGCTCCATAGATGCTGCCGCACCCGCTGAGTTTATCCAGCATTTCTGTCTACTTTCGATTTTCCAGCATCTGCAGTTCCTTCTTGAATATGTTAGAGAATAAGAATGGGAGAGAGATTAAATAATGGTTTCTGCTTATATTTGTTGCAGAGCATACAAGAAATATTCTGAAAATGGTGGAGAACAAACAAGCTTTAGTGGCATGAAAAAGCTGATAGTGAAAGCCACATCCCAAAAATTTGATCCCAAATTCCTTCTTCCGGTAGAGCTACTGCCTCACAGTCCCAGAGATGCGGGCTCGATCCTGACTACAGGTGCTGTCTGTATGGAGTTTGTACGTTCCCCCCGTGACCTGCGTGGTTTTCTCTGAGATTTTTCTTTTCCACCCACATTCCAAAGATGTACAGGTTTGTAGGTTAATTGGCTTGGTATAAGTGTAAAATTGCCCCTTGTATGTGTAGGGTAGTGTTAATGTGCTGGGGTCATTGGTCGGTGCGGACTCGATGCGCTGAAGGGCTTGTCTTCGCGCTGCATCTCGATACTAAACTAAACGAGACTAAACGAGACTAAACGCATGATGCCGTTTAAACTCTCTTTCTGCCTTAAGTTGGACCTTATTATTTTCAATCTGGTCTTTGTTGTCTCTAATCTTTCTCTATATCGCTTGGTTTCCAAATTTTGTCTAATAACAGTCCGGTAAAGTGTCAAAAAAGGACACAAAGTGCTAGAGGAACTCAGCGGGTCAGTCAGCTTTGTGTAATTTTGTATATTAACCTGCATCTGCAGTTCTCTGTTTCAACATCTGGTAAAATGTTTCAGGATTGCTTTTGAGGTGCCATGTCAATACCAGGGCGAATGTTCAGTACTTTTGTGCATTGTATGTACTTTATGCTATTTGTTAATTTTTGTTGTAATCTGTATTTCCTTCAGGCAGTAATCCAATTTTCTTCATGGCAGCATGCTAATGTTTCCTTTCAAACATATTCAGGTCCATTGAAATCCAAACCTGCAGATTTTCTCCTGTTTGCTGTGATAAAATGTTAGTGACTACAGTTGTTGAGCTAGTATCACATTAAACTTAATAGTCTCCTTCTGTGACCTGATGGTTAAGATTCAGTCCTTTCATCTGACTAGAGACAGAATCAAACGCCAGTGGAATATGATGCAATGTTTAGAGGTTTAGTTTAGATTTTACTTCGGGGTCACGTGAGTGACTACGTGAAGAAGGCCGTCAGTCCGCATGCGCATCATTACGTCTGAAGCATGCGCCAACGACTGACTGGCAGGCGCCTCGCTCCTTCCAGCGGTAAGTTTAAAAACCCCAGTTAAGTGTTTTAAACTTTCCCTGAGGTCGTTTTGGCTTGGTTCTGTAATTCTTGCTCACAGTCAAGTTTGAACCTTTGGAGATGTCGAAGGTGAAGAGACGGTCTGCGGTGAAACTGACTGCCGAAGACCGCGGGAGTGCGGGTAGTGAGCGGCTGTCCATATCGCCTTCCGTGCCGCTGGCGGCGGAGCCAGAGACAACAGACTTGGTGCCAGAAGAAAGCACCGTGGCAGTCCCGCAGGGGCGGAAGGCCACACAGACGTCTGCGAGGCCCGTGTACTCGGATGAGTCGGGCCAGAAGGGATCCCCTCCTTCATTGGGTAGTGTCTGCGGACAACTAACCCACATGGAGCACCTGATGGAGAGGTGGCACCAAAATGATATGCTCCAAAGGAGGGAGCAATTTCAGCACGGGTCTCCACGGGGGCCCGCACCAGCGGCACCTGTTTCACGGCTGCACAGTGTCTCCCTCTCTGAGGAGGGGAGCACACGGGGTCAGTATCTAGCTGACTCGGAGTTCGGAGGCACAGCTGGTGAACACACCCGGGGGCACGGGTCAGAAGAGCCACTATTGGCATCAAAATGTGCCATCTCGTCGTTATCAGGGGCACCCCTGGACGAAGTACTATCCAGTACTATCAATTATCTGGCCTCTCACCAGCTCCAAGACCTGGCAATGGAGGAGACTACCAACAAGTACCACACTCCTGCCAACTGTGCCGTCCGTGAATCACTCCATCTGGGGTTACATTGGAGGGGGTGTCAGAGCCCAGGAGGTGAAGCTCCAAATATTTTTAAAATTGCTTTTCTCAGGCATCACGGCCTTTGCCAGGTCAGTGGATGGGGAGCTCCTGTCTGACACACAGCACGACGCAATGGCATTAATGTGAAATGCACACCATGAAATTAATTGCCTGCGTAAAAACGACATCCGGCTGGCACTGAACTCCAAATTCGCTGTGCTGTGTAAGGCCAGCGATGACCAGCCAGCCAATTACCTGTTCGGGGAATATCTGCCGAAGCAGGTCCGGGAGCTGGACGATGAGGCAAAGACCATACGCCTGATGAAAGTCCAGACTACACCCAAGGGCTCGTCATACCGGCGGCAGCACCCCCACGCTCCCTTCAGCACCAGGCGGTACACCGGAACTGGTGGGAGACCGAACAAGCGGCACAAAGGTCTTTTTTAGGGGTAGGCCCAAGCTGGCCCACTGCAAGGATGCACGTAGGGCACCCGCCATCAGTCCTAGCCCCCAGGTGTCGGGGACGGACACCAGCACCGTACCACCAGTAACATCTGAGGTAGGTGAATCTAGTTCCTTGCGGAACACATTACACATGACTCAGGCACAAGTTGGGGGAAGATTGCAACATTTCTTGAATGAATGGAGTTGGATCACACCAGATCCGTTTATACTGCACAGTATACAAGGCTTCCAACTTGAGTTCCTTCTTAATTCGCTACCACACACACAACATTCACCAAGCCGCACATATATGTTTTCACAACAGGAAAGTCTGGATGTACAAGCTGAAATCCAAACTTTACACAAAAAAGAGGTAATTGAGAGGTCATCTCATGAACCTCACCAATTTGTATCTAACATATTCACCAAGCGAAAGAAGGATGGAGGATGTCGTATCATCCTAGACTTAACTGAACTTAACACCTTTGTGCAGTATAAACACTTCAAAATGGTAACCTTGGTACTGCCATACAACTGGTTTCTTATATGGCATGCATTGACCTTAAAGATGTATACTATTTGGTACCCATTCAGAGGGAGCACAGGAGATATTTGAAGTTTAACTGGATGGGACAATTGTGGCAGTTCAAAGCATTGCCTAATGGGCTGACTTCAGCTCCCAGACTATTTACAAAACTACTAAAACCAGTTCTGGGCTTCTACAAGCTCAGAATCACTTTGTCATGGCATATTTGGATGACATTCTAATCATAGGGGACACCAAGAAATCAGCTGAATCATCTGTTTCAGCCACCAAACTCATGCTTGAGAGATTGGGGTTCCTCATCCATCCAGTTAAGTCCAAATTGATACCTACCAGGGTAATTGATTACCTGGGATTTACCATTAACTCAATTCACATGTCTGTGACTAGGGGCAAGCAATCACCTGTAACAATCTAATTGTTAAATAGCAGCATTCAATTAGACAAGTAGCTAGTGTAATTGGCAAACTAGTGGCTGCCTTTCCAGCTGTGCATTTCGGGCCTTTGCACTATCAAAATTTACAACGTGCCAAGGAGCAGGCACTCAAATTCCATGCAGGCCAATTCGGTAGACCTATGCGATTGCCAGCAGAGGCCATTGCTGAATTACAATGGTGAGTAATGAATATTCGTCATTGCTCCAGAAATATTTTAGTCGATACACCATTGGTTATCTTACACACCGATGCAAGCACCCTAGGTTGGGGAGCAACAAATACCATCTCTAGCTGCGGTGGTAGATGGAATGTGCATCTGTCATTAATTCTTCAGCAACATGGTATTAACTGCTTAGAGTTGTTGCGAGCACTCTATGGCTGAAGACTTATTGCAGCAATCAACATGTGCATGTTCAACTTCAGATTGACAACACTACAGCGTGGCATATGTAAATCACATGGGTGTTATTCGCTGGATTTAGAAGATTGAGGGGTGATCTAATAGAGACTTACAAAATTCTTAAGGGGTTGGACAGGCTAGATGCAGGAAGATTGTTCCCGATGTTGGGGAAGTCCAGGATAAGGGGTCACAGTTTAAGGATAAGGGGGAAGTCTTTTAGGACCGAGATGAGAAAATCGTTTTTCACACAGAGAGTGGTGAATCTGTGGAATTCTCTGCCACAGAAGGTAATTGAGGCCAGTTCGTTGGCCATATTTAAGAGGGAGTTGGATGTGGCCCTTGTGGCTGAATCAGGGGCTATGGAGAGAAGGCAACAGGATACTGAGTTGGATGATCAGCCATGATCTTATTGAATGGCGGTGCAGGCTCGCATGGCCGAATGGCCTACTCCTGCACCTAATTTCTATGTTTCTATGTTTCTATGTATTAAGTCTGTATCTTGTGATAAATTGGCTAATCTTATCTGGCACTGGTGTATTACGAGGAACATTTGGATTTCAGGCATCTACCTACCAGGTAGATACAACATGGTGGCGGACACTAGATCGTGGAAATTCAATGACAACACAGAATGGATGTTGAATCATGAAGTGTTTAACGACATTGTCGCCTGGTATGGCATTCCGGATATTGATTTGTTCGCATCCAGACTAAATCACCAGTTACCCAAATATGTGTCATGGGAACCAGACCCAGGGGCAGTGGCAGTAGATGCGTTCTCACTGCATTGGGGAGGAATGTTTTTGTACGCTTTTCCCCCACTTTGCCTCATCAGTCGGTGCCTGGCAAAAATCAAGCTTTTAGTAGTGCCTGACAGGCCTTGTCAGTCTTGGTTCCCACTAGTCCTGGGAATGATAACACAGCCTTTTATGGCTGACCCCAAAAGCAGGGACCTGCTAGTTCACCCAGTAACGGGGGGTAACCACCCACTACATGACCGAGTCAATTTATTGGTTTGCAGATTCTGAGGAGACCATACTGGGGCTCGGACTGTCAGAACGAACAGTGGATGTGACAACAGTGGCCTGGAGGGAGAGTACACAAAAACAGTACATCTCTCACATCAAGAAGTGGGAGATGTTCTGTTCTATCTCAAACATCACGTATGAATCAGCGTGTATCATGGATGTCCTGGAGTTTCTATCTACCCAATACTATAACCAGAAATTGAGCTACAGTGCCATGAATAGTGCCAGAAGCGCATTATCCTCTTACTTAGTGCTGGGATCGGGTCACCAATCGGTAGCGACTCACCCCTTAAGTTCACGAAGGACATTTTTAATTCAATACCACCCAGTATACGGAGATTTGGGATGTGAGCATGGTGCTCACACTGCTTCGCCAGTGGGCACCAGCTTCGTCCCTGCCTTTATCTAAACTCACCCTCAAGGTGGTCATGCTCATGGCGCTGGTCACAGCGCAACGGGTCCAGACGTTACACAAATTACAACTGGACAACATGACTGCTTATGTAAATAATATAACCTTCATCATTTATGATTTGATCAAACAGAGCAGACCGGGGGTGTCAGGGCTCAAGTTAGTGTTCCTGGCATATCCCATCGACCCACGGTTGTGCATAGTATCACACATTCAACAATACATCAAGGTCACTAAGAGCCTCAGAGGCTCCGAGTTATCTGCACTAATCAGTTACAAAAAACCTTTTCACAAGGTATCAGTGCAAACCATTTCTAGATGGTTAAAAGAGGTTTTGGTTAAAAGAGGTTTTGGCAAGTGCAGGAGTGGACACTGACACTTTTAAATCTCACTCCACCAGGGCTGCATCTACGTTGGCAGTGAGGGCAATGGACGTCCCTCTCGACCACATCCTAGCGGCTGCAGGGCTCTTCGGCCCACCGAGTCCGTACCGACCAGTGATCCCCGTACACCAACTCTATCCTACACACACTAGGACCAATTTTTACATTTACATCAAGCCAATTAACCTAAATGAAGAAAGTGAGAGGACTCAAAAGGGAAGTTGTTGAGGGTGTGGACAAATTCTACCAGGTGGAGGAGAGAGTTAGTAGAAGGAAATTGATTGGGTCTCTATTCAAGGAAGAACTGAAGGGCCTTGAGACCTTACCAGGAAGGTAAGGGATGGAGGTGTAAAGCAACTGCACGCCCATGGTAAAGATGAGGAAAGTTATTGAAGAGTCGAAGGGGGCGTGCGGCGTCCTGGATGTAAGTCAGAAGGGAATGAACAAGGGGCGGTATAGGATGGAATCAGGGAGTTCTGTGGTGCAGGAGAAGGCAGAAACAATGGGGCTGCCAGGGCAGTCCACCTTGTGGATGTTGGGAAGGAGGTGGAAACGGGCAGCGCGTGGCTGAGAACAATAGGGTTGGAGGCTGTGGAGGGGAGATCACCAGAGGTGGTGAGATTAGTTTAGTTTAGTTTATTGTCATGTGTACCAAGGTACAGTGAAAAGCAGTAATAGCATGGGAGATGATGGCCTGGTTTAGAGATACAGCGCGGAAACAGGCCCTTCAGCCCACCGAGCTTTGGTGTTCGTCTGTGGGGTGATAGACAGGGGCTATGTATAAGGAGGTGTCCGAGAGCTGGCAGTTGGCCTTAGCACTGTAGTGGTCAGCCTGCCAGACTACAAAGGCACCTCCCTTGTTGGCAGGTTTAATAGCAACTAGACTAAGTGGGACTCGTTGGCTCCCATTTTCACACGGGAGGCCTTGTCCCCAAATGCAATATTCCACCAGTCACGCATAGCCCCCAGCTGACGGGTTCCCGTTGTGACACCCCTGATTCCCCCCTCCTCCCCTCACCCCTCCCACTCTGCCCCTTGCCCCTCCCCACCCGTCCCTCGCAGTAACTCCATCCCCCCTCAACCACCCCCCTCAACCACTCTTAGCGGCTCTCTGGCAGCGCAGCCATTGGGTTCCCAATGTGATGTAGAAAACACAGGTATTACTGCGTAGGCACAGCTGGTGGTCACGGCAACTGGAAAAGGGATCTATTAAAGCTTAAAATGAGAATAACTCTTAAAATATAACTACAGGTGGGGGTCAGCAGGAGCGTTCTGTAGCCGGGGAGGAGACGGCTTCAGACGTGGCCTGTTGGGGACTGGTGGTGGGGGTGAGGAGTGCTGCCGTGGCCTACCGCTGCCTACTACTACCTACCCGTGCCACTTGCTGTCGTGGCCTGTAGATGCCAAGGCTGTCGCTGGCGTTTCCAGCGGCTTCAGGCGGGGACCGGTGGGGAGCCTCGTGCAGCTTGGGATGGGGACGGCTTGAGACGGGGGTCAGTGGAGGGGGGAGCATCCTGCAGCTGGGAACAGGGATGGCTTCAGGCAGGGGCTGACGGTAGTATCCTGTAGCCGGGGGAGGGGACGGTTTCAGGCAGGGTGGGGGGAGGGGGCTTTCTGGAGGGTTAGTATGGGAGTTGTGGACCAAACGGGGTGGGGGTGGGGCGAGCATTCTGTAACCGGGTGCGGGGACGGGGACGGCTGCAGGAGTATGGTGGGGGGGGGGGTAGTGTCCCGTAGCCTGGGGAGGGGAACGGCTTCAGGCAGGGCTGTCGGGGGCTGGTGGCCTGACAGGGGCTGATGCTGCAGCTTGGGATGAGGACGGCTTCAGACAGGGCCCGGTGGGGGGGGTCCTTTCTGGAGGACTAGTACATGTTGTGGGCTGAAGGAACTGCATTCCAGAGGGCTAGTATGGGTATTGTGTGCTGAAGGGACTTTTCTTGGGCTAGTCCAGTCTGACGGGCCTGTTGGGGGCCGGTGGGGGGAGTGCTGCCATGGCCTAACGCGGCCACGGCCTACAGCTGCCATGGCCTAATGCTGCCACTGCCTACAGCTGCCGTGGCCTAACGCGGCCACTCCACACAGGCTTCAGATGGGGGGCATCCTGCAGCTGGGGATGGGGACGGCTTCAGGTGGGTCCCCGGCGGGAGCGCCTGTAGCTGGGGGGCTGGGACGGCTTCAGACAGGGCCTGTCGGGGGCCAGTAGGATGGGGGGGGGGAGCTTCCATGGCCTACCCATACCCTTCCGGTTCCGGACGCACACTCAGCGGCTCCCGCCCCGGCTCGGACTCCGCCCGGGCTCAGCGGTTCTCGGGCTCAGCAGCTTGCCGTGATGCCCAATCACTCTCCACACTTTTAGTTTTATTCTCCTCGCTCCTTCAGTTTTATTCTCCTCGCCGCCGGTGATTGACAGCGGGCGCCGGAAGGGGCGTCGCCGTCCGGACGAATGACAGGAGAGATGAACAAAAACCTTCATAACTTTTGTAATATTCCACCGATCGAAACAAGACTAGGTGCGCTTGCAGCACAGGAGATGGACGAGTAAGGTGGCGAAAAATCGTAGCGCTATCCGGTACCGTTTTTGTGCAAATGTAGAAAGAGTTTTAGTTAAGTACTAGACTAGATTAGACTAGACTAGACTAGACTAGACTAGACTAGACTAAGTGTGACCTGTTGGGTCCCATTCTAACAGGGAGGCTTGGTCCCCTAACGCAATATTCCACCACTCACCCATAGCCCCCAACTAAGCAGGCGCGGCTGACGGTTTCCCGTTGTGATGCTCCTGATACCCCCTCACCGCCCCCCCACTCCATCCTTTGCCCTTCCACCCCCCCCCCCCCCCCCCACGTACACACTCCACCACCCCCCATCCATTCTTAGTGGCCCTCCGGAGGCACAGCCATTCCCACCCATTGGGTTCCCAATTGTGACGTAGATTACGCAGGTATTACTGCGCAGGCACAGCTGACGGGCACGGCAAGTGGAAAAGGGATATATTAATGCTTAAAATGCGAATAACTCTTAAAATCCAACAACAATTTGAACGCTAAAGATGAGATTTATTTATTCAGTTCTTTCTTGTTGCGTCTCTTGTTGCATTCTGCTGCTCGCCGTGTCTCGATGTCTCTTTGCTGTTGATGAAAAAAAGACCAACATTTTAATATGGAGACATTATTGAATGGTCAAACTTTAACTTGAAGAAAATCTGAGAATTTACCTCAGAAGTCATCGTTCAACCAAGCACGCGTTTAATGATAACATTCTTGGTTGATGTTCCATCCTTCAGTAAAACTTTGACATTTTCCTTCACCTTTCCTCGGCTAAGAGCCACATATAGCTGTCCATACTGAAATACCGGTTTCTTGAGGTATATCAAGACTTTCTCCATGGTTTGCCCTTGCACTTTATGGATCGTCAAAGCAAAACTTGACTGAATGGGGAATTGGATCCACTGAAGGGGAATGTCTTTGCCTTCTGTCAAATTGAGCGTTATCCTAGGAATGAGAACAATGTCATCTTTGAAGGCTCCCATGTTGATTCTTACAATGATCAGATTATTATGTAGCTCTTCCACAATCATCCTCGTTCCATTGCATAGCTTTGGGTTACAAGTTTCTCATTAACATGATCGGAGATCCTTTTTTCAACTCCTATTTGTGTGGTGGTAAACCAGAGATGTCGAGTGAATCGAGGAATTTTGTTGGGAAGTGAGTAGCATCAGTTCCCTCAGTAGCAGCACTGAAAGAAAAGCAGTCCTTAATGATTCCAGGGAAGCGTCTGATACATGGAGAATTGATGCCTCTCATCGTATCATTACGCGGAACCAAGATACAATTGTCGGAGAATAATTCTACAGGATTGTCAAATCAGGGATAGATGAAATCAAAACAATCCTCCAGTGCTTTTGCTGACAGAAACATGTTCCCGATGTTGGGGGAGTCCAGAACCAGGGGCCACAGTTTAAGAATAAGTGGTAAGCCATTTAGAATGGAGGTGAGAAAACACTTTTTCTCACAGAGAGGTGTGAATCTGTGGAATTCTCTGCCTCAGAGGGCGGTGGAGGCCGGTGGAGAGCTAGAGAGGGCTCTTAAAGATAGCGGAGTCAGGGGATATGGGGAGAAGGCAGGAAGGGCTACTGATTGAGGATGATCAGCCATGATCACATTGAATGGCAGTGCTGGCTCGAAGGGCCGAATGGCCTACTCCTGCACCTATTGTCTATTGTCTATTGTCTATTGTCACTTCAAAGCTCTCCCTCCTAATCATTGGCCGTTCATCCCAAAATAAGTTTCACTTACCTCGTCAAACGTGCCGTGTTAGTTTTTCCAATGTTGCAGAATGTATCCTCGGTCACTTAGATGGGTATCTTGAATCGAGAATGTGCAGTTCTTCCACCAGGCATTAATTTAGCTGCTAACCCAGATGATGCCACAGCAATAGCCACATCACCTTGACCTCTAACTTTGGAGAGGATCAAATTGGTGATAAATGTTTATCCCGTTCTCCTGGTGAATCAATGAAAAACATTGAAGGAAGCTTCCTTTTCAAGCAGCTGCACACCCGGTATTCAAGCGAGAGTTAGATTTAGCTCTTAGTGCTAAAGGAATCAAGGGAAAAGGGGAAAAAACAGGAACGGGGTACTGATTTTAGATGATCAGCCATGATCATATTGAATGGCGGTGATGGCTTGATGGGCTGAATGGCCTACTCCTGCACCTATTTTCAAGGTTTCTAAGCATTGGCCACTCAGCCCCTTGAGCCTACCCCACCATTCAACATGACCATAGTTCAGGCTTCAAATCCTCCTCTGTGTTGGATCACCAGAGCACTCAATTACTTGATCTTTCAAGCATTTCTCAACCTATAGTTTTAAATACTCCTCACGATCCAGCCTCTGAGGTAGAGAATTCTGAGCGAGGATATTTCTAGACAGAAAATGCTGGAGTAACTCCACGGGTCATGCCTTCCAGCTTTTTTTGTCTATCTTTGGTGTAAACCAGCGGCTGTAGTTCCTTCCTACAGATGTCTATGTACCTCGAGTTCAACTGGCCTCTACGCTTAAAACCATCTCTCTCTCTCTCTCTGGCTCTTTGTCAGTGAAAAGCACTCCCTGAGCTGTCTATCCCACAGCCAACATCATTAAGACAAAACAGATTAACAAGTCATTATCTTCCTGCTGGCTATTGCACCCTGCTGGGAGCAATTTGACTGCTGTATTTACAACATGCCATCAGTGCGGACAAAACACAGTTGCTTCATTCATTTTAAAGTGCCTTCGGACATTCTGAGGCCATGAAAGACAGAATGTAAACAGAAGTACTTCTCAGGCCAGGGAGAGCCATTAAGCCACATCACTCATCCCCTCGAGCACTCCATCCCTCTTCATTACCTGGAGAATCAAAGAAGTTTGCAGCACAGCAGGGGTCACTGTGCTTGTGCTGGGATTTTGAAAGAACCATTTGTGTACAGCACGGTGGCGCAGTGGTAGAGCTGCTGCCCTACAGTCCCAGAGACCCGGGTTCGATCCTGGCTACGGGTGCTGTCAGTACAAAGTTTGTACATTCTCCCCGCGACCTGTGTGGGTTTTCTCCGAGATCTTCGGTTTCCTCCCACACTCCAAAGATGTACATGTTTGTAGGTTAATTGGCTTGGTATAAATGTAAAAATTGTCCTGAGTGTAGGATGGTGTTAGTGTGCAGAGATCTCTGGTCATTGCGGACTCAGTGGGCAGAAGGGCTTGTTTCCACGCTGTATATCTCTAAACTAAAGTAAACAAAACTAAACTAGAGTCACATTCCCATTCTTTCCCTATTGACTCATCAATTTCTACAGACACATAGATAGCATCCCATCTGGATGTATCTCAGCTTGGTATTGCAACTGCTCTGCCTAATACCACAAGTCATGGATACAGCCCAGTCCATCAACAAAACCAGCCTGCGCCCATGTTCCCATCCACACCCCATTCTGTCTTTTGCAGAGACCCAGGAGTCTGCAACTCCTTGGTTCATACAACCCTTCCCACTCAACCCTCCTCCTCCCCAGGTACTTTCCATAAAACCGCAGGAGACGCAACATACCTTCTCTCTATACCTTCTCCCTCACGTCCATCCTGGAACCCCTGAGTAGAGCAGAGGGATCTAGGAGTGCAGGTGCATGGTTCCTTGAAGGTCAAGTCGCAGGTAGATAGGGTGGTCAAAAAGGCTTTTGGCACACTGGCCTACATCAGTCGGAGTGTTGAGTATAGAAGTTGGGAGGGCATGTTGCAGTTGTATAAGGCATGGTGAGGCCGCATGTTGAATATTATGTTCGGTTCTGAGCATCATGTTATGGGAAAGATGTTGCCAAGCTGGAAAGTGTACAGAGAAGATTTACGAGGATGTTGCCAGGACTAGAGTGTCTGAGACAGGGGCGGAAATCGCTATCACAGCATGGGGGGAACACAATTTCTTGGCGGCTGCACGCGCAATCGTGCATACACACACACGCAAGTGAGACTACAGCCGTGGGCTATGTGGATGGTAACGGACCTGGTTGGTGACCGACACAAACTCCAGCAACAGCAGCTTCATCCGCCCCGAATCGTGGGGCTTGAATCGGCCCGTTCGCAGGGGCCTTTCTTCGCCCGGCAAAGCTTGCAATTGGCCGGTGGGGTCTTCAACATCGGGATCTCGATCGCCTTGATCACCTCGATGCAGCAGTTTGATTTTAAGCTGCGCCGGGCGATGAAAGGCCCTGCGAACGGGCCGATTCAACCCTTAGAAAGCATCTGATAACTGCTTGAATCTTTCAAAAGCTACAATGTGATAAATAACACAAACTAATAAAACTGAAGCAAATATAGGCAAACAGAAGAACCAACCTTGGCGGGTGGAGAGAGAGAGAGAGATGGGGAAAAACATACTAAATAACGTGAGTGAGGGACTTACCTGCAAACCAGCCAGGAAACCCGTTCGACCAGATTCCTTAATCAATGATCTGACCCGTTTAAATCCGACACCCGTTTAAATCTTTCCCATCCACCAAAACATCCAATTAATTCAAATGGTAATTGTACCTGCATCAGACAGCTTTGGAAGGTCAAAACACAACTGGTGACACATCATGTTAATACTGCGTCAATAGAGACATTTAACAAGCACTTAACAGGGACACCCCCACTGTTTCGCGGAAAGCGAGATTTTAATAGTTTTTTTTCCACTGAATTTCAAAATCTGGATTAAAAACCAAAGGGGGGGGATTGTCCCCCACCTCTCAAAACATGGGGGGGGGGGGGGGGAAACGTGTGTTTCCCCCACCTGCCCCCCCCCACCAGGATTTTCACCCATGGTCGAGCTATGGGGAGAGATTGAGTAGGCTGGGACACTACTTCTTGAAGCGCAGGAAGATAAGGAGTGATCTTATAGAGCGGTACGAAATCATGGGAGGAAAAGATCGGGTAGATGCGCAGACTCGTGCCCAGAGTACGTTAATTGAGGACCAGAGGACATAGGTTCAAGGTGAAGGGGAAAAGATTTAATAGGAATCAGAGGGGTAACTTTTTCACACAAAGTGTGGTGGGTGTATGGAACGTGCTGCCAGAGGAGGTAGTTGAGGCTGGGACTATCCCAACATTTAAGAAACAGTTAGACAGGTACATGGAAATTACAGGTTTTGGGCAAAATGTGGTCAGGTGGATATAGTGTAGCTGGGACATGTTGGCCGGTGTGGTCAGCTTGGGCTGAAGGGCCTGTTTCCATGCTGTATCACTCTATGACTTTAAGACTCTGTGACATTGCCTACCAACCCTATCCCAGTCCATGCAATTTGAAGAAATGTTCCACTTCCCCATGTGTAACACGGTCCGCTCTGTCTGTTATCCCATAAGCCATACATTTTATTCTCTGTATTGTCCTAAGTATAACATGTCCCAGTATAGTTTAGAGAAACAGGCCATTCAGCCCGCGGAGTTTGCGCTGTCCAGAGATCCCTGCACATTAACACTATCTTACATACACTAGGGACAACTTACACTTATACCAAGCCAATGGACCTACAAACTTGTATGTCTTTGGAGTGTGGGTGGACCCCGAAGATCACGGAGAAAACCCACGCGGTCACGTGGAGGGCGTACAAATTCTGTGCAGACAGTCGTGATCGAACCCGGTCTCTGGCGCTGCAAACACTGCAAGGCAGCAACTCTACAGATGCGCCTTTGTACGCTACCCCATGTGTACACATTCCTCTTTGTGTGCCGTGTTGAGCGCAACACATTCCATATCGCGCGTTGTCCCTTATGCAACGTTCCTTTCGGTGAGCTCTCTCAGGTGTGACTCAATAAAAGACATTAAATATACGGCAGCTTGGCACTTCTGGACTGACTGCTAATTTCGTTATTTATTGGATTGTGGTTCTTAGAATGACTGGCACCGTCTGAGCGTTATCTCAGTGGCAGTTTGTGGCCCATATCCATTTTACAACGAGAAATAATAAAACGGCAACTTATGTTGTTTGTTGAAGCAGCCACTGAACTGAACTTTTCCTGCTTGAAAATGCTGCTCCAGGCAAATTTAATTCTATGTTGAAAATGATTTGTTTGATATAATTCGATATGGCCTCATAACCTGTGTGCAAAATGTCCCGTCCACATTCACATTCAGAACAAAGCCTGCCTTTACTGATCAGTCTTATTTTGATGGATGTTAACAAAAATAAATCCAAGCAGGAAATTCAGGTCCCAGGCTCAAATCGTGCAAATTGGAGGAACAACACCTCATGTTTCACTTGGGCAACTTACACCGCAGCGGTAGGAATATTGGCTTCTCAATCTTGAAGTAACCCTTGCTTTCTCTCTCTCCCCATCCCTCCCCCGTCCCAGTTCTCTGACCAGTCTGACTGTCCCTGATTACATATTATCTCTGTTTGCTTTGTTGTCACCTTCTCCAAGCTGACTATTCTACATTTTATGTCTCGTTTTCACACACTTTACGCTTCCTTATCTCTGTGTCTTCCTCTCCCCGGACTCTCAGTCGTCCCTTCTATCCTTCTATCCAGCGATGCTACCTGTCCTGCAGAGTTACTGGAGCATTTTGTGTCTATCTTTAGTGTAAACCAGCATCTGAAGTTCCTTCCTACTCAAATCGTGGAGGATTAGAAACATAGAAACATAGAAAATAGGTGCAGGAGTAGGCCATTTGGCCCTTCGAGCCTGCACCGCCATTCAATATGATCATGGCTGATCATCCAACTCAGTATCCTGTACCTGCCTTCACTCCATACCCCCTGATCCCTTTAGCCACAAGGGCCACATCTAACTCCTTCTTAAATATAGCCAACGAACTTGCCTCAACTATCTTCTGTGGCAGAGAATTCCAGAGATTCACCACTCTCTGTGTGAAAAATGTTTTTCTCATCTCGGTCCTAAAAGATTTCCCCCTTATCCTTAAACTATGACCCCTTGTCCTGGACTTCCCCAACATCGGGAACAATATTCCTGCATCTAGCCTGTCCAACCCCTTAAGGATTTTGTAAGTTTCTATGAGATCCCCCCTCAATCTTCTAAATTCTAGCGAGTACAAGCCGAGTCTATCCAGTCTTTCTTCATATGAAAGTCGTGACATCCCAGGAATCAGTCTGGTGAACCTTCTCTGTTCTCCCTCTATCGCAAGAATGGCTTTCCTCAGATTAGGAGACCAAAACTGTATGCAATACTCCAGGTGTGGTCTCACCAAGACCCTGTAGAACTGCAGTAGAACCTCCCTACTCCTATACTCCAGTCCGTTTGCTATGAATGCTAACATACTATTCTCTTTCTTCACAGCCTGCTGCACCTGCATGCCTACTTTCAATGACTGGTGTACCATGACACCCCAGTCTCGTTGCATCTCCCCTTTTCCTAATCGGCCACCATTCAAATAATAGTCTACTTTCCTGTTTTTGCCACCAAAGTGGATAACCTCACATTTATCCACATTTTACTGCATCTGCCATGCATTTGCCCACTCACCTAGTCTATCCAAGTCATCCTGCAGCCTCCTGGCATCCTCCTCACAGCTAACACTGCCCCCCAGCTTTGTGTCATCCGCAAACTTGGAAATGTTGCATTCAATTCCCTCGTCCAAATCATTAATATATATTGTAAATAGCTGGGGTCCCAGCACTGAGCCTTGCGATACCCCACTAGTCACTGTCTGCCATCCTGAAAAGGACCCTTTCACTCCTACTCTTTGCTTCCTGTCTGCCAGCCAGTTCTCTATCCACATCAATACTGAACCCCGAATACGGTGTGCTTTAAGTTTGTATACCAATTTCTTGTGTGGGACCTTGTCGAAAGCCTTCTGAATGTCCAGATATAACACATCCACTGCTTCTCCCTTATCCACTCTACTAGTTACATCCTCAAAAAAT
This sequence comes from Okamejei kenojei, assembly GCA_035221665.1. Taxonomy (NCBI): domain Eukaryota; kingdom Metazoa; phylum Chordata; class Chondrichthyes; order Rajiformes; family Rajidae; genus Okamejei; species Okamejei kenojei. The sequence goes on along the minus strand of CM069150.1, from coordinate 7,520,332 downwards.
TCAATAAGATTCGTCAGACATGATTTACCTTTCGTAAATCCATGCTGACTTTGTCCAATGATTTCACCACTTTCTAAATGTGCTGCTATCCCATCTTTATTTGATTGTTTGATTCAGTGGGAAACATCTAGTCTTGTGTCCTGTAGTAAACATTTCACCGTTCCAACTGCAGTTGATACCTCAGATAATCCTACAGAGGCGTTTGCTTATTGCAAAAAATAATTGTAATCAAAAGTCTGTTGAATATTTCAAATTGCACCTATCCTCCCGAGTGACTAAACTTAGATTTACAGGAGAAGGCTGAGGGAAGGAATGTCAGGGCATTAAAAATCAAAGGTTTTCATGGGCAACAGCAGAGGGGCAAGATTTTCCAGTGGCAAATTCTCCTGCTGGGAACAATAGATGGAATCAAGTTCCCACGGGATGGAGAATGGAAACCCAGAGAACGAAGATAGTGCAGGAATATCTGGAACTTTGGATAGGAGTTGTGGAAGGGAAGTTGATGATTAATTGGACATTGAATTCAGCATGTACTTTTATTCCTTGAGGGCCTGCCATGGGATGGTGAATGGACTTGAGATGAATGGGAGCACGGTTTCATAGCGGTAGAGCTACTGCCTAACAGCGCCAGAGAACACCGGCTTCGATTTTGACCACAGGTGCTGTCTGTACGGAGTTTGTACGTTCTCCCCGTGACCTGTGTGGGTTTTCTCCGAGATCTTCGGTTTCCACCCACACTCCAAATATGTCCATGTTTGCAAGTTAATGGGTGCAAATGTAAAACTGTCCCTAGTGTGTGTAGGGTAGTGTTAATGTGCGGGGATCGCTGGTCAGTACAGACTCGGTGGGCTGAAGGGCCTGTTTCCACACTGTATCTCTAAACTAAACTAAACTAAACTAAACTTGACTAAAGTGCAAGTGCACATCAGACCAGCGGAGGAAATGGACAGACAAAGTTTCAAATCAGCACCCTTCTTCAGACTTCAAATGTCATCTCTTCATTCCCTCCACAAGTGCTGCGTGACCTGCCGGGTTCTTCCAGAACTTTGTGTTTTGGTTTGAATAATGCATGCCTTTGACGCTATGAGATTGTACCTCGTGAACAGGTTTAGTCGATTTTAAGTCAACTGATGCACACCTTCTTGAAAAATGGATGCTTCAGAAAGTATAAAGGAACATATATTTATCATCGCGATTCTTGTATGATTTACGGGTAATTTATATATAATTTTTGTATCATTTGTATTTTTTTGCATTGTATTTTTGCATGAGCCTGTAGCCTAGATGGGCTGTTGCGGGCTGTGCCGATGGGTGTCCTCACAAGCTGGGCATTTGGTGTCAGGAATTTTGAGGTGTGATCTCAAAGCCCCCGTTCCCTCAGTAGTCGGATGCGCCTAATGAGCCTGTATTTCATCTTTCCCTCACTGTGTATAATGAACTTGACCTGATATTTGTTACAATCTTAGAACATGCCAAAAACCTACACAGCCAATAGTGGCACTTTGAAATGCATATTGATTAGTAGGACTGGATATTACAATCCCTAAGATTTCACTACAATTGACATTATTGGGTATGACCACTAGGTGAATTCGCTAACAATCAGACACATCCTTTCCTTTCTGCCTCTGTGGCCTTCCTCCACTGTTTTCTCAGCTTTCTTTCACCAGTCATTTGATCTCCTGCTGCCTCCTGGACCTGTACTGGAGTGCTGCTTCATTCTGTGTCCTGTTTCATGACCATCACCCCAAATCTCTCAGCCCCATAGTTGTTTATGGTGTCTCCCATCTTCTCCAGTTTTCTTTCCACACATCCCTTCAATCCTTCCAGAAGATGGACGAGGTAAGTGGTAACGGTCTTCCACTCTTTCCTCCGGCAGGATTTAGGCCACAAGATTTGAGGCTTTTTCCCTTCCATTTTTCTCTCTACCGCTGCCTGTGGCTGGTTGGGCTCTGGAGCCGTGTCCGTTGGTGGTACTGTACCTGGTTGAGCTTCGCCTGGGGTGCTGATACCCTGTAGATTGTGGTGGTTAACCTGCCACTGGGCTTCACTCGACTGATTTGGCCTACCTCTTAGAAAGTAATGGTCAATGCGAGGCCCCACACCAAGCTCTCTCAGGCACTTTTTCCTGCCCTGGTGGATCTTGAGACCCTTCTCTGATGTTAACTTTTCCCAGCCACAGATACAACTTTGTAGCTTATGTCCTGCCGGCGCTGCTGCTCTGTCAATTGCTGTGCTAGTTGTAATTGTCATAGTCGATTCCGTTCCTAGGTCTGCTGCCGTGTGGTCTGTCGATGAGTCATCTTCTGCCCCCGCTCTCGCACTCAAGGGGTATTCTTCGTCTTGTCTTTTTCGTAGCAATATGTGGGTGGATCCAAAATGCTGATTAGCGATGGATCCTGCTGCCATGAGGAGCTAGCCCATGCCAGCCCCGGTGGGGTCTATTCCCTCCGGGTAGCAGTCTCTCCAGGCCATCACTAGGTCTTTCCCTGGTTGTCAGTGCCCTTTCGCAGCGGTCACTGGTTTGATCCAGATGTTCAGATGGATTAGTAGGACTGGGTGTTACAATCCCTAAGATTTCACTACAATTGACATTCTTGGGTATGACCACTAGGTGAATTTTGCTAACAATCAGACACATCTTCAGTTGTGTACCTCAACGTCACTGGGTGTTTCGGCCTTTTATCACATGACACCCTCAGTCGAGGCAGGCCCACCGTAGGGAGATCAGACCTGGGTGTGTGTCTCATTGTTAGCCTCTAGATGGTCACGTGGCAGCCCAGACACCATCTTTCCTCTTCAGCCACAGCCAGTGACTGCTCCGTTCGGCGGCATTGGCAAGTTCTTTTATTGCCCTCCTCGGTGCCTGCCCTTTGACTCCTACTTCCCTCAGGAGTCTTGCGGTGGAACTGGCTACAAAGCCCCTGCATCCCACCTCCACTATACTCACCAGGCACGTGCTGTGAGTAATTACTCAGGGTAGGCACTCAGACGGCTTTAAAAAAATATATATTTTAAATTTGCATGCACAGATTTTTCTCTCCGTAAAAATAAAAAATAAAAATAAAAACATTAACAATTCAATTTGCCCAAGGCTTCCTGGTCTTCTTTATTCTGAATTACTGAATGGGTGGGGGGTGAAGGGTGATGGCAGGTGGAGAGATGGTGGGAAAAACGGGAATACAGGGACAAGTTGAATCAGTTGTCATCTGATTGAATGACAACACTTGTTCTAGGGACCAATTGGGGGAGAGTTCCTTTCACAGTGTGTGGAGAGTCTGTGCCAGGGATAAAGTTGTGGGGAGGGCAGGAGTGTTGAGAAGGAGGGGGTCAGGGATAATGCCAGTACCTCACTCACTCACCATTGCTGCAACTCTCCGGGCGCGAAGCCACCGCACTGTAGCCGGGGATAGAAGCAGCTCGGGGAGCTGCGAACGGCCACCGGGACCCAACAGAAAAACTGGCCACCACTTCAGCGCCGTCTGCCGGCACGCTCACCTCTGGCAGTGCTCTCCGTCTGAACACCTCTCACCTGCTGCTCGCTCATGTCAGCGGCTTCCTGCAAATCCATAAATTCCCACAGCCGAGTAACCTCAATCACGCTGTCGGAATTTAAGGACATGAGTGAGGCCAGCGAGCGGCAGGAGAGAGGTTTTTAGACGGAGAGCTGCCAGAGGTGATCGGGGGCCGGCAGAAGGAGCTAAGGTGGCGGCTGGTTCCGCTGTCCGGCCCGGCGGCCGCTCAGCCACCCGAGCTACTTCTCCCCCCCCCCGGCCTCAATGCGGTGGCATTGCATGCCTCCGTGCAAGGAGCGTCGCAAGTGGCATTATCCTGATCCCCTCCTTCACTACATTCGTGCCTTCCCCGCGACTTTACCCCGGGCCAGACTCCCCAAACGTGAAAGGAGCCCCACCCCCACATCCCGGGAAATACGGTATTTAAAAACATCACCAAGAAATGTACTTACCACATCATTGGTACACGAGCTCCATTCTTCTCTCCCTGTTTCCTAACATACACTTAAAATAATGCCAATCCATATTTGAAAACCCTCCCAAGAAAATAGCGCTGCGCATGCGCAGTAGGCTGCTGCGCCTGCGTAGTGCTGCAAAGGCAGAATTTCTGCTGCCTTCAGCCCCGCTTGAAATTGATGCTTGAAGCAGCGCTGACGGCACGTGGGCTGCACAGACCTTCCCATGTTACAAGCACTGCGGATGAAAGGCACGGAGAATTATGCCTACCTAAGAGATCGATCTCTTACATCGGCATAATTCTCCCATGCCTTTACTATTTATATTTCGTAATTACTATGTTATAATTTTAGTCAGGGTAGGCAGTGCCTACCTTGCCTACCCTGACGGCACATGCCTGTTACACAACCTTACACTCCAACCTCTCTCCTCTGCCTCAAGGTTTGAATATCGAAGCTTTTTCCTTTCATAAGCCTCGTTCACAGCCTCCTCCCATGGGACCATCAGCTCAATGATGAAAACACGCCAACAGGAGTTGGACCAGAGAACGAGGTCTGGTCGCAGGTGGGTAACTGCAATTTCAACTGGGAACAAAAGCCTCTGGCCTAGGCCAACACGCATTTCCCAGTCCCTGGCTGCGTTCAGTGGGCATGAGTTGCGAGGCGAGGGGTTAGTCCTCCGTTTCTCTCCTTCCCGGATGAAGGATGGTATTTGCTGGAATGTTATCTGGGCATTGATAGGCATGGCATTGGTGGTAATTCTCTTGCACTCGAGTTCAGCTGCCAAACACCTCGGCACCTGGTTGTGTCGCCAGGTGTATCTGCCTTGTGTTAGGCTGGTCTTACAACCGACCAGGATGTGCTTGAGGTTTGCTGGAACTGCACACAGGGGACAGGCTGCATCCTCTCCCAGCCAAAGATTTAGGTTTGTGGGCGAGGGAAGGACGTCATATGTGGCTCTGATAATGAAGCTCAACTTATTTGACTCCATGGTCCACAGCTCTCTCCATGTGATCTTCCTCCTCTCAACGCCATCCCGCGTCATCCAGTTTGGCTTGGGATATGGCTTTGGCACACCTGGCTGCTTCTTCCTGGTGGCGCACCTCCTCCACCACCAGGTGCCGACGTTCAGCTGGAGTAGCCTTTTGCCAGGTAGGTTTCATTGCTCCCAGGCCAAAGCCCCCTCGGCCTTGTTGGACATGGCCCACTATGTCCCGGTGTTGGAGGGCGGATCTTGCGTCAGTACAGATAGGAAACTAAACTGTTAATTCACACACTGTAAGTTAATTGAATAAATGTTCAGGTGACTGGTTACAGTAATTTTAATTGAGGGAAAAATATTTGCTCAAACAAGGGGTGACACGGTGGCGCAGCGGTAGAGTTGCTGCCTTACAGCACCTGCAGTGCCAGAGATCCAGGTTCGATTCTGAGTACGGGTACTGTCTGTTTCGAGTTTGTACGTTCTCCTCGTGACCCGCGTGGGTTTTCTCCAAAGATGTACACATGTGTAGGTTAATTGACTTGGTGTATGGATAAATTGTCCCTAGTGCGTGTTAATGTGCGGGGATTGGTGGTCAGCGTGGACTTGTTGGGCCAAAGGACCATGTCAAATAAAAAGAGGAAAGATTCCCTTATTTCTTTGAACTGACACAATGGGCTACTATCCATCCACCCAAGAGGGCAGATGTAATGTGTATTAAACTTGGAAAGCTGGCCAACTTAAAGAACCTTGAGCTGAACCCCAAAACCACTACAGATGGTAGGGACAGACACAAAATGCTGGAGTAGCTCAGCGGGACAGGCAGCATCTCTGCAGGGAAGGATTGGGTGACGTTTTGGGTCGAGACCTTTCTTCAGACTAGCGGATGTAATCCAGAGATGGTTAACCATCTCTTCTGAAAGACGATATCTCCAGCAACACATCCCTCTATCGCTTCTGATCATGTCTATTGTGTGGGACCTCAGGTATGAGAGTGCTACTGCTGAAGCACAGCAAACGGTGTGAACCTTGTGATGGTGCTGAAGTGCCCACTCTTCAGGAGAGTATTAAGGGAAACTAGACTAAGTGGGACCTGTTGGGTATAATATTCCACCTCTCCACCAATTCCAATAATGGTGGCCAGTGGGGGGGGGGGGGGGGGGGGGGAGCATGGGGCTTTTGGAGCACTAGTATGGGTGTTGTGGGCCAAAGGGACTGTGGTGGGCTGGCAGTTGACTCACTCACGGCTGGTGGGCTGGCAGTTGACTCACTCATGGCTGGTGGGCTGGCACTTGACTCACTCATGGCTGGTGGGCTGGCAGTTCACTCACTCACGGCTGGTGGGCTGGCAGTTCACTTACTCACGGCTGGTGGGCTGGCAGATCACTCACTCACGGCTGATGTGCTGGCAGTTGACTCACTCACGGCTGGTGGGTTGGCAGTTCATTCACTCACAGCTGGTGGGCTGGCAGTTCACTCACTCATGGCTGGTTGACACTTGCGGCTGGTGGGCTAGCAGTTCACTCACTCATGGCTGGTGGGCTGGCAGTTCATTCACTCATGGTTGGTGGGCTGGCAGTTGACTCACTCACAGCTGGGGGGCTGGCAGTGCAGTCACTCACGGCTGGTGTGCTGGCAGTTGACTCACTCACAGCTGGTGGGCTGGCAGTTCACTCACTCATGGCTGGTGGGCTGGCAGTTCACTCACTCACAGCTGGTGGGCTGGCAGTTGACTCACTCACAGCTGGTGGGCTGACAGTTGACTCACCCATGACTGGTGGGCTGGCAATTAATTCACTCATGGCTAGTGGGCTGGCAGTTGACTCACTCACAGCTGGTGGGCTGGCAGTTGACTCACTCATGGCTGGTGGGCTGGCTCAAACACACACACACACACACACACACACACACACACACACACACACACACACACACACACACACACACACACCCACACACCCTCCATCACACTCAAACCCACACATACACACACCCTCCATCACACATGCACACATACTCACACCCACACACCTTCCATCACAAACACACACACACACACACACACACAATTCATCATACACACACACATAGACACTCTCCATCTCACACACACAATTCATCACACACACACTCACAGCCACACACACATAGACGCTCTCCATCTCTCTCACACACCCATACACCCATACACACACACACACACACACACACACACACACACACACACACACACACACACACACACACACACACACACACACACACACACACACACACACACACACACACGCACACGCACACGCACACACACACTCACACACTCACACGCACATATATGACAGTAAAACACTCTTAAATCTACTCACGCAGCTGAGCGTGGCCTCTGGACTGAGCGGGACTTCCGGAGTGAGCGGGACTTCCAGAGTGAGCAGGACTGAGCCTCATGGTGCAGATTCAGTTCACTCACTCGCCATGGTGCAGATTCAGTTTACTCACGGTGCAGACTCACATTCAGTTCACTCACGGTGCAGACTAAAGGGCCTGTTCCACTTGGCCGTCATTTGCGTCTCATGTACGCGTCATATGTAAAATAGGTCGATGCGACGTTACACGCGTGTGGAGTGTGGAGTTGTGTGTGGTATCGCAAGGCACGCCAGGATTTCATGCCTAACAAAATCCTCATGTGCCACCTACGTGACGTATCGCGCACGCACGCTGATGCATTGGGTACGCATGCTGATGAATTGGCATCGCACGCTGCGTCTCGACGTCTCACGTGTATCGCATGGTGACGCATGGTTACATCACTGTACGTAACCATGCTTCTCTGCGTGCCACAAGGTATTCTAATGACGTCATGCGCAACAGACGGCATGATGATGCATTATTTGCGCGCGACGTCGCGCAAATAATGCGTCGACCAATTTTACATAAGACGCGTAAATGAGGCGCAAATGACGGCCAAGTGGGACAGGCCCTTAACAGTTCAGTTCACTCACGGTGCAGACTAACAGTTCAGTTCACTCACGGTGCAGACTTACAGTTCAGTTCACTCACAGCGTAGACACACAGTTCAGTTTACTCACGGCGTAGACTCACAGTTCTGGACTCAACTCTCACTCACGGTCTTCCAGGGTGACTGACTCACGTCCGGCCTCCGGGGCTTTATTCTCGTGGCCCCGGGAAGGGGCGTTACCTGCATCATGGTGACTGACAGGTGAGAAGACCAATCTGCTGATCTCACAATTTTTTAAACATTCCTAACTTTTTTATTATTTCACTGATCGGAAAAAAGGAGGACGATGAGTAAGATGGCAAAAAAATCATAGCGATGTAGGGTAGCAGTTTTGCTAAAATTTATTTACAACGTAGGCGGAAGTGGTCAAGATGAGACTTTTCGTAATAGTATAGATAAGATGATGCAATTTTATTTTCTTGGTTTCGTTTTTGTTTTTAGTTTTTAGTTTCAAAGCACAGCGTGGAAACAGGCTCATTGGCCCATGGAGTCCGCGCCGACCAGCGATCACCCACACGCTTGTTCTTTGTTTTCCCATTTTCACATCCTTCACACTAGGGGGCAACTTACAGAAATCAATTAACCTACAAACCTGCACGTTTTTGGAATATGGGAGGAAACTGTAGAACCTAGAGAAAACCCTCGGGGTTACAAGGAGATCGTAGAAACTCCGTACAGACAGCACCTGAGGTCAGGATTGAACCTAGGAGTCTGGCAATAACTCTACTGCTGCGTCCACTGTGCCATTGTTCAGTACAAAGACTATCAGTGCTGGGAGAACTGGATTCATCCCAGTAAACAGAGGATGCTCCAGCAAAGGCCACTTACATAGTGATTCTCCCTCCATTGCCAGATAGAACTTTACCTGTCCTCACAATTGCCTCCATAAATATCAGTGGCAAAGCATTCCCGTATTCATCACCTTTCAGATCTCTATCAATGTTGACCACAATGCCCTTGCAAGGGAAGTTGCCATCGGATCATGGAAGCCTCGCATACAGAAGGAGGCCATTTGATGTTGGTGAAAGTCGTCAGTCAAATCCTATCTTTCAGCACTGGGTCACAACCCTGTAGGTCCTGGATTCTCTGGTACACATCCAGCCCCCTTTAAATGTATGGAACGTGTCTGTACATCCCACACTTTCAGACAGTGAGTGCCACACTCGCTACCATCTGTGCAGGAAAAAACTGCAGATGCTGGTTTAAACCAAAGAAATTCACAAAAAGCTGGAGTATCTCAGTGGGACTGGTAGCATCTCTGGAGTGAAGGAATGGGTGACGTTTCGGGTCGAAGAAGATGGGTCTCGCCCAGAAATGTCACTCATTCTTTCTCTCCAGAGATGCTGCCTGTCCAGCATTTTGTGTCTGTCCCTACCATCTGTAGTGGTTTTTGGTTTCGGCTCAAGGTTCTTTAAGCTGGCCAGCTTTCCAAGTTTAATTCAATGAACCGTATCGATGAAAGCTGCTCAACAGCCGAGTGCCTAAGGTTCTTTATGACTGCAATATCCATTCTTCGCATTGTTTTCAATCTGTACGATTGTCTGCAAATCAACAGTCAAGAATTAAGAATGTTTAATTGTCATACACACTGACCACAGAACAAAGAATTGCAGCATAACAGGCCCGTAAACACAATAACACATAGACAAATATATAATATTCAATAATAGAATAAATTAATAACTGTGATACTAAGTCAAGAGTCGAGTGTTTTATTGTCATATGTCCCAGATAGAACAGTGAAGTGCCTGTCCTGCTAGATGATTTTTTAGGCGACTGCTGGCGACTGTCATAGTCGTAGCAGTTTGCCGAAAAACCTGCGACTGGACTAATGGTCCTGTCCCACTTAGGCGATTTTTTAAGCTTGTCCCATAGGACGGGAAGACGACAGAGAAGAAACTCTCCACTCCAGATATTGATCTTCGCTGATCGGGAGAATGGGCAAAAAAGGGGTGATCTCTCAATTTCTGTATGTGGTGTATTTGTGGCAGCACCTAGGCAAGATGGCATGAGAACTCACCAGCCCGCATGCGCGTCAATCTTCAAAGCAACTGTTTGAAACCACAGACCACTTGCACCAAATTAAACTATAGAAAGATTAATAACACTTGACTTACCAAATGACCTTTATGAGATTCAGGGTTGGGAGTAGAGGGCACGTAGTCTCTCACTCCAACTTCTCATAAAATAAAGATCATACTTCAAACGGTAAGTTCTTGTTTAATCTTTCTATTTTATATCAAAGTCTCATGATGAAACTACGTGAAGCCTTCACAGCTCTGTGGTTTCATACTGTAAACCAATCTGCATGTGAACACTCTACACAGAATAAACCATAAACGGTTGAAAGAAAAAAAACATTGGCCATTCAAACATGATGCTAATTTTACATACATGTATTTATCGTCCTTAACAGAACCAAAGTCCCATTACATCGGGGTTAGACAAATGTCTTAATTGACACAACCCAGAATTCTATCTGCAAATTGTTCAGATCAGTTAATCGTTCATTATAAAACTTCCACAACATGTGTTCATCTGACCATCCTGCTATTGCAAGAATGCGATCAAGAGGAGTCTCCATTCTATAGCTGTCGATGTGGCTGCAGCCCTGGTAGAGTGAGACTTGAAAATATCAGTATTCACTCCCGCTTTCAACAGCGTACACTTTATCCACCTAGAAATAGTCTGCACTGACTGTGTGGCTTTTTATAACTTATGAAGAAAGTTTTTTCCTCATCTCAAAGGTTTTTAGTAACCTCCATGTACTTCTTTACATAAATAACAACACACAATCTCCGACCCGGTGGGTATGCTGCCAGATCTAATGTACCCCACCACTCCTGGCCTGCTCTGCTTTATCAGATATCCACATAAATACCACTTTCTTGTCAGTTACAGCAGAGTTATCCAGACAGAATTTGTGAAAAGACTGAGCCCTTTCCACTGAAATAAGTGCCATAAGCATCACTAATTTATGAGTGAGCTGTTCCAACATCAGCAATGCAGCTGGTGTTGGGTTGCAAAGCAAACGTTAAAACTACTTTCACATTCCACACTTCATTATATGTGGGCCTTGGAGGATTCATATGAAAGACACCTTTCACGAACTTTGATACCAATGGATGAGTGCCAATAGTTTGTTGTCCCAGCCCAAGCACTAAGCACACTGTGAGCAGTGTTAATAGTGCTCTAACTTAGACACTTCTCAAAAAACAAAACTGAAAGAAATTCCAAACATCAGCTACAAGGAGTTCAGTTGTGCATCCTCACAAAACTTTTTCCATTGTATTATTTTTTCCCCCCAAACCTCTGCTACTTCTGTTTAAAAGTAACTCACATGTGGTTCTTCACAAACCATTTCCATACAACCATGCAGTGATAGGGTGTTAGGGTGAACTAACCACTGCTCGTGTCTGTGAGCAAATATAGGAGCTTCTTTCAGCAGACCTATTTACAATGGTTGAGTAGGCCAATTTGGCGCTACTGTAATTCGTGTTGCCACATCTTGAATTATCTTTGGAGGCATCTTCCGATATTTATACCCTGTGCATGCCTCTGCAATATTCAGTTTCTTATCTGTGGGTAGGGTCACAGACATATCTGCAGAGTTTACGACAAAAACTAGATATGTAATAAATGTTGTTGGCTCCAGTATGGACTTTCCTGGCTGAATAACAAATCCTAGATATTCTAGGAGTGCCTTTGTTGCTGAACCAACTAACTCTGTGACACCTGATCTCTTTCCTACAATGCGCATGTCATCTAAAACCCCCGATAATATGCCCTTTAGATCTGAGTTGGCAACATTGACTTTAGAGTCTTTCTAAATAGCCTTGGGCTGAACTCAACCCCTAAGAGCTTCGAATTGCCACAACTGTTGTTCTCCTTTTGAAATTAGTTCAATAATATTTGCCAATATTAATTTAGGTAAGAAAATCTATAGTGAAAACCCTATAATGGAAAGTGGAATACGTATCTGGAAACAAATAAAGAAAACATTAAAATTGAAATCTACACCACTAGCCCTTACCATTGTAAATAATGTTACATTTAAACCTTCAATGATGGATAAAAGCTGTTTACAATGGAAAAATAAGGGAATTAATAAGATGGGCGATCTCTACAGGGAAAACTCTTTCCTTTCATTTCAAGAATTACAACAAATTTATGGATTACATTCCAAAGATTATTTTAGATACTTACAAATTAGAGACTATGTAAAAGCAAACACACAGGAAATTAGAAATTGAAAGACAGAAATTTTAGATGAATGTCTAAATAAACATCCGAACACAGAAAAATTGATATCATACATTTATAATATCCTATTGGAAAATGATGTCCCATTAACAGAAATATATAGACAATCATGGGAAAACGAATTAGGTCAAATTATCAGATCAGAAGTATGGGATGAAAGTTTACAACACATACACCACTGTTCGTTAAATGCTAGACACTCTCTTATACAATTTAAAATATTACATAGACTACATTACTCAAAATCCAAACTACATAACATTTTTACAAATGTATCTTCCGTATGCGATAAATGTCAGCACTTAGAAGCTAATCTGACACACTCATTTACAAATTGTGTAAAAATTACAAAATTTTGGATAGAAATATTTAGGATAATTTCGAATGTTGTTAATATGAACCTGACATTTGACTCAAAGTTAATAATACTGGGAATACTGGAAACAGATCAGAATTTTTATTGATTATAGTTTAATAATTGGGAAAAAATTAATATTAAAATTCTGGAAAGGTCCTACATCCCCCACAATCAAAATGTGGAATACAGAAATGTCGGAGACACTCCATCTGGAAAGATTGAGGCTTGTCCTAATGGACAGGTTGGATCTTTTCAAAGGGATATGGTCTCCATATATTGAATATCTACAGGGTCAAAGTGGCTCGGTGCGAGAGCCTGACTGAGGCCTGAATAATAGAATAGATGAAGAATTACGTATAATAAATCATGGATATATCTCCAATGATGGATAACCTTTTAATACTCCATTCACTCCCTTATTTTCTATATTATTTTTCTCTATCTTTTCTTACTTAATAAAAAAAAATCTATAGAAATATAAAGTCTTAAATGTTAATATTAATATTAATAATATTATGAAAAAAAAAAGAATTGCCACAACTGGCCTTGCCAGATGACCTACAGATATCGTGTGGTTCTCGTGTATTGGTACTGAATATTATACATCTTCGAGATTGATTGAGGCCATAAAGCAATCCTCTGTAATCAGCAATTTTGCTGAATGAAAAATATCCATCTAAAAATGGGTATATTCCAAGCACGTCTTCAGACTAGCTAAATCCTAGAAAGATGCAGTATCCTACACTATTCTTCAACCTTGAGAAGATATTAGAAATATACCCCTCTTGTTTATGGGGAGATTGCTCAATCACACCCTATTTGGGTAGTTTCTCTATTTCAACTTGGATAGCCATAGTTTCCTCTTATGACCGTATATACGGGAGTCTTGGCTTTCCTTGCAGCGGAGGAAATTAATCAGCTAGAAACTCAGTCTTATAACCATTTGTGATTAGTAAGCTGAAAGGATCAGAGGTTATCTGCCCCCACCTGTTTATCAACAGTCTCAATCTACCTCCAACTTGGATATCGTTAGCACATCTCATGCGACTGATGGAAACATATTTGCATACCTGAACGGCCCCCACCTCTTGGTCGCTTTGCTGTCCATGACAAAACAGACGGTGGCTGTAGGTGTGGTCCAGGCAGTTTCTAAAAAAGAGCTTGCTATAAAAACCACCAAGGCTGCCAATAAAATGATAGACAAGAGGTGATTATCACCACCACCCACCAAGAACCAGCAAACCCTGAGACCGACAACACCAAAATGGCCTTAGGCGGTTGATCAATAGTCGACTGACCCTAGATTATGCTCTGTCCCTTTGGCTCTGGCATCGTGGCCTGCTGGGGAACGATACTGAGTATGATACTGAGTATGAGTGCGCTGCCTCCATGGTGAGCAATGTGAACCTGCTCATAAAAAAGGCCTCTGTCTTGGTATTAATTGTGTAGGCCTGATGCTCCAACCAGCCTCAGTGTAGTCGTATGTGCCGCTAGTTTGGTAGTGATGATATGCACGCCGTTAGCCAGGAGTCTTACCCACAAAGGGTGTCTTACCACACCCACCGCAGCCTTGAATTTTACTTGCTTGCCCAAATCTTTTCCAAAGAGATACTTGCAGACTGCATATTACTTGCCTTGCACAAATCCTTTGCAACAAAATTGAGCTCAAACTGTGCATTACACAGAAGTGGTAAGGCATCTACTGCAATTAAAACAGCTGAGTTCCCTCCATCGGCCTTGCAAAGGCCGAATCCCTCTTGTGAGAAATCTCTGAACTCGCTGGAGTTTTAAGTCTTTTGACCTTGTTTTGCCATTCAGATTGCCCCAAATGGTGGCATTAACCTTCGGAACCTCCAGTGTTTGGCAGTTATCGGGACCAGCATACTTTCCAGCAGTGTCTTGCATGTTCTTCTCATTCATTGATGGGAAGTCAAGTAACCAATGCTACTTGCCAGTACTTCCTCTAACGGTTCTCCTATCCCCGAGGGGATGGCAAATCTACTTACAAATGCCGGCAGCTCCTTTTTAGACTTGAGTTGAAGCATATCATTCACTTATTGAGGTAAATCAAGTTCGCTGTTGACTTCCCACAGTCAGAGTCTACCATGTAATACTCCTCAAAACACCCCTCCTCTGAGCGGTAGATATCATAACGCAACCCTGAACCAGGTATTGCTGCCACAGACATCTGACTGGAACTACCTGTATCGGTCGCCACATTCCCTTCGACCAAACTCTCAATCAGGCTTTCCAGTCTTGAGAGCCGAAAGATAACATCCTTAATGGATGATGAGGCAGTACCTGCCTGCCCAGAATTGTCCTTTTGGACATATTTTGCCATTATGGCCTTCGCCTTCCCCTAAGTCGGGATGCCAAATTGCTCCCTTTCAGAGCTTTTGCTTCTTATTTATTCACTTTTTTACAACACAAACCTGAAAGTCAGGTAATAATGCTACTTGCCAGGTCGGCCTTTGATGCTTTGCCTATCCTCGCGACGATGGCAAATTAAGTTCCAGAGAGCTGGCAGCTCTATTTTACCCGTGAACATACTTTGCATGTGTTGAGGGAATCCTTAAACTCCCTGCCTCTGTGCAGGAGATATCCTCAAATCTCTGAATTTAGCAGCCTGTATCAGTGCAGTGCACTCACTCAGTTATCCTCACTCTTGTGAGCAGCCAGATAACCTCAATCTTTGAAGTTGAGGCAGTGCTTCCCTGGCCAATATGGTCCTTTTGAACAGCCAGTTCCGAGTTAGTCTTCCCTGAACCGGGGTCGACAAGCTGCTCCTTTTTGGAGCTTTCACAGGTTGCTGTGCAGGCCACCCTGCCAGCGTCCCTGAGCCCGGGCCGCCAACCTACCCTTTTTCAGAGCTAGTGGAGGTTACTTTACAGCCTATGCTATCAGTGTCTCCGAGCCCGATACCCCAAGCTGCTCCAATTCGGAGCTTCCCACAAAGGTTTAACAGCAGACCTAACTGCCAGCAGTTTCTTCAGCCCCACGCTTCCAAACTGTTCCCTTTTGGAGCTTTAGACGGAGGTTGCTGTGCAGGTCCCGCCTGCCAGCATCTCCGATCCTGGTGCGGCAGGCTACTCCATATTGGAGCCTTGGTGGATTGTTGTGCAGGTTGCGCCTGCCAGTTACTCCGAGGCTGGACCACCTGCTCCCTTCCGGAGCTTTAGTTGGTTGCTGTACAGGTCACGCCTGTCAGCATCTCTGAGCCTGCTGCACCATTCCTGCAAGGGAAAATTCACCTTACCTGATGAAGCATTTCCGAATGCATCCGTATCTCGCGCCATGTTTCGACGTATTGATGCGCATGCGGGCTGGCGGGTTCTTCACGTAGTCCCATCACGAGACTTCGGTATAAAATTCCAGTCATCATCATAATCAGGGCCCATTGTCTCAGTGCCACTGACCCCTCCTTGGCTGAGGACCATTCAGGCTGCGAGCGGAAGCCCCAATCTATCAGTGAGTGTTTTTTTATGGTTACAGCAGCTGCCACCAGATCCCACAAGGTGATTGGGTCCCTATGATCCCATCCTAGCCACATTTCACAGTTAAAATCCCACTGTTAAGGGACAGGTCACCGAGCCCCTGCATTATTCGTTGGTAAGGAGTATTCCCTTGGCTCCTTTATCCCATAACCGGAGCAACAACTGACCTAGGGGTTCCCCAGGACGTTGGCAGAAGCTGTCACTCATGGTGGACAACTCCTTCAGAGTGTGGACACGAACGGTTGTGGATACCCGGGGTGCCGGAGTGGGCGGGCGTACAAACCCTGGAGTCCCCAGGGGCGAGTGTACCAACCCAGATGGGCGCACTGACCCCGGACTCCCCAGGAGTTCAGGGCAGGGGTCCGAAGGGTTTTTTAATTTCCTGTTCTATATTATGTTTACATACTCTGTTGTGCTGCAGCAAGCAAGAATGTCATTTTCCTATCTGGGCCACATGACAATAAACTCTCTTGACTTGACTCTTGACTTGAATGCGTTGGTGTCGGGGGGGTCCGGTTGGTGCCCTTGCTGGGTCATGGTCTTAGCCTGCACCAGGACTGATCGGGGGCATAGGTGGGGGGGGGGGGGGGTTGTAAGTCTGAGTGGGGGAAGGTGGGGACACTGATCCACTGCCTGCTTCCCGCTGTGGTTACCATACCAGATGTTGACGTTCTTCGCCTTTATCATTAGCGAACGGACTTTAATTGGGTCAACTTGCCAGTCCGCAAGCTTAGCCGCCTCTGCTTGCTGGAGTCTGGTCAGCTCACAAGCAGTGTCCACCGCCCGCTTTTCCCTCTCCGCTGCCCATTTTCGGGACGTTTCTACCGCCGCTGATAGATTCAGTGAGCGCTCTTTTAACTTATCATTTTCTTCCTTTAGGTTTTTAAGATTCTCATGTTGAGATTTAACTATTGACAGCAACAGCCAGAATGCTCCTTTGTAGCTCTCCCTTTTTCTCAGGGAACCCACTCCCTTTTAGCTGTGCCAATATATATTGTCTGCAGGGGCAGAAAACCCAGGGGGGGGGCAGAGGGGACACGGCCCCCCCCATGTTTTGACAGGTGGGGGACATCCACCCCCAGGTTTTCGTCACCCGGATTTAAAATCTCCGCTTTCCGCGAGACAGTGGGGGTGGGACTGTTGATTGAGGGCACCGATTGGACAAGAGAGACGTCGGTCAGCAGGCAATGCGGGCAGGACATGATGATTCAGCACGATGATTGGAGGAGGGAGGAGTGGGAGGCGGTGGAGGTGGGACTGAGGATAGAGTGCGGTGATTGGAGGAGGGAGACGTGGCACAGACCTGCGCCTCATCCGCAGCCAGGATCGATCCCGGCCGGGTCTCTGGCGCTGTCCCGTCCCCATGGGTGGCCAGAGAGGTCAGGAGTCAGGTGGGCGTGGCATCCCCAGGCCCACAGCCAGTGCAGAGAAGCAGCGCTAAACCCAGCTCACTCTGCCTGTCCCGCCAGGTGAACCTGTCTGGGCTTGCGGGAAGTATGGCCAGCACGGAGAAGCAGTGCTGGTATCCCGTCAGTCCAGTCAGGGCTGTAGGTTAACCCGGCGAGACAGGCAGAGTGGAGCTGCATTTAGCGCTGAATTGAGCCTCCGAAGCCTCGCGCATGTGTGTGTGTGAGTGTGCGCATGCGCGAGCGGCCACCAGAAAATTGTGTCCCCCCTGTCCCCCGGACCCCTCCATGTTTTGACAGCGAGTTCCGTGCCTGATTGTCCGATTGTAACATTAGGATTGTTGTTTAGTGCATCGGACCAGTCGATGAGCATCCGGGTCTGAGCAATCAAGTTGGCCAAATTCACAAACCCGTCCACATTATCCACCCACCCTGAAATCCAGTTTCAGGCTCCACTGCTTTATTTGACTTACACATTATTTATTATCAAGTATCTGTTATCTGGTCCTGCCAACTACGCCAAAGTTGTGGTCGATGAATCACTGGATTTAAATAACAGTTTTGATTCACTCAATAATTTAGTACACTACTAAATAAGGCACATACACTTACATATCCCCATATATCCCCCGAACGCACTCGCAAACCCCGAGCACGCAGCAGAGCACGCCACAGGATATTTAGTTCAAGATCACCAGACACCGTTTGCGACATGGTCCAAGGCTGTGGTTCTCTCACCGAAAGGGCGCCCAACACCAATCTTTATGGCATTCCTTATCAGACACTGCCCCCACCTCGAGCCAATCATAAGCCCCATAACGTCTGCAACGTTTCTGCACTACTAGCGGCAGGGAACACGGGTGGGCGACCCAACAATTGCTGTTGTTCTGCTCAGCTCACACAGACATTCCCAGACATTGTTTGGGAACATCTACTCCAACATTGCTGTGTTTTGTTCGCCAACGCAGCCTCTCCCATAGAACGGCATGAGAAAGGCAGCGTTCCCAGGCACTGATCACAAGTGCGAGGAGATAAACTTGTTTTCGCGAGGCTAAGGAATGTACGGGCTGCTAACGTAGCTGATAACTCCATGTCACAATTTAGCTGAAATTGTCAGTTGAACCCTTACACTACAGTCCCAGACTGATCTTCAGATATATGCAGGATGTGTAGGAAGGAACTGCAGATGCTGGTTTAAATCGAAGGGAGACACAAAAAGCTGGAATAACTCAGTGGGTCAGACAGCATCACTGGAAAAAAGGAATAGGTGAAATTTTGGGTCGAGACCGGAAGTCTGAAGAAGGGTTTGAAGGGTTGAAGGGTCAGAAGTCTGAAGAAGGGTCTCGACCTATTCCTTCTCTCCAGAGACACTGTCTGACCCGCTGAGTTGCTCCAGCATTTTATGTCTATCTTCAGATACTATGCACTCCCAGGAGCTTGAAACTATTGATTCTCTCCACCGCCGATGAAGACAAGTTTGTGGATCCCAAGTTTAGTAACATTAATAACATTCTCCAGGGGAGATGTCTGCAAAATAGTTAAACATTTCCAAACAATATTTTCAAAATTGTAATGCCTGTTCCTCTCCCTGAGGAACAATCCCAGGTACAGACTCTGTACAGACTGCAGCCGGAGTTGGGATCAAACCCGGGTCTCTGGCACTGTAAGCGCTGTAATGCCCCTGTCCCACTTAGGAAACCTGAACCGAAACCTCTGGACACTTTGTGCCCCCCCCCCCCAAGATTTCCGTGTGATTCCCGGAGGTTTTTGTCCTCCGGCAACCACTTTCAACTAGCTTCGCAACCAGCTTAGACTAAAAAATTACCGATTTTTAAAACGGATACTACTTTCAACCATTAGGGAGACTGACAAACACCTCCGGGAACCTCCGGGAACCGCACGGAAACCTTGGGTGGGGCGCAAAGTCTCCAGATTTTTCCGTTCAGGTTTCCTAAGTGGGACAGGGGCATAAGGCAGCAACTTTACCGCTGCGCCTCCGTGGCCCGATGCTAGTGCTGGTGCTGTGGGGCAGCAGGTCTACCCGTTGCGTCATTGGGCTATTTGAGTGTTTTAAACGTTTTAATGGGTGCAGTAAGGGGTTGGTGAGAAGAATGAGTGAAAATAATCTGAAAAGAAGAATCAGTGCTTTACTACCAATGGGGGTCATTGATGATTAATATTTAGTGTTAGCTGTGTCACAACCAACAGTGCTTTAGAAGTTAGACACAAAAGCTGGCATAACTCAGTGGGACCTGTAGCATCTCTGAATAGAAGTAATGGGTGGCGTTTGGGGTGATGGCCTCACCCGAGACGTCAACCATTCCTTCTATCCGGAGATGCTGCTTGTCCCGCTGAGTTACTCCAGCATTTTGTGTCTATCTTCGGTGTAAACCAGCATCTGAAATTCCTTCCTACACAGTGCTTTAGCGTGTGGGAAGGAATTGGTGATGTGGGTTTATACCGAAGATAGACACAAAGTGCTGGAGTCACTCAGCGGGTCAGGCAGCATCTCTGGAGAAAAAGAATGGGTGATGTTTCGGGTTGGAACCTTTCTTCAGACAGGTTCCGATCCAAAATGTCACCCATCCTTTTTCTCCAGTGATGCTACCTGACCCGCTGAGTTACTCCAGCAATTTGTGTCTAACTTTGTGCTTTTGAAGTCCTTGTGATTGTGGAAGGTAGTTTTGGGGAGGCTAAACAATTCCAATGTAATGTCTGGAGATAATAAATACAGGTTGGCTGAAGGACTAGCCTGTTTTTGGAAGAGTGTTGATAAATGTTCAGAAGATGATCTAAATCTCAATCTCAATTCAGGCAGTCCCCAGGGTTAGAACAGGATTTCATTCCTAAATTAGACACAAAAACCTGGAGTAATTCAGCGGGTCAGGCAGCATCTCTGGAGTAAAGGAATAGGTGACATTTCGGGGTCAATAGACAATAGACAATAGACAATAGGTGCAGGAGTAGGCCATTTGGCCCTTCGAGCCAGCACCGCCATTTAATGTGATCATGGCTGATCATCCCCAATCAGTACCCCGTTCCTGTCTTCTTCCCATATCCCCTGACTCCACTATTTTTAAGAGCCCTACCTAGTTCTCTCTTGAAAGCATCCAGAGAACCTGCCTTCACCGCCCTCTGAGGCAGAGAATTCCACAGACTCACCACTCTCTGTGAGAAAAAAGTGTTTCCTCGTCTCCGTTCTAAATGGCTTACTCCTTATTCTTAAACTGTGGCACCTGGTTCTGGACTCCCCTAACATCGGGAACATGTTTCCTGCCTCTAGCGTGTCCAAACCCTTAACAATCTTATATGTTTCAATGAGATCTCCTCTCATCCTTCTAAACTCCAGAGTGTACAGTGTCGAGACCTTTCCTATGCATTCCGAAGAACAGTTTGTAACCTGAACTGTTTGTAATTCAGAAGTGAACAAAAACAGAGGAGCGGACTCCAGTAACAGCTGTAGACACAAAATGCTGGAGTAACTCAGCATCTCTGGAGAGAATGGGTGACTTTTCGGGTCGAGACCCTTCTTCAGACTCTTCCTCTCCACTTTCCTACGCTAAGAATCGCTGAAACAGCCATGATGGAAGAGTGAGCAGTCGTGGGAAGTACAGGCGCCAGTCGGCGTCACGGTCTCAGAGAGTGAGGGAGTGAGTTTGCTCAGCTCTCCTGGGTCAGTTCCGCTTGACCCAGTCCCCGACTGTTACGCTTCAGGGTGCGGGAGTGGAGGCGTGCGGAAATTCCCCCTTCCGTCCCAGCAGAAGAGCCTGCAGACACCCCCCCCCCGGTAGCTGGTCTAAAACACCATCAGGAAAAACGTTCCTGATTTGGGGGTCCAGACCAGGGGTCACATTTTAACAATAAGGAGTAGGCCATTTAGGACTGAGAGGAGGCAAATCTTTTCACCCAGAGAGTTGTGAAGCTGTTGAATTCTCTGCCACAGAAGGCAGTGGAGGCCAATTCACTGGATGTTTTCAAGAGAGAGATTTAGCTCATAGGGCTAATGGAATCAAGGGATATGGGGAGAAAGCAGGAACGAGGTACTGATTCTGGATGATCAGCCATGATCATATTGAATGGCTGTGCTGGCTCGAAGGGCTGAATGGCCTACTCCTGCACCTATTTTCGATGTTTCTATGTTTCTATATTCCTATGTTTCTATGTTTCTATGTTTCTATGTACTGGGAGTCCATAAGTCTGGCATTCATAACCTGGGGGAGTATCTGTAGGACAACAAGCTTCAAGCTGTTTCGGTCAGCTGGAATAGAGATGGATTTGATGGGTGGCGTACAAAGTAAAAGCAACATGAAAGACAAAGGGTTTGCTTAATTGAAATACATTTCTGGTCACCAAGCACAGGATAAATACCACAGGGAGGTTGAGAGATGATTAGGTTGGATGTCATCAGTGTACATATGAAAATGACATGGTATTTAGTCAAAATATGTAGGAAGGAACTGCAGACACCAAAGATAGACACAAAATGCTGGAGTAACTCAGCGGGACAGGCAGCATCGCTGGAGGGAAGGAATGGGTGACATTTCAGGTCGAGAACCCTTCTTCAGACTGTCACCCATCCATAGTATTTAGTCAGGGACTATTTAGGTGTTATAACATTATGTGGTAGTATCAGCCATTAATTCAAAACAAGAACCGATCTTTAGTATATCTACTCTAATGAACATTGTAGACAGACTGGACATCTGTTCTTGTATGCATTAGCTCAGTAAAACAATAATGTTAATTGACTTACATCAAACCAGAAGTCTACTGCTTAAAATAAGCACAAAAAGCTGGATTAACTCAGCGGTCAGACAGCATATGATGCGATGCGATAGGATAGAACTTTATTTATCCCAGGAGGGAAATTGGTCTGCCAACTGTCACAAAACACATCAAGATACATGAAGCATAAAATTAATGTGACAAGTGGAAAGTCCAGGATTGGGGATTTGCAAAGATTGGGGAGGGGGTGGGGGAGTCAGTCTACCCCAAGACAGAAGTGAGAGGAGTTGTACAGTTTGATAGCCCCAGGGAAAAAGGGTCTCCTGTGGCATTCTGTGCTGCATCTTGGTGGAACCTGTCTGTTGCTGAAGGTGCTCCTCAGGTTGACCAGCGGAGGGGGTGAGCTGCATTGTCCACGATTCTCCACAGTTTGAGGAGCATCCTCCCCTCCAAGATCATCTCCAGTGTATCCAACTCAGCCCTCAGGATGGAGCCAGTGGCATCTCTGGAGAGAAGGAATAGGTGACATTTTGGGCCGAGACCCTTCTTCAGATCCGGGCTTCTTTAGCTTAAGTTATTGTACACCAAAGTGAAGCAAGTTTCCATACCACACTTATTTGTCACTTATCACATCAAACATGGCCATAGGCACATTTGTCTGTGAATCAATAAACGGGGGATTTGTGTACTCAAAAGAGCCATTCCTCACAACAGTTGGTAGATACAAGGAACTGCATTTTCTAAGAAAACACATCAAATGCTGAAGTAATTCAGCTGATCAGGCAGCATCGCTGGAGGACAGAGAAAGGTGCCGTTTCAGGTCAGGATCCTTCTTTTGGGTCCTTTGATTCTTTTCGGTGTCTGGGTTCCCTGTCCTCTAAAGCTTTTGGAACATTCACATGAATTACTTTCAAACAGAAAGTCACCATGACTCTCTTAAGATAGCTAAAAGGCTTGTCATCTAATTTGTGATACGCATGAATGGATGAATGAGATTTCCCACTGTCCCTACCTACTATCTAGGGAAACCACAGCCAAGGGAACGGGCTTGGCAGAATCAAATGGGGAATGAAGACCCTGTTGAGCTTGACTCTAGTCTGGCACTGTGAAGAGACGAGAGACGTGCGGAATAAGTGGGAAGCACTCCGGGACAGCCGTTGAAATGCCGCCACCACGCTGAGTGTTTGTTGACTTGCCCGGTGAGGTGGGGTGGGCGAGTCCCGAGGGGCTCCCGCTTGGCCGGACGTGACCCGTGTTGTGGGGCGTGGCAAGTGTGGAGTTTGTCAGGGGCGGTGCGCCTCTCACACCGTAACGCAGGTGGCCAAAGGCGATCGATCCCAGGGCGGACAGAAACCTCCTGTGGAACAGAAGGACACGAGCTCGCTCGATCTTGATATTTGGTGCAAATACAGGCCATGAAAGCAGGGTCCCGCCATCCCTTGGGTTTTAAGCAGGAGGTGTGAGAAAAGTTACCGCTGGGACGACTGGCTTGTGGCGGCCAAGCGTTCGAAGCAATGTCGTCTTTTGATCCTTCGATGTCAGCTCTTCCTATCATTGTGCAGCAGAATTCACCAAGCATTGGATTGTTCACCCCTGTATGGAGTTTGCACGTTCTCCCTGTGACCGTGTGGGCTTTCCCTGGGTGCACCAGTTTCCTCCCAAATTCCAAAGACTTGAGGGTTTGTAGGTTAATTGGCTTCTGTAAATTATCCCTAGAGTATCATCGTCAGAGTAGAGGATTACAACCATTTTGTAAAGGAATCTTCTCCTCATCTTAGTTCTAATTGGCTGACCTCTTATGCTGCGACCATTAGCCTGATCTAGCATCTCCAGCAAGAAGAAACAGCCCATTAACTCCTCTTAAACTCCAGTACATTTCAATGAGGTTAACTCTCACTGCAAACAATTAGGAAGAAGGATCAACAGGTTGGTTTGCATAGGTCCAGGAAGCAGGCAGTCCATCTCACGCACAAGATCATTTCAAAGCAGGGACAAGGGGAAATAGAAGATAGACACAAAATGCCGGAGTAACTCAGCGAGAAGGAATGGGTGACGTTTCGAGGCGAGACCCTTCTTCAGACTTGACCCGAAACGTCACCCATTCCTTCTCTCCAGAGATGCTGCCTGTCCTGCTGAGTTAGCCCAGCATTTTGTGTCTATCTTCGGTTTAAACCAACATCATGGGTGGCCACGGTGGCGCAGCGGTAGTTGTTACCTTACTGCGCTTGCAGCGCCGGAGATCCCGTATTTGATCCCGATTACGGGTGCTGTCTGTACGGTGTTTGCATGTTCTCCCCGTGACCGCATGGGTTTTCTCCGAGGTCTTCGGTTTCCTCCCACACTCCAAAGACATCCATTTGGCTTGTTGTATGTATGAAATTGTCCCTAGTGTGTGTAGGATAGTGTTAGTGTGCGGGGATCGCTGGTCGGTGCGGACTCGGTGAGCTGAAGGGCCTGTTGATCTCTAAATCAAACTGAACTAAATCTGCAGTTCCTTCCTATTCATAATGGGAAATAGGACAGAAGATAGGGAACAAAGTGAGCTTGGGGCTTGGCAAAGAATAAACATTAGAGAATGTTTGGCTGGAAGAAGGGAAGTCTGGACTTCAGTGACAAAGATGCCATGGTCCCTTCCAAAGAACTGCTGATTCAGTTAATTCCTAGCACTTCCTCTTAGCCTTTACAAATTTCAGCATGCTCAAGCTTTATCCGATGAAGTTAATATAGGGTCCATTTCCACCACTTTCAGTGAGAGTGTTCTATATTACAGTTTGCTAGGTAAAAAAAAGCCAATTATTTTAAATCTGATTACCAATCCTCCCGTCAGTGGAAGTAGTTTTCTGTACTTACTCCTTATCACACCCCTCTCTCCTGACCTATTCTGATCTAAAGAGAATAATTTCAGCTTTTGTAATCCTTCACATGACTGAAGTCTCTCATCCCCAGTGGGATTTTAATAAATCTTTCCCACATCCTTTGTAAGGCACGACATCTGTAATACAGTATCTCCAGAAAGCTATTAAGACACAGAATATATAAATCCATAAAGATAATGACTGATTTGCAAAGCAGGACACTTAAGCTACTTACACGTTGAGCCTTTGAACTCTTGTTGCAGACTGGGATGCTCAGGAGAGGGTGTTTGCCCATGTTGCTTGGGCTGGTGGGGGGGGGGGGGGGGGGGTGGAGGGAGGGGGTGATTTAAACTAGAATGGAAGGGGAGAGGAGGGAAAAAACAAGGAGAAAAATGAATGACAGTAAAAGGAAAGAGCAAAAGCGATAGGCAGAGACAAAGACAATGAGAGACCAAAGTGTAAAAAAATGCCACGGGTGATATTGTTAAAAAATGAAGTCTAAAGGCATTGTTTTCACATTGGTAACATTTGGCTAGAGTGGATTTGATATGTATAGAGGCTTGGATAGAGCGGATGTGGAGAGGATATTTCCATTAGTGGGAGAGTCTAGGACTAGAGGTCATAGCCTCAGAATTAAAGGACGTTCCTTTAGGAAGGAGATGAGGAGGTTTTTCTTTAGTCAGAGGGAGGTGAATCTGTGGAATTCTTTGCCACAGAAGGCTGTGGAGACCGTCAATGGATATTTTTAAGGCAGAGATAGATAGATTATTGATTAGTACAGTGTCAGGGGTTCAGGGAAGAAGGCAGGAGAATGTAGTTAAGAGGAGAGATAGATTAGCCATGATTGAATGGCGGATTGAATAGATGTGTTGGGCTGAATGGCCTAGATTCAGCTCGTATCACATGACTATCACTTTGCAATAAGTGGATGAACTGACAGCAAAAAAAATGGATTTAAAGGTTCTAATACAGGTGGAGTTACAGAGAAATGGCTGCAGGGTAACGAAGGATGAAATGAATTATCCAGTGATGTTCCATGTTAAGGAAGGACAGCTAGGTGGGACAGGAGGTGAGATGACGGTAGGGTGAAAATCAATGTGATGACTCAGGAGGGCAGTGGCTCTGACAACTGTGATGTGAAATATGTATGAGTGGAGTTGCACAACACAGGTAGAAATGTTTGGTGGGCTTTGTCTGTAGCCCCCTCAACAGTCATAATGATGTAGTAGCTGTAAATGAACAGCGAGTTAGTGCCACATATAATAAGGGTACAACTGGATAATGTACTCTTCATATAGACTGATCAAATTGGAGGAACAGCACCTCATATATCACTTGTGCAGCTTACAACTTAGTGGTATGCATTTTGATTTCTCTAACTTCATGTAACCCTTGCTTTCCCTCTCTCTCTGTCCCTTCCCACCCTAGTTCTCCGACTAATTTCACTGTCCTCCTGATTAATTTTACTGTTTGAATGTCTCGTTATGACCTTCCCCTCAGCCAACAGTGAACAATTCTACATTTACTTGACCATTGTCTGCTTTGATCTGTCGTTTTCACACCTTACCCTTTATGTTTTTATCAGGCCAATGTTTTGAGAAATTAGCTAGGGAATGGGCTATTCTGGACATCGTTCACCAACAAAGAAATAATGATCAGTTTTGTAGTGTGTGGTCCTTAAGGAAAGTATGACCCCAGCATGATACGTGGAGAATAAAGTAGCAGTGTTTGGAACATTTTAATGATCCACATGGAGACCAGTACTGCAGTGTTAAAGGTCTTTATTTCGTGACAAGCAAACATTTTGGAAACAGTTCTCTTTCAGAGAATCTCTAGAGAATCTCTTGAACAACTCTCTAAACTCCAAAGCAGATTGATTTTTTATACTCGCAAGAACAAAGAAAATAGCATGTGATTGAATGCAGTTTCAATGGTTACAATTGCACAGTTAACTTCAATACTTTGGGTGACAAGCGGTCCTGTAAAATTACAAATTTACAATGAGAGTACATGTTCAATGGCAAGATCATCAAACACATTTGTTGGGATAAAGTAATTGGTCTTAGAGCTTCTGAGGACGGAAGCACCAGACACTCAATGTAGTTGTGGGGGTTGACTCTCTGAGGATACAAATGCATCAATTACCCACTGACAGAACAACTATGCCTGTGACCATGTTTGCTGTGCTAAATATCAAATTAATCAGTGAGGAACCTTTCATGGCCTCTATCAAGATGGGGGAAAATAATTCAGCCACAGATGTCTGATGCCTGGTTTAATGTCAGCCAATTTTCCACAGCCCAATTGTCAGCATGATTGGGCAACGCAGATAAACTGTCCTCAGAAGAAGGTTCTCCACCCGAAACGTCATCCACTCCTTCTCTCCAGACATGTTGCCTGTCCCGCTGAGTTACGCCAGCATTCTGTGTCTGTCTACTGGTACTGTCAGTATGCAAACCATATGTGAAGGAAGGAACTGTAGATGCAGGTTTACTCCGAGGACAGTCGCAAAATGCTGCAGTAACTCAGCATCTCTGGATAGAAGGAAAGTGTGATGTTTTGGGTCGAGACCCTTCTTCAGACTGAGAGTCAGGGGACAGGGAGACACAGTGATAATGAAGTGTTAGCTGAGAAATCGAGACATCACAGGAGATGAAGGTCAAGGAAAATGTGGAATAAATCAGTGTTAGCCAGGGAAACGTGAAAACGAAGCATACGGAGATAAAATTTAATCGGGGGACAGTCAGGCTGGTCGGAAATTTAAGAAGGGGAGGGGTTGGAGAAAGAGGGAAAGCAAAGGCTACTTGAAGTCAATGTTCATATTGTGGGGGTGTAAGTTGCCCAAGCAAAATATGAGGTGCTGTTCCTCCAATTTGTGCTGGGCCTCACTCTGTCAATGGAGGAGGCCCAGGATAGCAAGATCAGTGTGGGAATGGGAGGGGGAGTTGAAGTGTTTGGCAACCGGGAGATCAGGTAGGTTTAGGTGGTATTCAGGAGAGGAGGTATTCAGTGAAACGAACGCAGAGCCTGCGCTTGGTCTCGCCGATATATAGGAGACCTGAACTGGAACAGACCATATCCCTGTGTGACCTCATGGGGCCAGTGACATTTCTTTACAAAGTTGTCCTTTGCTGTTCCAAACTTGCAGTTTACATTTTGAAATAGTTCATTGATCGGTTCTCATTTGCCATCATATGTTAACATTTACACATTGACCCTGACTACTGCTTTCTAACATTAAAAACAGAAATTAAGTTTCCAAATCCGAATGAAGAAAACTATAAGATGGGAGTTATGATATATTGGGGAACCTTGCTAATGGTTGATAGTGGATGGACAAACAAAATCACTTAAAGAATACAAAGATGAATTACAACTATTGTTCATTCCTATCTGGCATAAAAATAAGTAAAAAAAAAAGTAATGAAAGGCGTAGATAGAGTGGATTTGAAAAGGATGTTTCCACTGGTGGGAGCGTCTAGGACCAGAGGTCATAGCCTCAGAATTAAAGGGCGCTCTTTTAGAGAGGAGGTGAGGAGGAACTTCTTTCGTCAGGGGTATAGTAAATCTGGGAAACTCATTGCCACAGAGGGCTGAGGAGGCCAAGTCTGTGGATATTTTTAAGGCTTAGAAAGACAAGTTATTGATTAGAACGGGTGTCAAGGGTAATGGGGAGAAAGCAGGAGAGCGGGATTGGGAGGCAGAGATCAGCCATGATTGAATGGCGGAGTAGACTCGATGAGCCGAATAGCCTCATTTTGCTCCTAGCACTTATGAACTTATAAATACGATACAGAAATCAGAAAAAAATTCATCCACCAAATGGTGATAGAATTATCTATCACAAAAGGCAGCGGAAACAGATCATGAAATATATTTAAGGTGGAGGTCACAATACTTCCCAAAGCTGTGGTGATCGTGGGATACAGAGAGAAGGTTGGGAACAAAGGTACTGAGGTGGATGGTCAACGATGACTGGGGTAAATAGTGCAGCCAGCATGAAGAACTGAATGGTCTACTCCTGCTCCTGTGTTTTCTGTTTCTTCAGTCACAGGTAAAATGCAGACATCAGTATAGGGCGGCACGGTGGCGCAGCAGAAGAGTTGCTGCCTTACTGCGCTTACACGCCTAGAGACCCGGGCTTCAATCCCGACTACGAGCGTAGTCAGTACGGAGTTTGTACGTTCTCCCCGTGACCGGCATGGGTTTTCTCCAAGATCTTCCGTTTCCTCCCACACTCCAAAGACGTACAGGTTTGTAGGTTAATTGATTTGGCACAAGTGCAAGTTGTCCCTCGTGCGTGTAGGATAGTGTTAATGTGTGGGGATCGCTGTTCGGTGCGGACTCGGTGGGCTGAAGGGCCTGTTTCCAGGCTGTATCTCTAAACTAGCTGAAGTGAACTAAGGTGTTACAAACTTAACCCAAGCCGCTCAAGTGAAAGCCATCAACGCTCTTCATCAATCCCAAAGAGAAACATTCCACCCTCGATGCCAACCTGTAATATCTTAGCAAAGCCATTAAGCCAGCAATTACTTATTATGACTATTTAATAATGCCTTTAGTTGCAGTCTAAATATCTGTGACAATATCGCATTGCTGCAAATAGGAATCCACAGCACTGCTGTTCAATCTGGATCACAATGTGACCACACAACTGGATATGTGAGGATATTTTTGCCTAAAGGAAGACCGGAACATTCCTCCTGAAACATAGTGTGCAGAATAGGGCCTAATGCAAGCAGGGGCCTGAGCAATGATGTCTAGAGATTTAACACAGCATCTTTGGCTTTCTAATTTAGTTATGAAGATAACTAAGGTTTGGGCATCTAAATCACAATTTCTCTCTGAGTATTCACGCCTCTTTCAAAATTTACCATTTGTTTTATTTATCTCTGAGCAATTTTGGGCGCCATATCTGAGGAATCTGAGTGCTGGCTCTAGAGAGGGTCCAGAGGAGGTTTACAAGAATGATTCCAGGAATAGGTGGGTTAACATATGATGAGCAAATGATGGCACCGGGCCTATACTCACTGCAGTTTAGAAGGATGAGGGGCAACCTCATTATAACACTGAATAGTGAAAGGCTTGGATAGAGTGGATGTGGAGAGAATGTTTCCACTAGTGAGAGAGTCTAGGCCTCAGAATTAATGGATGTTCCTTTAGGAAGGAGATGAGGAGGAATTTCTTTAGGCAGAGGATGGTGAATCTGTGGAATCCTTTGCCACAGAAGGCTGTGGAGGCCAAGTCAGTGGATTATTTTTAAGGCAAAGATAGATAGAATCTTGATTAGTACGGGTGTCAGGGGTTCTGGGTAGAAGGCAGGAGAATGGGGTTGGGAGGGAGAGATAGATCAGCTATGATTAATTGGCGGAGTAGACTTGATGGGCCGAATGGCCTCATCTGCTATCACTTATGACATCTCTTTATGACTGGCCGTGGTATTTACTAATGTTGGATCTTTGCAAAGATGTGGTGAACGTTGGGATGTCAGGATAGTTCGACAAAATGCACTTCCTGTGTATATGATAAGCCGCAGCACAACGCCAAAACATCGACCGTCCTTTTGCCTCCACAGATGATGCTCTACTGACCGAGTTCCTCTGACATTCTTCTTGTTGCTCCAGATTCCAGGGTCTGCAGGTCTCCTGAGTCTCCACAGCACAACCATTCCTGCAATTAATGGAATCAAGGGATATGGGGAGAAGGCAGGCACGGGTTATTGATTGGGGATGATCAGCCATGATCACAATGAATGGCGGTGCTGGCTCAAAGGGCCGAATGGCCTCCTCCTGCATCTATTTTCTATGTTTCTAAGTTTCTATGAGTCCTGGAAAAAAATACAAAGCGATCAATATCGTGGCAACACCTCTTTTTTTTATATCAAAAATAATTAATTCAATTACGATCATGATTGAGCTACCAATATTTCAAAGAAGTTTCCTTAATTATGGCCTGATAACGGCGAAAAAATTAACACTTTAATTTTGGAAAAATACATATTTTTATGTATTGGGGAAAACAAATGGTCGGCACGGACTGGAAGGGCCGAGAGGGCCTGTTTCCGTGCTGTAATTGTTATATGGTTATATGGTTATATGGTATATTCTCCTACTCTTAAAATGTGAATTACAAACATGTCTGAGACGCTACATCTTGAAAATATGAGACTTGTCTTAGCAGGAAAACCAGAGCAATTTTCGAAGACATGAATTCCATTCATTGATTTATTACAAGGATAGTATGGTGCAACACAACTTCAGAATTAAACCGATTTACGGATCGGGTGATGGGTGGGGAGAGATAAGAAGCAGGTATATCATCACTTTTTGTTTTTCTTTCTGTTTTTGTCTTTTTATTTATTTTATTTTTCTACTTACTCAATCTTCGACTACACTTATTTGATAGTCTAGGGGTTCTATTCTTAAACATTCACTTTCTCTTTTTCTTGCTTTTTTTTCTCTTTTTCTATTTCATCTTAGCTAAAAATTAAAATTGAAGCTGTACAATAAATGTATTATGTCATATGCCACGGTTTATACTGTTGTACACTACTTCTAATAATAAATCAATATATAAAGAAATAAATTGAAATTACGATCATGATACAAAACAAAACTGTGGAAGAACATCCACCACCATAATACAAAATCACCAAATTATCTCAATGCTAAATTCTCAAACCACTATGTTACAATCCTTACAAGTATACTAACTAACTACTATACAACTATGTCCCTCTCTAACACCACCTGGGCGCAGACGTAACCCCAGGAAAGGGGCAAGCATCTGGCTCGGGGATAGCCCTCTTCCGCCTGGCGTCGTGACCCGTGGATGGCCAGCTTGGCCAGGCCTAGGAGCAACCCAACCAGGACATCTTTGGCCCTACCCTCTCCCTAGATCCCAAGACCAGTCGTCCGGCCGCTGACAGCAGAGCCGCTCCTCCCCCTGTGGACCCTAGGTGGAATGGGTGCCTAGGTGCCTTGCCCTCCGGACGTCAAGGGACGCTCTGCTGGTCCCTCCCCACAACACCTCTGACCATGACAACGTCCCCACTCAAAGTAGCTCTGCCCTCACCAACCCCCCTTATCTATTTAGACACTGCCACCGGATTGCTGTGAGATTGCCTCGGTCATACTTGCCAGCGACAAGAAAATCACATTTCCAAACAAACAAACTCTTTCTTCACAAGGCGTTTTTTTTATTACAGCATATGGTGAATTAATTCTGGCACTGCACAAATGTATACCCAAGCAATAATACCAGCTATTCTGTGATGGTGGAGATGAATTTCTATTCATGTTGATTCAGCATCTGAAAGTGGGTTGCTTAACAATAAGGAAACTAGACCGTTGCAGTATGCGACATTCCATTACCGGAGAGCACAAAGATTACATGATAGAGAGCTAATTTCTGTAATATCTTAAAGAGGAATTATAACTGGAGCCCAGACATATCTGTGCTAAATGCAATGACAGGATGTTAGAAATATTCATGAGCACAAAGTTGCTGATGAGGCAGTAAGCAAGATCCTCACAGGCATTGTCTGACAAGAGAGTTTTTGCTTCGGGAGCCATTCCCTTTGGGTGCAATGAGTGCTTCCCTCAGGAGCGCACTGCTACTGTTTGAATTAAAAAGAAGGGATTATAGTTAGTCGTGGCACACTGTGTAGCCCCAGAGGATGAAATGTTATTTTAAAGTAATTACGTTTCTGCTGTTATTTCCTCCAGATTTATGCCATTTATATTTAAAAAAAAACTAGCTCTTACATGGCCTAAATATAGTGGCTCGGCACAAACAAAGACCTCTAGTACGTTCACAGAGTAAACGCACTGAAATCTAAAGAAAACCAAATATATATTATTACAAAAGCAATTTTGTACGTTTCTAATAGAAGATTATATTTTAATTTCATGTGAGAGCAGAGGGAAGCTGGATTGAAATATATTTTTTTAATGGAGTCCTTCAGAAGCCTCGGTTGCTATGGTTATTTTTGTTTCTATTGTTGCCCCATTTACTGGCTGCAATCGTGTGATAAAATAAATCAGTGTAAAAAGTGATGGAGGGGTGGAAAAGAAGTTCAATTATTTGGGACTGAATTGATGTGAAGTGTGGTGATGGAGGACAAAGAACAGAACACAGTTTTGAATCAACGTCAGTCAGTTTTATTCGTTGTCATTTTGAACTGCTAAATGCTTCAGACAAGTTGTTGTTTTGAACGCTGAGATCTCGCCATAAATAGAACGGACATCAAGAGATTTTTTTTTAAATCTCTCTCCCATTACTTAATGCAAATAGAAAGAGATATGAATGGTGTTTAGTTCAGCTTGGGAGAAAACAAATTGGCCAAGTGAGAATATGTCAACACAATTTTTGATTCATTTTCAGGATGTGGATATTGCTCAAGAGAGGAGCATTTATCACCAAGCTGTCCTTGAAAACTGCGGCAATCCCTCCGCACTCCAGTGCCACGCAAGAGGGGTGGGTGCATTGGCCGAGGGGTTATACCTCAGAGGAGAAGCATAGAAATGTAGAAGATAGGAGGATACCATTCAAGTCTGCTCCATCATTCAACACAATCGTGGCTGATCATCCCTGTAAACCGCCCTGCAGTTGCCTTCTCCCAAATTCCAGTTAATAAAAGATTAGCACAAAATGCTGGAGTAATTCAGCATCTCTGGGTGGCAGGAATGGGTGACATTTCAGGTTGAGACCCTTCTTCAGACTTGTCACCCATTCCTTCTCTCCAGAGGTGCTGCCTGTCCCGTTGAGTTATTCCAGCGTTTTGTGTGTATCTTCAGAGTTAACCAGCATCTGCAGTTCCTTCCTACACATTCCAGTTAATAAAAGCTCAGTTGATGTAATCTCTCATTAAATTGCATATGTCATCAATTTGTTCACTCACCCAATTTGTCAAAGTGATACTGGAGCCTCTTTGTAATATCCTCATAGCTCAAGGTCACCCATAATTTCCATACTTTAGTTTAGTTTAGAGATACTTGAAGAAGTTACATTTGGAATACTTGTCCATTTTACAAAGATATAATGAATGGCTGGGGCCCAGCACTGATCCTTTCTGCACCCCACTAGTCACTGTTGCAGGCTGGAAAAAGACCAATTTATTCCAATGTGTAGGAAGGAATTGCAGACGCAGGTTTAAACTGAAGATAGACACAAAACGCTGGAGTAACTCAGCGGGACAGGCAGCATCTCTGGAGGAAAAGAATAGGAGACATTTCGGGTAAATGTGGAGTAAAGAAATAGGTGACATTTCGGGTCGAGACCCTTCTTCAGACTGAAGACTGAGACTGAAGAAGGGTCTCGACCCGAAACGTCGCCTATTCCTTTTCTCGACATTTATTCAGATTTATTGTTTCCTATTCACTAACCAGTTCTGCTGTGCCACCCAATAAATCTGGGCCAAGAGTACACATGCAGTCTCTTTATCCAAAGGCTATTGTCCCAAATTCATCTTTGCTCTGGGCATCCATGAATAAGATGGAAGGAACACGTGGATTAAAAGGATGCTAAACCAACAAGCGGGGTTTCAGTTCCCATTTCCTTAATCCTCACTGCAAACATATTTACAGCAGGTGGTTCTAAACTTACCTGAAAGGATATCCCACATACAGTAAGTAGACACAAAAAGCTGGAGTAACTCAGCGGGTCAGACAGCATCTCTGGAGAAAAGGAATAGGGGACATTTCAGGTAGCGACCCAAAACGTCACCTATTCCTTTTCTCCAGAGATGCTGTCTGACCCGTCAAGTTACTCCAGCTTTTTGTGTCTATCTTCGGTGTAAACCAGCATCTGCAGTTCCTTTCTACACAATCCACACAAAGTTTACAAGACACCGTCACATTGAGTGTCACACAGAGGGTGGTATGTATATGGACTGAGCTGCCAGAGGAAGTGGTTGAGGCAGGTGTATTAATAGTCAATAGGTGCAGGAGTAGGCCATTTGGCCCTTCGAGCCAGCACCGCCATTCAATGTGATCATGGCTGATCATCCCCATTCAGTACCCCGTTCCTGCCTTCTCCCCATATCCCCTGACTCCGCTATTTTTAAGAGCGCTATCTAGCTCTCTCTTGAAAGCATCCAGAGAACCCGCCTAAACCGCCCTCTGAGGCAGAGAATTCCACAGACTCACCACTCTCTGTGAGAAAAAGTGTTTCCACGTCTCCATTCTAAATGGCTTACTCTTTATTCTGGCTTACCCCTTAACAGTTAACAACATTTAGAAGACATTTGGAAAGGTTTAGAGGGATATGGGTCAAATGCGGGTGAATGTGACAAGTTAGCTGGGCATCATGGATGTGTCGGGCTGAAGGACTTGTTTCAGTGCTCGATGTCTCTGTGACTCTATGGAGGTTTTTCTGCCTGTTACTTGCATCAGTTCAGCTTTCAACGTTTCTTCCTTCGCCAGAATCTGACTGCTTTGCCACTTTTGATTTATTGCTGACCTTTTCTGTTGTGATTTGTTGCAGTTTTATTAACGCAGGATTTGAGCCAAATCAAGTCAATTGATTTTTTATATGTAGGTCAGATACTCAAGGTATGATGTGGAAATCTTACAACATGCTGAAAGATTGAAAATACATTTTTAACATGAACATCCACCACAGCGACTCCCCCACATCCCTCACTGTGATGGAAGGCAGAAAAAGTTCAATCTTCTTTGTGGTCGGGGCACTCGACCCTTCCGCTGTCGGGACGATCTTGGCTCCCGCAGCTGGCGGTCGAGCCCTCTGCATCGGGGCGATCAAGCTCCCGCATCAGGGGGGGATCTCAGTTCCCCCATGCCGGGCGATCGGACCCCGGGTCGGGACTGCTCGTACCTCCTGCGGCTTGGAACTTCCCGAAGTCAGTCTCTATCCGTGACCGCGAGCTCCTCGATGTTGGAATCCGCAGGCTGTGGTTGGAGCGTCGATCCCAGGCGAGGGATCCCAGGCTCCGATGGTGAGTCCACGGCCCCACGGTGGGGCTCAAAGTCAGTCTCGAGCGAGGCCGCCAGCTCCACGATGTTAGGCCGCAGAGCGACCGGGGATACGATCCGGAAAACAATCGCATCTCCGGCAAGGTAAGAGATTGAAAAAAGTTTCCCCCTTCCCCCTCCCCCCCACATAAAACAAACCAGAGAACATTAACACATACTTTCTGGGCACCAGCGTTGCTGAAGCCATATCAGTCATGGATGCAACGGAGGTACTTGTGAATTTAATGAGCAGAAATAAGAGTTTGATTCGTCCCTATCCCAAGGTGTGCATTTCTGTACATATCAAGTGGTGTTTGGTCTGATTTGTTGCCTAAACAGAGGCCTCACTTCCGAAGCAATCCATGGTGGGAGAGCAGGTTCATTTTTATTTAAACTTTAAAGTTGAGAAATGCTAAATGCTTTCACTGATTGTTATCAGTCCTTGATATCATTAGACTTGTTGCCTGTACGGCACAGCTCAGCACAACAGTTGGCTCATTGTGGCAGTGCCCATTTGTCAGGCTACGTTACTCCTTCTGCGTGGCTCTGCAGGTTATTCTTCAGAGGATTTAAATATGCAACATATTGCAGTAATTTGCTGCATAAAATCTCGTAAATACGCCATGGTTCTTCATCCATTTAGGCAGTCGAAGAGATTAATTCCTTGACCATTCATATTTAATGCATTGCTGAAAGCTCTCAATAATGGCATAGAACATATAACAGCGCAGCACAGAAGCAGGCCCTTCAGCCCACGATGTCCGTGCAGAACACGATGCTGATCAAGATAACAAACTCCGTAAAGACAGCATCCGTAGTCAGGATTGAACCCCGGTCTCTGGCGATGTAAGGCAGCAACTCTACCGCAGTGCTGCTGTGCTGCCCTTGGGACAGCATCCCTTGCAAGACGCAATGTGTAGCAAGGAACTGCAGATGTTGGTGTAAACCGAAGATAGACACAAAATGCTGGAGTGACTCATCGGGTCAGCCTCTGGAGAGAATGAATGGGTAACATTTCGGTTCGAGACCCTTCTTCAGACATGATACATTTCCTTTGTCTGCATGTGATCTATATTCTGCAATTCCCCGCATATCTATGTACCTATCGAAAAGCTTCTAAAATGCTTCTATTGTCTCTGCTTCCCCCAGCACCCTGGATTATAAATTCCAGGCATGAACAACCTTTTTTTTTTGTGAAAAATTTGCCCCATACATTTCCTATAAACTTTCTCCATCTCGCTTTAAAACAAACCCTGCTAGTATTTGACAATTTAACCCCGCGAAAACGTTCTTCCTGTATACCATATCTCTGCCTCTCATCTCTATTATTAAAAAACTCTGATCTTGGATGTTTACGTGTGTTTGCTTGCTTTAACTTTTTCTTTGATTCACATCTCCTCGAAAACCGGATGCGGTAACAGTGAATTGTTTACATATTCCGATAGAGATTTACCTCATGATTTCAAATCCCCCCTCATCTGAAATCTTGATTCATTATTTCCCGAGTTGTTTACTAAAATTGTTCACCAATCTGACATCTTTTTAAAATCTAACGTACTGAAGTGAGCTGGATGATGTCACAATGCATCTGCTCCTTGCGGCAAGCTGCGCAGAATTTTCAATGCGCAGCACCACTGTTTTCCACGAGAGCTCAGCCGCCCTCACCGCCCCCCCGGGCTCTGTATTAAAACTGCAAAACATGTGCTCAATTCATGCTGCGTGCTCCGCTGAGCTCCTTCAAGTTCTACAACACGGTGGTGGCGGTCGTTATCGCAGCGCGGGCGCGAACAAGTGCACTGGAAAAGAGGCCGTGGCGGACGTCACAGGGTATGACCTCCTCTCCGTTTCCCCCGCCTGATCGTCTGTCATGCTGGTGGGTGGGCGTACCCTCGTGGAAGCTGCGGTTGGTCGGCCCTCCGCTGCTTTTGACTGATCGATCCGGGCATCGCTCTGTTCCACGCCGGCCGCTGCCTAGCTCTGGCCTGGCGCCTGGTGGGGAGGCTTCTGCACTATGACCTGTGTTGGTGCTGCCTCTACCCTCTCCCCCTCCCTCTCTACCTCCTCCCCAGGGCAGAGAAAGAGAGGGGGGGAGAAATGGGGGGTGGAGGGAGGGGTGGAGAGTGGGGGTGGAGGAGGGAGATGGAGAGGGGCAGAGGAGATGGGGGGAGAGGGGAGGAGAGGGGGAAGGAAAGGGGGGAGGAGAGGGGGAAGGAAAGGGGGGAGGGGACCCTCCCTCTCTGCCCCCCCTTTCTGCCCCCCCCTCTGCCCCCTCCCTTTCCATCCCCACTCTCTCTCTGCCCCCTTCCTCTATGCCCCTCCCTCCCTCTCTGCCCCCCCTCCCTCTCTGCCCCCCTCCCCATCTAGGGAGTGCTGAATATTAGGACCTATGGGTGAGTGGTGGTGTATTGTGTTTGGGAACCAGCACTCCCCTGTGATTGCGTGCCCCCACCCAACCCCTCAATTTCTACCCCCTCCCTCTCCCTCTCCCTCTCTACCCCCTCCCCCTTGTTCTCCACTCCCCCTCTCTAGCCGCGCCTGCACAGTTGGGGATTATGCGTGAGTGGATAGGGCGGGGAATGGGGTAAAAGGAGTGAATGAATAATATTAATATAATATCAAGGGGGGGTGCTAGTGTGTGTGGGGGGTGGTTAGTGTGTGTGTGTGTGTGTGTGATGCCAAAGGTATTAACTATAAGAAGAGAGCACCCCCCCCCCAAATGAGTCCCCCTTGGTCCAGTTATTTTATGTACTTCTATCAGGTTTTCCTTAGCCTCCGAAGATAGACACAAAATGCTGGAGTAAAACAGGAAGCATCTCTGGAGAGAAGGAATAGACAATAGACAATAGGTTCAGGAAAATGCCATTTGGCCCTTCGATCCAGCACCACCATTCAATGTGATCATGGCTGATCATCCCCAATCAGTTCCTGCCTTCTCCCCATATCCCCTGACTCCGCTATTTTTAAGAGCCCTATCTAGCTCTCTCTTGAAAGCACCCAGAAAACCTGCCTCAACCGCCCTATGAGGCTGAGAATTCCACAGACTTAACTCCTTAACCTCCTTAACTCCGATGGCCTAGAGAACACAATCCTAATTTGTCCACCCTCTTCTTATAGTTAATACCGTCTAATCCATGCAGCATTCTGGTAAATCTCTTCTCTTTCTGCAAAGCCTCCACATCCTTCTGGTAAACGAGCACTCAGAACTACATACGCCACTCCCAAGATAGACACAAAATGCCGGAGTAACTCAGCGGGTCGGGCGGCATCTCTGCAGAGAAGGAATAGGTGACGTTTCGGGTCGAGACCCTTCTTCAAACTCATTCATGGCTGTAGTTGTGTGGATCATCATTTCCAACCTGGACCACAACTTTGCTTCATCCTACAGTGTTAATTTTTTTTTTAAACACTACACAAAGATCGGGTAAGACAGTCAAGACTTTATTTAAGAGCATCAAATACAGTGATCACTGGGAGCAATCTAGGAGATTGCTCAACGAACAAAGATTAATCTCAAATTCAAGTTCAAGTGAGTTTATTGTCATGTGTCCCTGATAGGACAATGACATTCTTGCTTTGCTTCAGCACAACAGAACATAGTAGGCATTGACTACAAAACAGATCAGTGTGTCCATATACCATTATATAAATATATGCACACATGAATAAATAAACTGATAAAGTGCAAATAACAGATAATGGGTTATTAATGTTCAGAGTTTTGTCCGAGTCAAGTTCAATAGCCTGATGGCTGTGGGGAAGTAGCTATTTCTGAACCTGGTTGTTGCAGTATTCAGGCTCCTGTACCTTCTACCCGAAGGTAGCAGGGGGATGAGTGTGTGCCCAGGGTGGTGTGGTCTTTGATGATACTGCCAGCCTTTTTGAGGCAGCGACTGCGATAAATCCCCTCCTTACATACTCCTTATAGATGCTCCTCACATGCAGTATTTTCCTTTGATGTTTTGTTTACTTCAGCAGACACATTAGAACTTTTCCTTCTTCCTTATGGTCTTATAACAAATTTACATCGTGCACCTCCGAAAGACACAGCAGAGTAAACACAGCCCAATTCCACCCCATTACAGATAAGTAGATGTCCTGTTGCCCTTTTGAGCTTATTTTATTGTTATACGATTGCTATTTGTCCTTTGGCAACAGAGAACATAATCTGGCCAAGGTAGACTGTAGTAAGTGTCAGTTACACATGCTGAGTTTCAACCTTCTTTGAAGAACAGAATTATTATAACACATGAAGAGGACTGTAAACATTTTTAAGCACTCTATCTAGAGAGAGTTAGATTTAGCCCTTAGGGCTAACTGAAACAAGGAATACGGGGAAAAAGCAGGAACGGGATACTGATTTTAGATGATCAGCCATGATCATATTGAATGGTGGTTCTGGCTCGAAGGGCCGAATGGCCTACTCTTACACCTATTTTTCTATGTTTTCTATATTTCTATGTTTTATCTCCCTATCCCTTGCCGCTTCTTGACGCTTTGCAATTTATCTTTGACAACGGCACTCTCCCGCAGCTCTGGGCCTCTCTCACCCAGAACTGCAATGGACCCCAACTTTACCATTCTATGGCCTGTGCCCTACATTACTCCAAATGTGACTTGAAACTGACTGCAACATGCCTTCCTGACTCTTAACTCAATCCCTCAACCAATGTAGGCAATCAAGCCATATGCATCTTTACACACTGTCTACTTGTGTCATGTATTTTATGCTACTCACCAAGTCATTAGTTGTTAGTTGACACTGTACATGGAATGGAGTAACCCTGATCTGACCAGAAGGAGATCAAAATAGCAAACAGTTCTTCTCGCTTCATTCAGCCTGCAGAAGTGATACCACTGCTGGATTATGCATCTGTCATTTATTAAATTCTCCGAGCAGTTTGTAACAGGCAGTCTTTAGGTAATAGTTACCAGCTTGGATGTTCCTTTTTTGATGGTTCACAGCTCACACGTGGTGAAATTTATTTCAGAACATCACTGAAAATTTGAGGCCAATTTGCGTCATTAGTAATGCACTGGGCAAGGTGGGTGTTTGCATAGATCTTGAGATAAAACGTTTTATCTCAACATTAGTTTTTAGTTTATAGTTTTGGAGATACAGCACGGAAACAGGCCCTTCGGCCCACCTAGTCAGTGCCGACCAGTGATCCCCACACATTAACGTTATCTACACACACGAGGGACAATTTACATTTATACCAAGTAAAATGAACCTACAAGCTTGTACGTCTTTGGAATGTGGAAGGAAACCGAAGATCTCGGAGGAACCCACGCAGATCACAGGGAGAACGTACAAACTCGTAGTCAGGATCAAACCCAGGTCTCTGTTGATGTAAGGAAGCTGTGTCACCGTGCCACCTTTTACTGAGTAACCCTTGATGGGTAACCATATCTCAACATAATAATTGAACAGATAGATCCCATGCTATTTTGAGGTGATATTCCAATTGGGTAATGGCAGTTAAAGCTTGGTACTGACACACAATGTTGCAGTTACTGACTTTGCCACTAAATGTCACTGGTGCATTATGTTGCAGATTCTCAGATAGGACAAAAACATCCGCAGAATTGATAATCATATTAACATTTTATTTATTCTGATCCCAAATTCTCAGAGATGGCCTGATCGCAGAACTTGCGATTGTCAGGATGCAATTACAGGTGAAGGCTTGTAGATATACTACAGCAATGTTTAATATACTATCGCAACATTTAAGAAACATTTATGCAGATACATGGATAGGACAGGTTTAGAGGGGTATGGTCCAAATGCAGGCAGGTGGGTCTAGTGTAAATGGGGGATGTGGGTTGTGGTGGGCAAGTTGGGCCGATGGGCTTGTTTCCACGCTGTATCACTCAATGGCTTGATACATATGTTAATTTATTGATTGGCTTGGCATGTTCGCCGTAGTTCAGTTTGCTGCACTTTTGCAGTTGTAAGATCACAGACCCCTCCCACCCCCAATAGCGCAAACTTTGGATAATGTTGCAAAAATCTTATCTTTCTTCTTTGATGTACACGGATTCAGTACAGTTCATGTACACAAGATTCAGTAGACCTCAGGTATGAAAAGCAAGAAAACTGCTGACGGTGGAAATCTGAAACAAAAACGGAGCTGGAAATTCTCAGTTGGCAAGGCAGCATCAATGGAGAGAGAAACAGAATAGTACGATTAAATGAGAACTTACCAGTTTGAAGTTTGATCTTAATTTTATGAGGAGTTACGTTGGTGATTACGTGAAGAAGACCCGCCAGGTCGCATGCGCACCAATCTTCAAAGCAGCGGTATGAAATCACAAATAACAACACCAAAGTGACATAGTAAGATGCGTGACTCGAGAACTACCAGATGATCTTTGTGAGAGAGGGTTGGGCGTGGCGGGGACGTAATCACCAACTTAACTCCTCATAAAATCAAGATCAAACTTCAAACTGGTAAGTTCTCATTTAGTTTTACTATTTTACTTCGGAGTGAAGTGAATGATTCCGTGAAGAGTTCAAAGCTTTGTGATTTCATGCCGCAGATTACAAATCTCGGCATCCCACTGCAGTGATTGACTCGAATGAGAAATTAATGCATTAGTAGTAACATTGCATTTAATGCAGTAATAAAGTTTATTTAAAAAATATAAACAAACAACAGTACCCCTCTATCCCAGGGCACGTTAAACAGAACTTAAAATAGCATTGGCAAACAGCCCTGGATCGGCAATCAGCCGATGATAGAAATTCTGAAACATCAGCTCATTTGCCCATCCGGCGGCCGCCAAAATATGGTCGATGGGCACGTCCCTCGCATTGGCCGCCGACGTAGCTGCTGCCCTAGTGGAATGGGATGTAAACATACTATCTAAATGATATGCTGACGTTGATGCTCACTTGGTGGAATGAAATATACAATCATCAGTGTTAATACCTGTATAACCCAGAACCTGCTGCAGCCACCTTGAAATAGTCTGCGACCTACCTTTGTGTCGTTGTTTGTTGACTAATAAACAATGCTGATTCCATACTTCTTAGGATTCTGGTGGCCTTGATAACATAGACATGAGACCGTGGGGTATCCAAAATGATCTTAAATCATGCCACCCCTTGTCCACTCTGCATGTGTAGACCAGAATGTAAAATGTAATGGCACCTGCAGCCAATTCCATCCTATCTAGCCACAGCGTTTGCAGTCGTTGTGCTGATATAAGTGTCATAACTAAGGATGTAGATGGAACCCCTTGGTGAAGTAATGTTCACACATTTACAATAACCAACTGTATAATCTTGTAGTGGGAGAACTTGTGTCAAGATTTTTTAACAACTCAATATCCGGGTTGAACCCGACAGCGTAGTTTCCTTATGTTGCAGCTGTAGTGTCTCTGTAGTGGTATATTGTCAAATACCATTTAAAATGAACTGGAAAATGTCAATAATCTGTACCGTATTAAATGTAGCATTAACACTTAACAAAAAGCACTTCTAATCCCCTCAATAGAAATGTTCTACCCATGGATGCATGGTATATATTTAGTTGATACCAACAATTGAAGAATTGGTAACTCATGCAATCTCCAATACCTCCAAGTAGGTGATGGTAGTCAGAACTTCTCATCTTAGAGTCCTAAGCATCAGTTTGTAATAACTGAATTTGATCGACCACACTACTGTAGCGAGTTTCAAGTTCAAGTTCAATGAGTTATTGTCATGTTCAGCAATGCTGAATACTGTTACTTCATCATTGTGGCTGAGGTAGCTTCAGCTGACAATAGCATAAGGTTGTTAACAATGGTCTAATTGCTACTTACAGTTCCTTGATTTGCTCGGCTAAAACACAGCTGCTATATTGCCAATTACTCTTGATGAAAATAAACGTAGTTTTATAACAGATTGCTATTAACTCTTGCCACAGGGCGGAGTCAAGCCTAATAATAATTAAAGGTAAATCCCAATGACCAACGAACAGTTTATCCCATTCCGCAAAGCTTTACTGTTATTAGTACAGTTAATTGTCTTTGATAACCTCTGTAAAAGGGTTTGCATAGCATGGA
The DNA here is from genome assembly GCA_035221665.1 of Okamejei kenojei. Classification (NCBI taxonomy): domain Eukaryota; kingdom Metazoa; phylum Chordata; class Chondrichthyes; order Rajiformes; family Rajidae; genus Okamejei; species Okamejei kenojei. Next base: position 7,476,238 of record CM069150.1, on the reverse strand, counting down.
TCTTTGATCAGGAAATAAGTTTTCATATTCGTAAGTTCATATGCCCGACACTCTTCATTCTTCATAATAACATGCCACTCCTGCTTTATTCCATGGGTGGTTTTGCATGAGAAATGTTGCCCAATTTCCAACCCCTGGCCATAATCCAAACTTGCTTGGAATGCTCCGGCTGTGCCTCAACCAAATATTTTTACCCTTTGTGTGTTGTACAAGACAAATGTAAATATTACAACTTGTGAACGGTGCACTACCCAAATTTTGGAAGTGCTAGACCCATTTTGTTGAGTATGATTGGAAAGGTGCATGGAATTTCTGAGCTGTCATGCTGCCCCCAGCTCCAGTGAACCGCTACTGCCGATGAGTGCCTGGGGTGCGTTCTGAACGATGACTTTTGCCCGCCGTTGGCCTAATTGATTCATCTGCCAGGCTTTCTTCCCCTGTAGAATAGACCTACCTGAATAACAGATTCAGCGGCTGGCTCTCACATCTCCCTGTTGGTGCTGTTCACTGCCGGCACATATGTGCTTAAGTATGTTCTACTGACTTCTTTAGAGCCTGGAATCAGTTATTTGTAGGTAACCCTAACAGGCGCTGCCGCAGGTCGCAGGATACCAAACTGCTACGAACCCATTGGCCTTAACCCAAATAGAATATTCTGCTGGGATGGCAACTTTGTTGTCAGAAAAGATAGCTCTGACACATGCCCTTCATTCCTTGGGGTATGCCCCACGGCCATACTGTGAGACTCAGTGTCAGCTGGATACTGACCCGTCTTGGTCTCTGCCTCCAAGAGGGAGATCTGTAGCAGCTCTGTAACTGGAGCCGCTGGTGCGGCCTGCAGAGGTGAAACTTCTGTCTCACCCTACCATCAGAGTCGGTGTCAAAACTAATCCCCATCTATGAAGGTACTATCAAACAGTTCTCTACTAGATACTGCTGGCACCTTTTTGTTCAGGATGGCGCTGACACCCCTCCTGTTGGTGTGTGCCCTGCTGTAGCACTGTATGCAACTGTTGCTGTATTTGGGATAGTCGTTTCAAACACACTATCCAGCCCCTGTCCCATAGGCCCGCGCTATTACAGTGTGAGCTCACTAAATCAACATTTTTAGTGTACAGCTTTACCTGTGCAGGGTAAAAATAATTCATAGCAGCTAAACAACAAGGATTACATTGTCAGAAACATATAATAATAAGTTTTTATGACTTTAACTTTGCCTTTAGCTTTTAACTTTAAGAAAAACACTATAAAATACATACATTTTATTATCAGGAGAAACCCTTTATAGTCCGACTCACCTGAGTCCAAAATAGGGCTGAATGAGTCCTATTTAATTCCTTGCCTGGGGACGAACGTCTGTGAGCCACTGACCCCACTGTCAGTGACACCAGCGTTGCTTCCTTGCCATTCCAACGGCATCCCCACAGGCTGGGAGCAGCTGACTACACTGTCAGTGACTCTGCTTGAATTCCTTGCCATTTTAACGGCATCCCTGCAGGCTGGGAGCCGCTGACAGCACTGTTAGTGGCTCCTTATCTCGCAACCCGATCAATTTTGCCGGTTACCCGCTTCCGCGGTCGGAATGGGGTTTCCCCACAGTCCATAACTGGCACACTCGTCGGGCTGTGAAACTGGCAGGAAAATCTCTGTGAAAAGAGGCTCCTGCCTGAAAAACCCATGGTAAGTAAAAAACCGAAAATACCTTTTAGGTTTAACTTACCACCGGCAGGAGCTCTGCCCTGCCAGTCTGGTGCTTGTGCCAATGCGGCTGACGTACTGGTGCGCATGCGGCCTGGCGGGTCTTCTTCACGGAATCACTCACGTGACTCCGAAGTAAAATTAAGATTTCAGGTCAATTCTGATGAACAGTTAGTTATTGACCGTAAACATTAACGTTCGTAGTGCTGCCCGACCTGTTGAGTATATCCAACATTTTATTGCCATAGAGCAATACAGCATGGAAACAACTCATCTCTGCCAACCATGTGTAGGAAGGAACTGCAGATGCTGATTTAAACCAAAGATAGACGCAAAATGCTGTAGTAATTCCGCAGGACAGGCAGCATCTCTGGAGAGAAGGAATGGGTGATGTTCCGGGTTGAGAAGGGTCTCGTCCGGAACGTCACCCATTCCTTCTCTGCAGGAATGCTGCCTGTCCCGCTGAGTTACTCCAGCATTTTGTATTTATCATCTATGCCAACTAAGTGGCCTAACTAAGCTAGTCCAGCTTGTCTGCACCTGGCCCACATCCAGCTTTCGTGTCTATCTTCCATTTTTTTCCATCTTTTCCATGCCTCAGACCTACTGATGCAGAAATCTTCACTCTTGGTCTTCAACCTCCTCCACAAGCTTTGTCTGTTCCAAAACGTGCCATCCATACCCCAGCCCACAAATGCATTTCCCTTGTACTCAAGAACATACATAATACAGCAGTCTGACATGGCCTCCATTTTTAAATTTGCATCCTTGTATTTGGAAAGGAATAGAATACTTTATTGTCACATGTGACCCGGCACGGTGAAGTCCTTTGCTTACCTACCCAAGGATTGCAAATAGTCGCCATATACGGCGTTGACAAAGTAGCAAAGTACCATAGCCAGCTCCTCCATTGTTCTCCCCCCTCCCCCACTCCAGGTCCCCCATTGTTCTCCCCCTTTTCCCCTCCCAATGGTCCCCCCATGCTGGGTCCTCCATTGTTCTTCTCCCTCCCACCCCCCTCACAGAAGTTCCACTGCGCCCTCATCGACCACCGACCGAGGGTCAACCCAAGAGGCCCCACCGCCGCCGCGAGGCACCATCGGCCCAGGCTGGTCTTGTCACCCGGCTTCTCCAAGGCCTCCCCTCATGGCTAATCTGACTCAATGTCTGTAATCTCATCCATTCTTACCACTCTACCAAGTCCAAATGCTTCTCCAATTCTGTTTTCGTATCACAAAGTGCTGGAGTAATTCAGTGAGTCAGGCAGCATCTCTAGAGAAAAAGAATGGGTGACGTTTCGGGTCGGGATCCTTTTTCAATCGGCAGTTCCTTTCTACACATGTTACAGTAAGAAGAGGCCTGGCTGACACTACTACTTTCAAGATGTGATTAATCTTCTTGCTCCTGTAGAAGTTTTAAAGAGAGGGTCCTCAAAGTACATGCACATAGTTTCCTGAAGATGCCATCACAAGTACGCAGGATGGTGAAGAAGGCTTTTGGCAAAGCTGACCTTCATTCATTAGGGAATTGAATATAGAAGTTGGGATGTTATCTTGCAGTTGTACAATACATTGGTGAGGCCACACTTGGAGTATTATGTTCTGTTTTGGTCGCCATGCGACCAGAAAAGGTGTAACTAAGCGGGAAAGAGTGCAGATAATATTTACGAGGATGTTGCTTGAACTCGATGAACTGAGTCATGAGGACAGGTTGGGCAGAGAAGGACTTTATTTCTTGGAACATTGGAGAATATGGAGTGATTTTATAGAGGTGTATATAGTTAGGGTAAATGCACACAGATTTTTTTCCCCAAGGTTGGGGAATGAAGAACTAGAGGACATAGGTTGAAGGGGAAATATTTAATAGGAAGCTGAGAGGCAGCTTTTTCACACAAAGCATGGTATGTTTATGGAAAATATGATTGAGGTAGTGTAATAACACATTTAAAAGAGATTTGGACAGGTATATGGATAGAAAATGTTTTGAGAGATATTGGTCAAGCACTAGTATATGATCAGCACGATAGACACACAAAGCTGGAGTAACTCAGTGGGTCAGAAAACACCTCTGGAGAAAAGGACCTGTCCTGGACCTCCTCCATTGTCAGAGTGAGGCCAAACGCAAATTGAAGGAACAGCACCTCATATTTCACTTGGGCAGCTTGCACCCCAGCAGAATGAACATTGACTTCTCTAACTTCAAATAATCCGCTCTCTCTCCATCCATCTCCCACCCAAGTTGTTGTACTAGTTTGTCTGGTTGAGCCTCACTGTTTGTAGCTTGTTTTTATCCAGCCCACAATGGCCTGTTTCTTTTATCATCGTTACTTTTTTGCATATCTTTCATTCATTAGTTCTATATCTCTCGTTTCCCTTTCCCCTGACTCTCAGTCTGAAGAAGGGTCTCGACCCGAGATGTCACCTATTCCTTTTCTCCAGAGATGCTGTCTGACCCGCTAAGTTACTCCAGCTTTCTGTGTCTCTCAGCACACATGAGTTGGGCTGAAGGGTCTGTTTCAATGTTGTATGACTCTTTGACTCTTTAGCTAGGCTGAAACAGGTGTTGAAAGATTTGTTGATGGGCTTATGAGGAGATATGAGAGAAGTCTCACACAGAGCTGAAACATCACTGCTCCTAGCTGTATTATACATTTACACATAACCGAGATAGCCGAACTGGGTTCTGGGAAAACGGGACTACGTGAATAGAAACCCGTACAGCCGTTGGTGCGTCAATCTTCAAAGCAGCGGAATGAATTCACAGCTAACAATGACCGAAGTATAACGGTAAGATGATAAAACTAGAACCACCAGATGAGATCTATGAGGGTGGGAGCGGAGGGCACGTAGTCCCACAACTCGACTCCTCATAAAATAAAGATCAAACTTCAAACTGGTAAGTTCTTGTTTAATCTTACTATTTTACTTCGGAGTCACGTGAGTGACTACATGAAGACTTCAAAGCACTGTGAATTCACGCCGCAGACTCAAATCCGACGTTCACACTGCCTGGATTGACTCAAAAGTCGTTAACAATCAATCATGCATCAGTAATACATTTGTTAAATGAAATAACAGTTTATTTACAAACAAATCATAACAAACCCCTCTAACTCAGGGGAAAAATGTAACAGTACTGACACCAGAATCAGCAAACACCCCGAGCCTTGAAATCGGCTTGTGATAAAACCTCTGAAATGTTAGCTCACTGGACCATCCTGCGGCCGCGAGGACCTTGAAATCGTTTGCACCGACACCTTACTGTGTGGTTTTTTGTGACTAATAAACAAAGCCAACTCTGTTCCTCTCAGAGGTTTAGTAATCTCAATGTAACGAGATAAATGTGAGACTATACAGAAGCGATCATCTGCGGGGTATGCTGAAAACACAATCTTACATCCTGTCATGCCTCTTTTATTATGTTTAAGCAAATCATAGACATAAAATATAATGGCATCAGCCGACACATGCATTCTATCTAGCCGTAGCTTTTGCAATGTTTGTACACGTTGGGCTGAAACCAACACCAGAAGCATGACCACCTTCATAGTTAATTTGGCTATAGATAGGCTTGTAACCGGAGCCCACTGGCGAAGAACCATAAGAACCTCACTCACATTCCAAATCCCGGCATACCTGGGTTTAGGAGGATTAGAATTGAAAACTCCCTTCATGAATCGTGAACTAACGGATGTGTCCCTACCGTATGCAATTCTGCATTCATAGGTAAATAAGAAGACAGCACTTCTGGCTGAATTAATCGCACTGTAACTTAATTTTTTGGTCAAAATAAAGAGTTGACAACTCCAATACATCCGTGATCCCTGAAGTGTGATATACAATATCCTGCTGTAGGCAGATTGCTCCCACTTCCTTATATAGGTGATATATTGCTGCTGTGTACTATCCCTGCAGGCCAACGTGAGAACATCCACCGTCCGATGAGACAGTCCTCTCCCCAGGTATGGCCTCCTTAAAATCTGCAAATTAACAGATCAATACAATCCTATAAAGGATGTTGATCCCCAGTGACTGGATTTACCAGTAGATTTTTATTCTTGGGCATAAGCATGTAAGGCTCCCTAGCCATTTGTAATACAACGGGAAACCATGCTCGTGTAGGCCAATCTGGCACTACCAATACCCCTGAAGCGGAGTCCTCCTTGATCTTTTGCAAACATCTGCTGATAAGACAGAATGAAGGAAATACATACACAAACATTCCTCCCCCAATGCAGCGAAAATGCATCCACTGCTACTGCCCCAGTATCTGGTTACCATTAAACATATCTAGGTAACTGATGATTTAATCGAGATGCAAACAAGTCAATATCTGGCAATGCATACTGATCAATCATTTGGTTAAATACATCCTGATTTAACATCCATTCAATGTTGTCATTAAACTGACGTGACCTCTTCCTGGCAAATAAAGTGCTGAAAGCCAGATATTTTGGTCAATACACCAGCTCCAAATCTGGTTAGCCAGTCTATCACAAGACTGTGACTTAACTCCACCCATGTGGTTTACATATGCCACTGCTGTGGTGTTGTCAATCTGACCTGCACATGCAGATCCCTCCTTGTAGAACAATAAGCTTTGAGCCCATACCAGGTGCCCAACAACTCTAAATAATTAATCCCTCTTAATTGAGGAAGTGATGTCTCATCCACATTCCATCTGCATCCACAACTAGAAGACATATCTGTTGCACCCCAACCCAGTGCACTTACATCAGTCTGTAATATCAGTGACGGTGATTCCACCAAACCTTCCTTAAATTTTTTGAAACATGTACTATCCACCATTGTATGTCAGCAATCGCCCCAGCTGACAACTGCATAGGCCTATCAAAAATGGCCCCTTTGTATTCTCAGTGCCTGTTCCTTTGATGGTTGTAATTGTTGATAATGCAGAGGACCATACTGCACAGCTGGAAAGGCTGCAACAACTTCCCAATAAAAACTGGCTACTTGTCTAATCGAAGGCCGTTGTTCTCCAACGAGATTAACACAGTCCTCAATTAACTGATTCAATTTATCCCTGGGCAAAGTTACCAACATGTGATTGGAATTAATGGTAAATCCCAGATAATCAATAATTTGGACTGGTGATAATTTAGATTTATCTGGGTGAATAACAAATCCCATTTGTTCAAAAGTGATTTTAACAACTGAAACTGATGATTGTGTTTCAGCATGAGTCTTTCCAACAATCAGAATATCATCTAAATAGGCCATTACCACATGCCCCTGAGCTCTAAGTAATGATAACACAGGTTTTACCAATTTAGTAAATAACCTAGAAGCTGAAGTTAATCCATTCGGCAATGTCCTGAATTGCCACAGCTCAGTCATCCAAATAAATTTCAAATATCTTCTATCATCACCATGAATAGACACTGCGTAATACGCATTCTTTAAATCAATGGTTCCCCGTGGTAAAGGTCTCCATTTTGAAATGCCTATAACAAACAAATTTGTTCGATAAATCCAGAATAATTGTACATCCCCCAGTCTTTTTAGATCTGGGAAATATACTTGACAGAAATTGTTGACTTTGATAGACAGAAGACTCAATTACCCCTTCTTATGTAACGACTGAATCTCTGCTTGAATAAGCACATTTTCCTCATCTGAAAAATAAGTTTATGACTAGGAAAATGTTGATTAGGTAGACTGGCCTTATAGTAAAATCCAATTTTTCACCCCTTCAATACACTAAGTATGAACAAAACTGATGTCAACTGCTGCCATTGTTTGAGAACAATTTTAACCTTCCCCAATTTGAACAGGAACATCAGTTAATTCATCGTCTGTCAATGTTATATTCCTTACCAGCATCTTTCCTTGCGGCCTTGTTGTCCTCGACTTCTTGTAGAGAACCTTTTTTGCCTTGCTTCCAGCTGGCTTAATGAGGGCCATGGTTATAACAACCTCATGATAGTCTTTGACCCTTTTTGCAAGGTTACCACCAAACAACAGATTTTGTGGTGGTACACTGGTCGGTTTGCACAAATCGCCAAATTCGGGTTAGCACTGGCCTCCCGATATTATTAATTTCAAAATGCATTACAAAGGAGTCCCAGTTCATCCTGGTGTGCTTCAACCATATCATTTGTATCAATAACTTTCACCACAGCTGTAATACCTGCTGACAACAGTTTAAGCACTTTTTTAAAACTTCATCTCCTGGGCCCTAGCAGGCAAACCCATCTATGCAAATTTGGTGATTAACCACCGGTACCTTCAGGAGATCACAATTAACAGGAGCTTTATAGTTCTTTGCTACTTCATCCATAGCTAGCTCCTGTAACTGATGGGAGGGCATATACTGAATGGCTTCGGCCAATTCTACATCAATCGCCTTTCCTGCCTCTACACTCAGCAAACTTCCCAGCAATGTTCGGAATTACCTCCAACCGAACGCCTTTACTGCTCTCCCCCAGCATAGAAACAGTGTCAGCAAACTGCCCTGATAGAACATCCTCCTCACAGGCAGGATAGTTCTGCAGCCCTGAAACAGGTGCTGCTAGCACAAGCTCTCCATCAGCCTGGCTTGGGCACCACTCCTCCTCACGGAGCTGGAACATCCTCCTCACAGGCAGGATAGTTCTGCAGCCCTGAAACAGGTGCTGCTAGCACAAGCTCTCCATCAGCCTGGGCACCAATAGAATCTCGACGTGGGAGAGCCGTGAGCAAACGGACTCTCCTATGGAGGGTATAACCTCCAGGCCCGACTCATTTACGGGCCACAGAGACTTGCCAGTGGTCTTCCACCCTACTGACAAGCCTCCACTGCCCCCCGGCAGTGGGTCCGCAACCACTGGCTGTGTAGCCAGCACTGGACCAGGTGTACCAGACGGGCCTCCATTCTCAACACTCTCCTGCCACTTTTCCTTTCTACCCCCGGAGCGCCTCGCCGACACCTTCTTCCCTTTCTGCAACATTCTCTACCCAAACCGTCGCAGAAATTGAACATGCGGTAAAATTTTTAAAAAACCTTACCTCTTAAACTTGTTTAACGAAGAACTGCAAATGCTGGAGAATCGAGGGTGAAGTATGAAGAAGGGTCTCGACCTGCAACGTCGCCCATCTCCTTCGCTCCTTAGATGCTGCTGCACCCGCCGAATTCTCCAGCTCTTCGAATAACCCGCGGTTTACACTTACCGCTCGGAGGAGCGCTGCTGCTCCAACCGGCCGACTGCACCAGCGTCTGACGTCATGACGCACCAACGGCTGTACGGGCTTCTATTCACGTAGTCACTCACGTGACTCCGAAGTAAAATCCTGCTGTCAGCCCATGTTTACAAATACAAACCTGAGAGGATGAAACAAAACTGAGTACAACTGTAGACTGGTAAATGATTTAAAGTGTTCCAGTCCCCAAACAGGTAGGTTAGTGACTTAAGCTGTTCTCGCATCGAGAGATATGTCTTTCTTGTGATTTAAACACAGAGCAGAGGGAAGAAGTGTACCATGTAATTGGATTCCTGTCCTTTGTCAAAATTACTAAAATCTGCCAGTTATGGTTTTGACACATGCTGGTCCACTTGAACAATTCCATGACAAAGGACATGGCAACCGATCGCCTTGGCTTATCACTCAAAGTCCTGGTCCTTAAGGGGGACTCACCTGATGTTATTCTGAATTATTTAACGTTATCTATTGCCCCGTCCATTCTGATGGGAAAATCTTAAAGAGCTGTCACTGGAATACGAAGGAGCATGAATCAAATCTACGAATGAAAAACATAAGTCACCGAATCATAGAATTTCGCACTATAGAGATGGGCCCTTTAGGGGGCGCCGCACGATGGCAGTCTCACCAACAGTCTGTCTGTTGTTTTGTCTTTAAAACATTTTTTATAGTGTGTTTTAAAAGTTTGTGTCAATGTTCTCTGGTTTGTTTTATGTGGGGATTGGGGGATTTTTCAATCTCTTACCTTACCGCAAATGCGATTGTTTACCAGATCGTATCTCTGGTCGCTCTGCGGCCTAACATCTTGGAGCTGGAGGCCTTGCTCGGGACTGACTTTGAGCTGCACCACGCCGACATTGACTTACCGACGCTCCAACCGCAGCCTACGGATTTCAACATCGTGGAGCTCGCAATCGCAGGTAGAGACCGATGTCGGGAAGCTCCAGTCACAGAAGGTTTCGACCAGCCCCGACCCGGGGTAGATTGCCCGGCGCAGGGGCAGCTGAGATCACCTCGATGCAGGAGCTTGATCGCCCCGAAAACGTGTGTCAAGATCGTCAATGGAAGGCCCGAGGCCCCTGACTGCGGCAGGACAATTAAGGGAAGAGATTGAACTTTTTCTCGTCTTCCATCACAGTGAGGAATGTGTTCTGTTTGCGTTGTGTTGTGTGTTCTGTTGCTTTTTAATGGTATGACTGTATGGCAAATCAAATTCCTTTATTAGCCAAGTATGTCATTAGCCAAAACATACTTGGCTAATAAAGTATGTTTATGATTATGATTATAATTATGATTATGATTATGATTTAGCCCAACTTGTCCAGCTGGCATTTTGGGCTTTTCCCATTTGCCTGCATTTGGCCCATATTCATGTAAAGCCGACCTGTTCATAATTTGCCCAAATGTCTTTTGAAAGTCGTAACTATGAACAAACAAAATAGTAAGATTAAACGAGAACTTACCAGTTTGAAGTTTGATCTTTATTTTATGAGGAGTCGAGTTGAGGGACTACGTGAATAGAAGCCCGTACAGCTGTTGGTGCGTCAATCTTCAAAGCAGCGGAATGAATTCACAGCTAACAATGACTGAAGTATAATGGTAAGATGATAAAACTAGAACTACCAGATGAGATCTATGAGGGTGGGAGCGGAGGGCACGTAGTCCCTCAACTCGACTCCTCATAAAATAAAGATCAAACTTCAAACTGGTAAGTTCTCGTTTAATATTACTATTTTACTTCGGAGTCACGTGAGTGACTACGTGAAGACTTCAAAGCACTGTGAATTCACGCCGCAGACCCAAATCCGACGTTCACACTGCCTGGATTGACTCAAAAGTCGTTAACAATCAATCATGCATCAGTAACAACATTTGTTAAATGAATAACAGTTTATTTACAAACAAATCATAACAAACCCCTCTAACTCAGGGGGAAAGTGTAACAGTACTCAAAACAGAATCAGCAAACACCCCGAGCCTTGAAATCGGCTTGTGATAAAACCTCTGAAAAGTTAGCTCACTGGACCATCCTGCGGCCGCGAGGATATGGTCTATTGGCACGTCCATCGCCCTTGCCGCGGAAGTTGATGCCGCCCTGGTGGAATGAGATTTGAATTTATCAGTATCAATTCCAGCACTTGCCAGGACCTGCTTTAGCCACCTTGAAATTGTTTGCACCGACAGCTTACTGTGTGGTTTTTTGTGACTAATAAATAATGCAGACTCTGTTCCTCTTAGAGGTTTAGTAATCTCAATGTAACGAGATAAATGTGAAACTACACACAAGCGATCATCTGCGGGGTATGCTGAAAACACAATCTTACATCCTGTCATGCCTCTTCTATTATGTTTAAGCAAATCATAGACATAAAATATAATGGCATCTGCCGACACATGCATTCTATCTAGCCGTAGCTTTTGCAACGTTTGTACACGTTGAGCTGAAACCAACGCCATAAGCATGACCACCTTAATAGTTAATTTGGCTATAGATAGGCTTGTAACCGGAGCCCACTGGCGAAGAACCATAAGAACCTCACTCACATTCCAAATACCCCGGCATACTTGGGTTTAGGAGGATTAGAATTGAAAACTCCCTTCATGAATCGTGAAACTAACGGATGTGTCCCTACTGTATGTAATTCTGCATTCATAGGTAAATAAGAAGACAGAGCACTTCTGGCTGAATTGATCGCACTGTAACTTAATTTTTGGTTGAAATAAAGAGTTGACAAAAACTCCAATACGTCCGTGATCCCTGCAGTGTGATATACAATATTCTGCTGTAGGCAGAATTGCTCCCACTTCCTTATATAGGTGATATATTGCTGCCGTGTACTATCCCTGCAGGCCGACGTGAGAACATCCACAGTCCGATGAGACAGTCCTCTCCCCAGGTATGGCCTCCTTAAAATCTGCAAATTAACAGATCAATACGATCATGTAAAGGATGTTGATCCCCAGTGACTGGATTTACCAGTAGATTTTTATTCTTGGGAATAATCATGTAAGGCTCCCTAGCCATTTGTAATACAACGGGAAAACATGCTTGTATAGGCCAATCTGGCACTACCAATACCCCTGAAGCGGAGTCCTCCTTGATCTTTTGCAAACATCTGCTGTTGAGACAGAATGGAGGAAATACATACACATACATTCCTCCCCAATGCAGTGAAAACGCATCCACTGCTACTGCCCCAAGATCTGGTTCCCATGAAACATATCTAGGTAACTGATGATTTAATCGAGATGCAAACAAGTCAATATCTGGCAATCCATACTGAACAATCATTTGGTTAAATGCATCCTGATTTAACATCCATTCAATGTTGTCATTAAACTGACGTGACCTAGTGTCAGCTACGGTGTTGAATCTTCCTGGCAAATAAAGTGCTGAAAGCCAGATATTTTGGTCAATACACCAGCTCCAAATCTGGTTAGCCAGTCTATCACAAGACTGTGACTTAACTCCACCCATGTGGTTTACATATGCCACTGCTGTGGTGTTGTCAATCTGAACCTGCATATGCAAGTCCCTCCTTGTAGAACAATAAGCTTTGAGCCCATACCAGGTGCCCAACAACTCTAAATAATGAATCCCTCTTAATTGAAGAAGTGATGTCTCATCCACATTCTGCCTCCACAACTAGAAGACATATCTGTTGCGCCCCAACCCAGTGCACTTACATCAGTCTGTAATATCAGTGACAGTGGTTCCACCAAAACCTTCCTAAAACTTTTTGAAACATGTACTATCCACCATTGTATGTCAGCAATCGCCCCAGCTGACAACTGCCTAGGCCTATCAAAATGGCCCCTTTGTATTCTCAGTGCCTGTTCCTTTGATCGTTGTAATCGTTGATAATGCAGAGGACCATACTGCACAGCTGGAAATGCTGCAACAAACTTCCCAATTAACCTGGCTACTTGTCTAATCGAAGGCCGTTGTTCTCCAACGAGATTAACACAGTCCTCAATTAACTGATTCAATTTATCCCTGGGCAAAGTTACCAACATGTGATTGGAATTAATGGTAAATCCCAGATAATCAATAATTTGGACTGGTGATAATTTAGATTTATCTGGGTGAATAACAAATCCCATTTGTTCAAAAGTGATTTTAACAACTGAAACTGATGATTGTGTTTCAGCATGAGTCTTTCCAACAATCAGAATATCATCTAAGTAGGCTATTACCACATGCCCCTGAGCTCTAAGTAACGCTAACACAGGTTTTACCAATTTAGTAAATAATCTGGGAGCTGAAGCTAATCCATTCGGCAATGCCCTGAATTGCCACAGCTGAGTCATCCAAATAAATTTCAAATATCTTCTATCATCTTCATGAATAGACACTGAGTAATACGCATCCTTTAAATCAATAGTTGCCATATAACACCCTTTGGACACTAGATGTTTGGCCGTGGTAAAGGTTTCCATTTTGAAATGCCTATAACAAACAAACTTGTTCAAACTCGATAAATCCAGAATAATTCTACACCCCCCAGTCTTTTTAGATCTGGGAAATATATTTGACACAAATTGTTGACTTTGATAGACAGAAGGCTCAATTACCCCTTTCTTATGTAACGACTGAATCTCTGCTTGAATAAGCACATTTTCCTCATCTGAAAAAATAAGTTTACGACTAGGAAAATGTTGACTAGGTAGACTGTCCTTAGAGTAAAATTCAATTTTCACCCCTTCAATACTACTAAGTATGAACAAATCTGATGTCAACTGCTGCCATTGTTTGAGAAACAATTTTAACCTTCCCCCAATTTGAACAGGAACATCAGTTAATTCATCGTCTGTCGATGTTTTCCTTACCTGCATCTTTCCTTGCGGACCTTGTTGTCCTCGACCTCTTGTAGAGAAAGGCACCTTCCCCTTCATACTGGCAGCCTGCCAGTTCCGAAATTGAAAACCTGAACGGCTCGTTCCTTCTCCTGCATCCACATTAGTTCCTTTCCAATACGGATAAAACCTTTTGCCTTGCTTACCAGCCGGCTTAATGAGGGCCATAGTTTTAACATCGTCATGACATTCTTTGACCCTTTTTGCAAGGTTACCTCCAAACAACAGATTTTGTGGTGGTACACTGGTCGGTTTGCACAAACTCGCCAAATTCGGATTAAGCACTGGCCTAATAGTGGCCCTCCTGATATTATTGATTTCAAAAAATGCATTACAAAGGAATCCCAGTCCATCCTGGTGTGCTTCAACCATATTGCTTGGATCAATAACTTTCACCACAGCTGTAATACCTGCTGACAACAGTTTAAGCACTTTTTGAAACTTCATCTCCTGGGCCCTAGCAGGCATACCCATCTGTGACCAAATCCGGTGATTAACCACCGGTACCTTCAAGAGATCACAATTAACAGGAGCTTTATAGTTTTTTGCTGCTTCATCCATAGCTAGCTCCTGTAACTGGTGGGAGAGCATATACTGAATGGCTTCGGCCAATTCTACATCAATCGCCTCTCCTGCCTCTCTAGGCTCAGCAAACTTCCCAGCAATGTTCGGAATTACCTCCAACCGAACTTCTTTACTGCTCTCCCCCAGCATAGAATCAGTGTCAGCAAACTGCACTGATGGAACATCCTCCTCACAGGCAGGATAGTTCTGCAGCCCTGGAACAGGTGCTGCTAGCACAAGCTCTCCATCAGCCTGGCTTGGGCACCACTCCTCCTCATGGAGCTGGTCCCTGTCGAGCATTCTTTGTAATAAAATCTCGACCTGGGAGAGCCGTGAGCAAACGGACTCTCCTATGGAGGGTATAACCTCCAGGCCCGACTCATCTACGGGCCTGACAGACTTGCCAGTGGCCTTCCGCCCTACTGGCAAGCCTTCACTGCCCCCAGGCAGTGGGTCCGCAACCACTGGCTGTGTAGCCAGCACCGGACCAGGTGTACCAGACGGGCCTCCTTCCACAACACTCTCCTGGTCACTTTCCTTTCTCCCTGCGGAGCGCCTCGCCGACACCTTCTTCACTTTCTGCAACATATCTCCAAGAACTCCAAACCGTCGCAGGAAATGACCTGTGGTAAAAATTTTTAAAAACCTTACCTCCGTTTTTAAACTTACCGCTTGGAGGAGCGCTGCTGCTCCAACCAGCCGACTGCACCAACGTCTGACGTCATGACGCACCAACGGCTGTACGGGCTTCTATTCATGTAGTCACTCACGTGACTCCGAAGTAAAACATCATCCTGCTTTAGCAGATAATTGGACTCAAAAATTAATAACGTGCACATGGTGGAAATCTGAAATAAAAACAGGAAGTGCTGGAAATACAGAGCACATCAGGCAGTGTCTGTTAACAGAAAAGCACAGTAAATGATTCTGAAGTAGGGTCTTTCACTGAAATATTAATTGTATTTCTAAGTTTTGGTTAGAGAATCAGCGGGGAAAATAGACAATAGACAATAGACAATAGACAATAGGTGCAGGGGTAGGCCATTTGGCCCTTCGAGCCAGCACCGCCATTCAATGTGATCATGGCTAATCATCCCCAATCAGTACCCCGTTCTTGCCTTCTTCCCATATCCCCTGACTCCGCTATTTTTAAGAGCCCTATCTAGCTCTCTCTTGAAAGCATCCAGAGAACCGGCCTCCACTGCCCTCTGATAATTGCCCTTCGGCTCACCGAGTCTGCACCGAATAGCGATCCCCACACATTACCACAGTCCTACACAAACTAGGGACAATTTGACATTTATACCAAGCCAATTAGCCTACAAACCTGTACGTCTTTGGAGTGTGGGAGGAAACCGTAGATCAAGGTACAAACCCACGCAGGTCACGGGGAGAACGTATAAACTCCGCACAGACAACACCCATAGTCAGGATTGAACCCGGGTCTCTGGTGCTGTAAGGCAGCAACTCTACCGCTGCACCACCATGCTGTTTCCCTTGTCACAAATAATGTGGATCTCTCGATCTGAAACATCGCCCATTCCTTCTCCTCCAGAGATGCTGCCTCACCTGCTGAGTTACTCCAGCATTTTGGGTCTACCTTCGATTTAAACCAGCATCTGCAGTTCTTTCTTACACATCATGGGGCTTTATGTTTAGTTTATCTGTTCAACTGAAAATAGAACTCAGTGACGGACTGCCCCAAAGGAATTCTTTGCTCAAAACACCAGATGAAAGGCTCTTCTTGCTACTTGATGCTAAAATTTAATATATTATTGGAACTCTCTTTTCTGCTCTGGATAGTCATATTGTGAAACTCTACAGGAGACAGATATTGAATGTCTTTCCTGATTTGATTACTTTGTCTTCTGTTCATTGCTTGGTGTTACTTCTTCCCTTTGTCTTATAAAGGATATTGTATCCACTCAGCTCATGGAACAAAAAACATCTGTTAGGTGTCTGAGGCAAAATTGTATTGTTGACTAGAAAATAACATAGTTTGAAAAATTGGTCTTACAGATAAAAAAAAATGAATCGCATCTTGAACAATAATACACTGCCACTCTGCTAAGTTCAGTCGGTGATGAAAAATTCAGGGAAGGAACTCCCTTAAAACTTAGTTGCAATTATATTCTTCATTTGTTTTCTAAAGAGTCATAGAGCCACACAGAATAGAAACAGACTCTTCATCCTACAATGCTGACCATTGTACCTATCTAAGTTCACTCTGTATGCACACATTAGGTCTGTAGCCTTCCATGCCTTGCCTATTGAAGTGACTGCCAAGATGCCTCTTAAACATGTAAATTGTATCTGATTCCCCAGCTCCTCTGGAGTGCGTTCCAGATGTCAACCACTTTCTGTGTAAAAAACGCTCCCCTTTAATCTCCTCTGAAGCTATTCCCTCTCACCTGAAACCAATGTCCTCTCATTTTCAAAACCCCTACCAGGTGAAAAGGATCGTAGTATGTATCAATCAATTGAATTGAATTGAATCAATTTTATTAGCCAAGTATGTATACATACAAAGAATTAGCCTTGGTGCTTTGCCCGCAAGTAACTATACAATATACAGTAAACAATTAAGAATAAAACATTATAATTTAAACATGTGAAGAATGAAATAAAATACCAGAGCAAAAGGAGGCTACAGACTTGGCTGTTGAGTAGAGCTACTGCTTGTGAAAAGAAGCTGTTTTTATGTCTGGCTGTGGCGGCTTTGACAGTCCGGAGTCGTCTTCCAGAGGGAAGTGCTTCAAAGAGTTTGTGGCCAGGGTGAGAGGAGTCAGGAATGATCTTACCCGTTCGCTTCCTGGCCCTTGCAGTGCACAGTTCGTTGATGGGGGGAAGGTTGCAGCCAACAACTTCTCGACTGATCGGACGATTCGCTTCAGCCTCCGGATGTCGTGATTGGTGACTGAGCCAAACCAGACCATGATGGAGAAGGTGAGGACAGACTCTATGATGGCCGTATAGATTTGGACCATCATTGCCTGTGGCAGATTGTGTTTTCTCAGCTGCCACAGGAAGTACATCCTCTGTTGGGCCTTTTTGACTGTGGAGGCGATGGTGACCTCCCATTTAAGGTCCCTGGAGATAATGGTTCCAAGGAACTTAAATGACTCCACAGATGTGACTGTAGTGTTGTTGATGGTTTGTGGGGGGAGGGGAGGGGGAGCTCTCCTAAAGTCTACAATCAATTCCACCGTCTGAAGAGCATTGAGCTCTAGGTTGTTGCGATAGCACCAGGACGCCAGCTGTGACACTTCCTGTCTGTAGGCAGATTCGTCCCCATCCTGGATCAGTCCAATCAGGGTTGTGTCGTCCGAAACTTGTGAAGCTTCACAGAGGAGTCTGTGGAGGTGCAGTCGCTCATAATGTGATGTACCTCTATCAGGCTATATAAGTTCATAAGTGGGCAGCCATGATGGTGCAGCAGTAGAGTTGCTGCCTTACAGCACTTGCAGCGCCGTTGACCCGGGTTCGATCACGACTATGGGTGCAGTCTGTACGAGATTTGTACATTCTCCCTGTGACCGCATGGGTTTTCTCCGAGATCTTTGGCTTCCTCCCACACTCCAAATTCTTTGGTTTCCTGCCACTCCAGGTTTGTAGGTTGGATTGGCTTGGTGTACCAAGGGGCTTGGTAAATTGCCCCTAGTGTGTGTAGGACAGTGTTAATTTGCTGGGATCACTGGTCGGTGCGGACTCGGGGGGGTCGAAGGGCCTGTTTCCGTGCTGTATCCGTAACTAAACTAAACTAAAGTGATAGGAACACAATTAGGCCATTTGGCCCATCAAGTCTACTCTGCAATTCAATCATGGCTGATCTATCTCTCCCTCCTAACCCCATTCTCTGGCCTTCTCCCCATAACCCCTGATACCGGTACTAATCAAGAATCTATCTATCTGTGCCTTAAAAATATCAATTGACAGCCTCCACAGCCTTCTGTAATAAAATCCACAGATTCACCACCCTCTGACTAAGGACATTCCTCTTCATCTCCTTCCTAAACTCCTCAACCTCCTTGGCACAAGGGGAAACAAATCCAGCCCATCCGATCCAAGCACAATTTTAAACCTGTGAAATGAATCGGCTCAATGTAATCGTTCTCCAGAAGTTGTAATAGGAATCATGACATTCACATCTCGTCTGTATATCCTTGTAGCAAACTGACAAATTGGCTATTAGTTGAATGAGTAGCTCTTTCCAAAATAGACCTCCAGTACCTCTCATCACTGCATCCAACAGATGGACCATAATTATTGCACTTAATGTCAGAATTTCTCCTGGGCGTTCTCTCTTTTGGCCAGCATACCTCTGATGGGAAACAACATTGTGTATCGGTCCAATCATTTTTGCCAATCTCCTACCCATCCTCTGTGAATCACTGATGGTCGATCAGGGAAATCTTGACAGCTAATCAGGAGCTTTTCTTCCTTAAGTCCTTCTGAGGATACACCCAGTGATTATTTCAATTCATACATCTTTCCAAGAAACTTGAAAAACAATAAACTACACACGCTGGATCAGAAAGAAACTTTCCAGTAATCTTAACTTGCTGCGCCTTCCTATAAAATTATTAAACTACAGCCTTATGCATTAAATATTTCAAAAGTGAAGAGTGAAGAATAATGAGTATTTAATTGTCGAATACATTTTTTTTAGTTTTTAGTTTTAGAAACACAGTGTGGAAACAGGCCCTTCGGCCCATCAAGTCTACACCGACCGGTGATCCCCGCACATTAACACTATCCTACACACAGCAGGAACAATTTACATTTATACCAAGCCAATTAACCTACAAACCTGTACGTCTTTGGAGTGTGAGAGGAAACCAGAGAAAACCCACGTGGTCACGATGAAAACGTACAAACTCCCTGCAGACGAGTGCCCGTAGTCGGGGTTGAACTCGGGTCTCTGGCCTTTAAGCGCTGTAAGGCAGCAACTCTACTGCTGTGCTACCGTGCCACACTGTTGCATCAGGAATGCAACATATTTGCTACTTTACATGAATATTAATGCAAGAGCAGAGCAAATAAATATATAATAATCTATAATACAATAAATTGATAATAAAGTACAAAACTGAAGTATGCAGTGCCAACCTAAAGAAAGTCTATGGTAGATCTTTGTGGAGGTAGGGTTGTGGTAGGATTGTGCAGTGTCACTTACTGCACAAGAGGGAGAAGATTGGAATTCGCTGTGGTGGATGTTTATGTTAACCTTTATGTAGTTGTGTGTCTTGTTGCTTTTTTAAATATGGCTGCATGGTAAATCGAATATCGCTGTACCTTAATTGATACACGTGACAATAAAAGACCTTGAACCTTGAATCTTAAGAGCCCAGCCATTGCTGGGAAGAAGCTGTTCTTGAACCTGGAGGTCCTGGTTCTCAGGATCCTGTACATTCTTCTCAATGGTAGCAGCATGGCCAGGGTTGTATGGGTCTTTGATAATATTAGCTGCCTCTTCGAGGCAGTGCTTTCTGTATATCCCTTCGATGGCTGAGAGGTCAATATCCGTAATGGGCTGGGCAATGTCTACCACTTTCTGCAGCCTCTTTCATCCTTGTGTGTTTGAGGAAGGATGTGCTGGCTCTGGAGAGGGCCCAGAGGTGGTTTACAAAAATGGTTCCAGGAATGAGTGGGTTAGCATGTGATGGGCGCTTGACAGCGCTCTACTCGCTGGAGTTTAGAAGGTTGAGGGGGGACCTCATTGAAACTTACAGAATAATGAAAAGCATAGATAGAGTGAATGTGGAAAGGATGTTTCCAATGATCAGAGAGTCGAGGACCAGAGTTCATAGCCTCACAATTAAAGGGCGCTCTTTTACAAAGGAGGTGAGGAGGAACTTTTTTAGTCAGAGGGTAATTAATCTGTGGAACTCATTAGCCCAGAGGGCTGCAGAGGCCAAGTCAGTGGATATTTTTACGGCAAAGATAGACAAATTCTTGATTAGAATGAGTGTCGAAGGTTTTGGGGAGAAGGCAGGAAAATGGGATTAGGAGGCAGAGATCAGCCATGATTGAATGGTGGAGTAGACTCGATGGGCTGAATGGCCGAATTCTACTCCTATAACTTGTGAAGTTGTGTTTGAGTTACAGAATCAGGCCATGATGCAATCAGTCAGTATGTTCTCTACCGTAAGTACACAAAAAACTGGAGTAACTCAGCGGGTGCAGCAGCATCTAAGGAGCGAAAGAGATAGGCCGAAACCCTTCTTCAGACCCTGGTGTTCTCTACCGTACACCTGCAGAAGTTCAAAAGAGTTTTTCGTGACATGACAAATATCTTGAATCTTATAATCGTAGAGGCATTGTTGAATTTCCTTTGTGATTGCATTAATGTGTTGGGCTGAGAGAAGAGATCATCAGAGATATGTACGTCTAGTCACTTGAAGCTGATGACTCTTTCCACTGCCATCCCATCAATGAAAACAGGTTCACGGATCTTCGTCTTTCCCTTCTTGAAGGCAACAATCATAATTTTATGATTCCATGAATTATGGCTCCCATAGTTCAAGCAATAATAACTTTTACCTTGGGGTATTTGCAGGAAATAAGATGAACTTTCCACAGTGTGGCTTGGTTTGCTATAAATTTAGAAGAAACATTACTCTGACATTCACCAGCTGAGGTTAAAAGGCACGATTTAAGCAGGAGTAACATTAAATTGGCAGATGAAATAGATGAGGCATTTTTGAATTACTTCACAGGGTAGGGACATTGTAGGAAAGATGTGGCATTTATTATCATCCTCCTTACCCATGGGATTTATTACCTTTGATGAAGGTATTTGCACGTTACTGTTCATTTTCTTTTAGTTTAGAGATACAGCATGGGAAACGGGGCCTTCGGCCCACCAGCGATCCCCGCACGCTAACACTATCCTACACACACTAGGGACAATTTTACATTCATACCAAGCCAATTAACCAACAAACCTGTACGTAAACTGAAAGTAAACAAGCAGGTGTAGCAGGCAGTGAAGAAAGCTAATGGCATGTTGGCCTTCATAACTAAAAGGATTTGAGTATACGAGTAAAGAGGTCCTTCTGCAATTGTACAGGTCCCTGGTGAGACCAAGTTTTGGTCTCCTAATTTGAGGAAGGACATCCTTCCCATTGAGGGAGTGCAACATAGGTTCACGAAGTTAATCCCCAGGATGGAGGACTGTCATATGGGGAAAGATTGGAAAAACTGGGCTTGCATTCACTGGAATTTAGAAGGATGAGGGGAAATCTTATAAAAACATATAACATTATAAAAGGACTGGACGAGCTAGATGCAGGAAAAATGTTCCCAATGTTGGGGGAGTCCAGAACCAGCTGCCACAGTCTAAGAATAAAGGGGAGGCCATTTAAAACTGAGATGAGAAAAACGTTTTCATCCAGAGAGTTGTGAATTTGAGGAATCCTCTGCCATGGAAGGCAGTGGAGGCCAATTCACTGGAAGAATTTAAAAGAGAGTTAGATAGAGCTCTTGGGGCTAGCGGAATCAAGGGGTATGGGGAGAAGGCAGGCACGGGTTACTGATTGTGGATGATCAGCCATGATCACAATGAATGGCGGTGCTGGCTCGAAGGGCCGAATAGCCTCCTCCTGCAACTATTTTCTATGTTTCTATGTCTTTGGAGTGTGGGAGGAAACTGAAGATCTCGGAGAAAACCCAGCCAGGTCACGGGGAGAATGTACAAACTCCGTACAGACAGCACCCATAGTCAGGATTGAACCCGGATCTCTGGCGCTGTAAAGCATAAACTCTACCGCTTAGCCACTGTGCTACCTCATTAAAAAGTTTCAGAATTTTAACTTGGCTTAGATGAAGAAAAAGAGATTTGTCTCGAAGACTGGACGCTGCCTGACTTAGAGGGATATCTGTTTTTGATTAGACATTCAAAGGATATCTCCTCTTCAAAAGTCATCCTTGCTTCTCCAGGTAATAGAGGTTGTGAGTTTTGGAAGACTTGTTGAAAGAAACTAAATAATTAGACTTGTGGCGGCACCCGGTGGTTGGGCCACTTGCTACACGAACCCTCAGCTCTTGGGAGTAGGGTCACATGACTGGGCAATGGCGGGGAGGAGTTGTCACGGGGTATAGAGGTGTGTCCTAGTATATATACCAAACCCCCGGCCAACTCTCTCTCTCTCTCTCCGACTTCGAGCTGACCAGCTCTCTTCTCTCTTCGCATGAGTGTCCTGCCACCTCAGCAAGAGCTCAACTCAAGCCCACGAGGCAACAGCCTCGCAGCAGCAACAATGACTTTTGTGTTAGAGGACTAAACGTGCATGTATATCCAACCTATAATGCCTGAATAAAGAAACCGTTTATTCACGTTTATTCACTCTACATTGGTGACCCCGACGTTCCAAAATAAATATTTTGGATTTCCTGACGCACGCAGCCGACCATCTACCGTGGTGACTTGATGTCTGCAGCCGACAGCCCAGCTCTACGGTAATTAACCCTATGGATGCAACCATCAACTCTGCGCTGCACCCGGACGCTGCCTTGGGCCCCCGCCACCGGGGTCGGGCAACTCGCCTCCCGCCAGTAACATGCCTTTGGGTCCCACCGCCGCGGTTGGCTGTTCGACCCGCATATGCCTGGTCTAGCCGATCGCAGGCTGCCTGGGTCACGCGACTGCATCCCCGGCCCACCGCAGCAGACAGTGGCGCAGCAGCCTCGCCCCTCGCTTTCTCTCCCCCATGGCCCGCCCAGAGCTGCCCAGCAACCACCGGCCGTCAGTTACCCGACACTCCGCCGGCCGCTGCTTAAGGCCTAGCCTTACGATCGAGCAGGCCTATCTGGGCAGCTGCCTGAAGACATCCTTCTGCTACTCACCGGCGTGGACCTCGACGATCCCTGGCTGCTGGCGGCCTGTCCGGGCGGGCTGTGATCGGCCCATCAGCGGGGTGGATCCTTGACCGGTCGTGAGTCGGCGGTCCCGCGACGGATTCCCCGGCAAGTTCCAGTGTCCGCTGAGGGCGGAACAGCGCGGCCGGTCTCCACCGACACCGGCGCCGGTGGGTGGAGTCCCTACCTGTAGTGGTGGGGCGAGGGAATCACCTCCGTTGGCCGCCAGTAAAGGCTGCCTCGGTCAGCAGCCTAAATGGCCGCCGCGGCCTACTACCACATGGCCGCAGCGACAGCAAAAATAGCCGCCATGGCCAGCTCGACCTGCGCTGACCGCCGCCAACAGCACCACCCTGGTCAGTTTGTGTCACTACAGCCTCCAGTTTCAAGCACAGCTTCTTATCGTACATTAGACAATTCGAACTTTGGTTTCCTGTCCCACCCGGCTTGTTTCGAACCATAGAACATTCGGCATCCAACCACTTTGGACTTTGCTGCATCTTTGCTGTTTGCTCACTGTAGTTTTTTTTTCGCTTTTTTTTCATTGTACACTGTAATCACCTAGCTTAATATTGCTATTCGTTTCACGTTATTTCTTTGTTGCTGTATTTCCATTGTTGCCGGCATCTCCCAGCCATCGCTGGGCACCGTATTTCTCAGGACACGATCCCCTACTGGTCGACGTGACTGGTCTGTACCTCCTTCGTCCTGCGGCTTTTACGTTGGTCTCCTTGCACCCCTTGGCATACCTCGGGATGGCCCAAAGCAGGAGCGTCGACTGCGCCCGCGGGCCCCACCGTCCCGACCCATCAGCAAGAGCCGCCCTCGACCATTCTTGCGCACCTTTCAGTAGAAGATGAGCGCGCTCCATCCCTTTTCGACATCTTCCCTCACAGTCTGCCTGTAGGTTTATGAGTCAGGCTGCAGCGTTTTGGCAGCCTGTTCGTTTTCTTGCCTCCGGTTCTGGGGGGGTGGGGGGGGAGGGGGTTCTGTGGCAGCACCCGGTGCTTGGGCCACTTGCTAAACGAACCCTCAGCAGTCGGGGGTAGCGTCCCATGACTGGACAATGGCAGGGAGGAGTTGTCACGGGGCATAGGGGTGTATCCTAGTATATATAACGAACCCTGGGTCAACCCTCTCTCTCTCTCTCTCTCTCTCTCTCTGACTTCTCTCTTCGGGTGAGTGTCCTGCCACCTTAGCAAGAGCAACGTGCATGTATATCCAAGCTATAATGCCTGAATAAAGAAACCGTTTATTCACGATGTTTTGTGCCTCTACACTCTTTTCTTTGTTCAAAATTATAGAGCCATAGAGTCAAAGAATGATACAGTGTGAATACGGCCCTTCATCCCAACTTGCCCACACCGGCCACCGTTTCCCAGCTACATATCGTTGGTCGGGCCAATCGCCCGGGGACTGGACAAACTAGATGCAGGAAAAATGTTCCTAATGTTGGGCGAGTCCAGAACCAGGGGCCACAGTCTTAGATTAAAGGGGAGGTCATTTACGACTGAGGTGAGAAAAAACTTTTTTCACCCAGAGAGTTGTGAATTTATGGAATTCCCTGCCACAGAGAGCAGTGGAGGCCAAGTCACTGCATGGATTTAAGAGAGAGTTAGATAGAGCTCTAGGGGCTAGTGGAGTCTAGGGATATGGGGAGAAGGCAGGCACGGGTTATTGAAAGGGGACGATCGGCCATGATCACAATGAATGGTGGTGCTAGCTCTAAGGGCCAAATGGCCTCCAACTGCACCTATATTCTATGTTTCCATGTTTCTATGTGCACTAGTCCCTCTTGACCACATTTGGTCCATATCCCTCCAAACCTGCCCTTTCCATGTGCCTGTCTAACTGTTTCTTAAACGTTGGGACAGTCCCTGCCTCAACTACCTCCTCAGGTAGCTTTCTCCATTCACCCACCACCCGTTTTAAATCTTTTCCCCCTTCACCTCAAACCTATGTCCTCTGGTCCTCGATTCACCTATGCTGGGCAAGAGACTCTGCATCTACTTGATCTATTCCTCTCATGCTTTTATACACAAAGAGGTTGTAAGTTTGGGAAGACTTATTGAAATACACTAAATAATTAGACTTTTTTTTGTTCAAAGCTATGATTTTTAATTTCTTCTTGTCATTTCCTTGCCACTTATTACCCCAAACCTAGGTGTTGACTACGTTTAGATATTTCTTGGATGGACCACGAGGAACTGTGAATGGAGAAAAATGTCAGATATATTCCCAGTTCCAGTTCCATTGAGAGTGGAGGATGAAGCTGAACTACTCTAGTCTTTAAAAGTCCATTGAAGCCACCAGTTTTGATGTACGTTGGTTTTGTGTCTAATAATGTCAGTCATTTTCCTTTATGCCAGATGTGGCTCTAACCAGTGAATAATCTTCTCCATGATCTTTACGACATCAGTGCCACCAGACCCAAATCGTCACCTATTCCTTCACTCCAGAGATGCTGTCTGACCCACTGAGTTACTCCAGCTTTTTGTGTCTACCTTCTGGTTAAACACAGTTCCTTCCTACACATCTTCGATGGTATACTTAGCTAAATTTGGCCTTGACGTCATGGACAAGTCAATCTCACATCATTATTGAAGGTTAGTGGATTATTAGTCAGTTGTAGCAACTGATTAATGACATTAATCACTCCTGTTAATGACAAAATGTTTTTTTGCTAATGAATGCTACTTTGTTTCATTTAATTTGTTTAAAAAAGGTGGCGGCAAAACAAAGTACTGGAATTACCCCGAAGTGTCTGTAGAGCGAGTACTGGAGCGAATGTGAACTGAAAGAAAAGACAAACAAACCAATTGATTAAGGTTTCAGAGACGGGGAGGAGTGTAGTGAACAAGGAAATGTCTGTGTTAAGGTGGTGACTGAGAAACATAGAAACATAGAAAATGGATACAGGAGTAGGCTATTTGGCCCTTCAATCCAGCGCCACCATTCAAGATGAGCATGGCTGGCCATCCAAAATCAGTACCCCGTTCCTGCTTTCCCCCCCCCATATCCCATGATTCTCATAACCCTAAGAGCTAAATCTAACTCTCTCTTGAAAACATCCAGTGAATTTGCCTCCACTGCTTCCTGTGGCAGAGAATTCCACAGATTAACAACTCTCTGGTGAAAACGTTTTTCCTCATCTCAGTCCTAAATGGCCTAGTCCCTTATTCTTATACTGTGACCTCATAGTTCTAGACTGCCCCAACACCGGGAACATGTTTCCTGCATCTAGCCTGTCCAATCCCTTAAGAATTTTATATGTTTCTATAAGATTCCATCTCATCCTTCTAAATTCCAGTGACTATAAGCCCAGTTGATCCATTTTTTCATCATATGTCGAGGGATTAATATCGCAAGTGGTGCCCGTTGAAAGATGGGTGAAGGTTTGCTGCTTGCAGCTGAACTATCTGTAGGAGATGTTAATAGGCAGAGTATAACCACACTTCAGGGGCTGCAGCGGTTCAAGAAGATTGCTCACCATCACCTTCTCAAGGGCAACAACGCATGGGCAATTAAATGCTGGCTCAGCCTAACAAAGCCATATCCCTTGGATGAATAAAATATTAATGGAAAAGAAAGAGGTCAGGAAAAAAGGCACAAAAATTGTGAAACACACCTTCCCTACACTGCCCCCAAACTAATCAAATGCTGTGACATCTGCAGTGGCGATGAACAGTCAACCACATTGAAGGATATGAAATCTCATAAGCTACAGGGAAAGATGGTAAATTTGTTACCTTTGAGGATATTATTTTCCGTTTTATTTCACGATCACGGTTACAGATACTATTTATTTTGGATTTATTTAAATTTTTCATTTAAATTCGTATGTCCCAGTAATGATAACCTGCTACTGGTCCAGCAATTTGTTCACAGTGTTACTGATGCTTGATGGTAATGGGGCTGGCTGGTATTGATCTGCTTTTTCTGGGCAGGTCATCCAATCATGCAATTGTGCCAAAGCAGTAAAAATGTCAAATTATACAATTTTTTACTTTAGTTTAGCTATGAGACGGAAACAGGCCCTTCGGCCCACCGCGTATGCTGCGACCAATGATCCTTGCACATTAACACTATCCTGCACACACTAAGGACAATTTTTTTAAACATTTATACCAAGCTAATTAATGTACAAACCTGTACGTCTTTGGAGTGAGGGAGGAAACTGAAGATCTCGGAGAAAACCCACGTAGGTCACGGGGAGAACGTGCAAACTCCGTACAGACAGCGCCCGTAGTCGGGATTGAACCTGGGTCTCCGGTGCTGTCAGCATTGTAAGGCAGCAACTCAACCACTGCACCACCCTTTATCGGAATAATTCTAACCCTTAACCTCATGTAGGAAGTCTGTTTCATGAGTATTGTCATTCATAAAAGTGCCATGACAGAAACCTGCAGGACCGGACTACCGGGCTGATGGAATGACCTGAGTCCTGCCTTCCCCAATGTTGTTCATCCTTTGGTAGTATGCACTGCTGGACTTTTACTGCAGATTGTGCTGACCTGGGGAATGCATGTGGGACTTGCCCTCTAGGAATGTGGGGACTTGCCCTCTATTTTCATGGCGTGTGATGCCTGCACACATTCACATTGCTGTGGATGTCAACGGACTCCTAGAAATTATATTGCGATGTCTCCATCTGCCAGGGATGCATCGCCCCAATCAGCCAATTAGTACAGAAATGTCGATGTTACATCCTGCAAGCTCTCATAATCCGGCCAATTATAGATCGCAGCCGGTGCCTGAGAAAGAGCAAGCAGGAGGCACCAGCAGAAGGTTAGCAGAAGCAGGAGGAAGAGAAGCACAATAATGGCTCAAATGGGGATGTTGCGACCACATTGAATGCCATCATCCTGCTGAGGGAAGGAAAGAGATGCAAGGCCAAGAACAATCGTCAGTCACTCTGCAGACAGGCAGCCCTCTCCACATTCCTTTTGCTGCCGCCATTAATAACCATGCAAGATTAGTTTAGTTTAGAGATGCAGCCTGGAGACAGGCCCTTCAGCCCACCGGGTCCACCCCAATCAGTGATAGCCCGTACACCAGTTCCATCCTCCACAATTGCCCCACACAGGGACAATTTACAGAAGCCAATTAACTTACAAACCTCAAGTCAAGTCAAGTCAGGTTTTGTTCGTCACATACACATACGAGGTGTGCAGTGAAATGAAAAGTGGCAACGCTCGCGGATTGTGCAAAAAAAACTACAAAACAGAATGGAACAGAGTCACGTATTCACATAGTACATATTTGTGGGAGGAAAATAAAAATAAAAAACAGCACTTTTAAGAAGACACCACACAACAGTAAATTGGTCCAGTAACATTAGTCCCTGGTGAGATGGTCTTAATGGCCTCTGGGAAGAAACTCCTTTTCATCCTCTCCGTTCTCACAGCATGGCAACGGAGGCGTTTGCATGACCGTAGCAGCTGGAACAGTCCGTTGCTGGGGTGGAAGGGGTCTCCCATGATCTTGTTGACTGGAGTTGCACCTTCTGATGTACAGTTCCTGCAGGGGGTCGAGGGTAGTTCCTGCACGTCTTTGGAATGTGGGAGGAAACCGGAGCACTCGGAGAAAACCCACATAGTCATAGTGAGAACATACCAACTCTGCACAGACAACACCCATAGTTAGGATCGGACCCGGGTCTCTGGCGCTGGAAGGCAACAACTCTACCGCTGCGCCACTCTGGTCCTGGATCGACCACAATTTTTCTTCAATTGCTGTTATGTCGCTGTGCTTACTTTTTTTTTTAATCACTTATCAAGAGATTCATTTCTCCCCCATCATTTCGAAGTTTTATAACATCTCTTCACTTCCTGATGAATGGTACCTTGTTAAATGCTGGACCCGGCCTGTCCAGTATTTCCTACAGGGGACAACCGACTCTTTCCAGGTTTCTGTCTAACATATCTCAGAGTAACTCAGCGGGTCAGGCAGCAT
The DNA here is from genome assembly GCA_035221665.1 of Okamejei kenojei. Lineage (NCBI taxonomy): Eukaryota > Metazoa > Chordata > Chondrichthyes > Rajiformes > Rajidae > Okamejei > Okamejei kenojei. The sequence continues at coordinate 7,447,106 of CM069150.1, read as the reverse complement.
CTCCGGAGAAAAGCATTAGGTGAAGTTTCAGGTTGAGACCCTTTATCAGACTGCTAGGGATTACAATCAGAGGGGCCTCTCAGTCTGTTGAAGGGTCTCGACTCAAAGTCACCTATTCCTTTTCTCCAGAGATGCTACCTGTCCCGCTGAGTGACTCCAGCTTTTTGTATCTATCTTCGGTTTAAACCAGCATCAGCAGTTCCTTCCTTCAAATCCTGCAAATATCAGAAGTTCAGTCCGGGAACCAATATATCAATGCAATCACAAAGTAAGCTCATCAATGTGTCTACTTCTTTAGAGGTTTGTGACGATTTAGTATACTGACGAATATGCCTGCAGTTCCTTGCTACACATTTCATACTGATGGCTTCAGGATAGTGGTTGGACAGACTGATATTCAGTTGAGAGATGGACCCTTCTTAGGCCCCCTTTGGTTAACGGCATGGGTGTCTCCAGGGTACTATTCCCTATATGGATAACGCCTGTGCGTGACTTTGTTTAACATGGGGAGACTGGTGCACAGACAGCCACCCCACGGACAGCCACCCCATCCTTGACAGATCTGGGTCAGGATCCAGTGGCATGGAGTCCAAGACGATTGGGGACCCTTTCCTGCTGCAGCCTTCCCAGCCATTGTGACGCTCCACTAAGGTCAGCCACCATCCTCCACCTGTTCCACCGTTGAGGTCTTGGTTGGATTGCTCTTTGTCAGGGACCTCCCCCTCGATCTTACCGCCATGGGTGGCCCTACCAGGAGAACAGCTCCAGACGGCATTGCTCTCAGGATCTCAGGAGCACACAAGCTTCTCCACCGCGACAAGGTGACAATCCACGGAGAAGAGAGCTGGACCCATGTTTATCACAATTATACCACAGATTCATTACACTGTTTAATATACAAATGTACAGAGTGTGCACAGTCCATGGTCAATTAAAAATATTTCACAATTAACACAAATTGACCTTGTTGTGGCAGAAGCGCCGTAGACCCGGGTTCGAACCCGGATCTGGGTGCTGCTGTACGGAGTTTGCACGTTCATCCCGTGACCACGTGCGTTTTCTCTGAGATCGTCAGTTTCTACCCACACTCCAAAAACGGCATACAGGTTTGTAGGTTATTTGGCTTGGTCTAAATGTAAATTGGCCCTAGTGTGTTTAGGATAGTGTTAATGTGCGGGTCAGTGTGCACTCGGTGGGCAGAAGGGCCTGTTTCCGCGCTGTACCTCAGAAATAAACTAAACTAAACTAATTAAGTGTCACTGATTTGCATCTGTTTACTTAAATTGACTGGAATGGTGAATTATAATGAATCGTCATTCTTGGTATATCTCTACTAGCACAGAAACAGCTGAAAGGAATGCGCAGTAACTTTACGCATCCCTGTGTTTATCTCCCAGGATACCACCAGTGGAGTGAGCTCAGTAATGGACTGTAAGTGGAGAAACAAGCAATATATCTTTGTTTAGGAAAGAACTGCAGATGCTGGTTTGAACCAAAGATAGACTCAAAAAGCACGAGTACTTCAGGGGGTCAGACAGCATCTCTGGAGAAAAGGAATAGGTGATGTTTCAGGTCGAGACCTTTCTCAGATTGCTTATATCTTTGTTCATCCCAGAGCAAAGAAATATATACAATAGTGATTATTTTACAATTTCTGTGCTTTCTCTAACAAAGTGATCTCTAGCTGTTTGAGGGAGGAATATGAAGAAATGGGATAATGTCATAACAAATTTCACCTCTACTCTTTCAAGCTGCTGCCCCGTTTCCAACAATCTTCAACCCGTGCAATGTGCTTCTTTTCTAGAGTTTTTCCTTTGAATTTTTCCACCACACATCTCTTGTTCGAGTCACAAATCACCCCCCATGGGAGCATGGTAACCCATTGCCTCTCATCCTCATCGACCTGTGTGCAGCTTTACATTTGCTTGTGTAGGAAGGAACTGCAGGTGCCTGTCTAAATCGAAGACAGACACAAAAAGCTGGAGTAACTCAGCTAGTCAGACCTGATCATCTCTGGAGAAAAGGAACAGGTGTTTTGGGTCAAGTCCCTTCTTCAGACTGAAAGTCAGGGTCTTGGAAAACGAGATATAGATGCGCCATCTTCATTGGTATTTATTTCTCTACCCACTTACGGATGAAGTCTGTGACGGCAGAAGTATACTCATTTAGGTTAACTGCTTGCATTTGCTTGACCGCACTTCTCTCCGGTGCATCTATTTGGTTGTAGTTGTAAAATCACTTGCAATGCTGCCCCTTCTGATAACTGTGCCAATACCACTACTACTACCCTCCTTGCACCCCTAAACCTGTACAGCCTGTAGGTCACATCTGGTCCAGGATGGTATCTATGTTTCATAGAATCATTGTATCATAAAAAATAGTTGCAGGAGTAGGCCATTCGGCCCTTCGAGCCTGCACCGCCATTCAATATGATCATGGCTGATCATCCAACTCTGTATCCTGTACCTGCCTTCTCTCCATACCTCCTGATCCCTTTAGCCACAAGGGCCACATCTAACTCCCTCTTAAATATAGCCACTGAACTGGGAACATAGGGAACAATCTTCCTGCATCTAGCCTGTCTATCCCCTTAAGAATTTTTCAAGTCTCTATAAGATCCCCTCTCAATCTCCTAAATTCCAGCGAGTACAAGCCAAGTCTATCCAGTCTTTCTTCATATGAAAGTCCTGCCATCCCAGGAATCAGTCTGGCGAACCTTCTCTGTACTCCCTCTATGGCAAGAATGTCTTTCCTCAGATTAGGAGACCAAAACTGTATGCAATACTCCAGGTGTGGCCTCACCAAGACCCTGTACAACTGCAATAGAACCTTCTGCTCTTGTACTCAAATCCTTTTGCTATGAATGCCAAAATACCATTTGCTTTCTTCACAGCCTGCTGCACCTGCATGCCTACTTTCAATGACTGGTGTACCATGACATCCAGGTCTCGTTGCATCTCCCTTTTTCCTAATCGGCCACCATTCAGATAATAGTCTACCCTCCTGTTTTTGCCACCAAAGTGGATAACCTCACATTAATAATAATAATAATAATAATAATAATAATAATATAGTAATAATATCTTTTATTGTCATTACACATAAGTGCAACGAGATTTGGTTTGCAACTTCCATCTGATGTCATAACTTAATCGACAAATAAAATTTAGTTTTAAATACCCTGAGAACAAGGTTTGTAAAAACGAACATTAGACCAGTAAAATCAACACCGACTAAAGTGCGAGGCCGGGGAGACAGTCCTTGGGGTGGGGGGCACTCAGCAGGGCCGGTTCAGAGCCGCTATAGCTCCGGGAATGAAGCTGTTCCTGAGTCTGGAGGTGCGAGCGTAGAAGGCCTTGTAACGTCTGCCGGAAGGGAATAGTTCAAACAGTCCATTACAAGGGTGAGAGGAGTCTTTATGTATGCGACAGAGGTTCACCTGCAACTCCTCCAACCTCATCTATTGCATCCGCTCCCTAGATGTCAGCTGATCTACATCGTTGAGACCAAGCGTAGGCTTGGCGATCGTTTCGCCGAACACCTCCCCTCAGTCCGCATTAACCAACCTGACCTCTCCGGTGGCTCAGCCCGTCAACTCCCCCTCCCATTCCATATCTGACCTCTCTGTCCTGGGCCTCCTCCATGGCCAGAGTGAGCAACACCGAAAATTGGAGGAACAGCAGTTCATATTCTGCTTGGGTAGTCTGCATCCTGGTGGCCTGAACATTGAATTCTCCCAATTCCGCTAGCCCTTGATGTCTCCTCCCCTTCCTAGCTCTCCCTCAGCCCTCAGGCTCCTCCTCCTTTTTCCTTTCTTCTCCCGCCCCCCCCCCCCCCCCCCCCCCCCCCCCCCCCACCCCCACCCTCCATCAGTCTGAAGAAGGGTTTTGGCCTGAAACATTGCCTATTTCCTTCGCTCCATAGATGCTGCTGCACCAGCTGAGTTTCTCCAGCACTTTTGTCTACCTTCGACTTTCCAGCATCTGTAGTTCCTTCTTAAACACCATCCTACTGTCAGTCCTGCCAGTGGCTGGTGCTGGACCTGGTCAACAGGATGCTCTGAGTCTCAGGACCACCAGACTCGGATCTACAGGCCCCTCACTTTGCCTGGGATCATGTGGGCCTGGCTGTGGGATGGGGCATTCATTGATCAGAAACCAGTGACCTTACTGGGCCCACTCTACTCTGCAGAAGCTGGTTGCCATTGTGTCAACCCACAGGCCACGGCAGTAAAATGGCTACCACTGTAGTAGACATAGAGGGTGGTCACGGTGGCTCAGCGGTAGAGTTGCTGCCTTACAGTGAATGCAGCGCCAGAGACCCAGGTTCGATCCCGACTAACCTCTTTGGTTTCCTCCCACCCTCGAAAGACGTACAGGTTTGTAGATTAATTGCCTGGTATAAATGTAAAATTGTCCCTAGTGTGTGTAGGATAATGTTAGTATGTGGGGATCACCGGTTGGCACGGACCCGGTAGGCCGATAGGGCCTGTTTCCATGCTCTATCTCTAAACTAAACTAAATTAAACTAAATCTCCGAGAAAACCTCAGAGAAAACGGAGAAATCTCAGAGAAAACGGTGCGGACTCAGTGGGCCAAAGGGCCTGTTTCCACGTTGTATCTTTGAACTAAACTAAAGTAAACAGTGAGGAGGAAGGAGAATGGGAGGGAGTGAGTAGTGTGACGGGGAGTGTGGGGGTTGCGATGGTGGGGAGCAGGGAGAGATGGGGGAATGGGAGGTCAATGAAGGAGAGTAAGGGGGATTGAAGGGGAATGAGAGAGACCGACGGAACAAGGAGGCAGTGAGGGGTTTATGAAGTTGAGTGGCCCATGAGAGAGGGGTGAAGTGGAGTGGGAAGCTGTGAGGGATCGGTGAGGCTGGAGTACAGGCGAAGAGGAGTTGGAGTGGGGGGTGTAGTGAATGGAGTTCAGGGGGGAGGGGGACAGCGGGGCTAGGGTAAAAGAGAGAGGCTATAAAGTGTGTTGGGAAGAACTGCAGATGCTGGTTTAAATCGGATGTAGACACAAAAAGCTGGAGTAACTCAGCGGGACAGGCAGCATCTCTGGAGAGAAGGAATGGGTGACGTTTCAGTCCGAGACCCTTTGCCTTCTTCCAGCTGAATTACTCAAGTTGTGACTGCAGCTGCAGAGGGGAAATTATCGCTAAACTGAAGCTGCAGGAATTTATTTCTGTTAATTTTGCTGAAGTCAGACCTGAGGTGTAGTCACGGTGACCGTGTCTATATTGGTTATTGCATAACAGAACATTTTCATAAATTCTGCTTGTTTGCAAGATATCCCTACAACTGGAACCTTAATTAGAATTTCATGCTTAATTAACCATGCACGAGCTTAAACATATTTGCGGCAAGAAAGTGCACTCACCCGTGAATATTGCACCAGTTTGGATGAGAGCAGAGCACAGGCTTGTTCTAGGAACCACAAACTGCTGACAACATAATATAGTAAGTGTTGGAGGGAACTGCAGGTGCTGGTTTACACCCAAGATAGACACAAAATGCTGGAGTACCTCAGTGGAAGAGGCAGCATCTCTGGAGAGAAGGAATGGATGACGTTTCGGGTCAAGACTCTTCCTCAGTGTGAAGAAGGGTCTCATTCCGAAATGTCACCCATTCCTTCTATCCAGAGATGCTGCCTGTTCCACTGAGTTACTCCAGCATTTTTTGTCTATCGTTCTATAATATAGTTAAGTTTGGTTGAGACTGGCCAGTGTAATGTTGTTGGATTGCAATTGGAGCATTAGTCTCTGTGAGAAACATGCACTTGCTTTCACTCTAATCTTAGATAGACACAAAATGCTGGAGTAACTCCGCGGGATCCATTCCTTCTCTCTAGAGATGCTGCCTGCCCTGCTGAGTCTACTTTAAACCAACATCATTGACAGTGCCCCACCACAACTCCTCCCTCACAGTCATGCACAGGAAGGTCAAGCTAAATAGGATCTGTAAATTCGCTCAGATAGTGCAACACGTCATACTGTGTACGGTACATTATCTAACCTGTAGGTGTGGCACGGTGGTGCAGGGGTAGAGCTACTGCCTTACAACATCAGTGACCCGGCTCGATCCTGACTCCATGTGCTGTCGGTACGGAGTTTGTACATTCTCCCTGTTTCCTGCATGCGTTTTTCCGAGATCTTCGATTTCCTCCCACACTGCAAAGACGTACAGGTTTGTAGGTTAATTGGTTTGGTATAAATGTCAAATTGGCCCTAGTGTGTGTAGGGTAGTGTTAGTATGCGGGGAACCGCTAGTCAATGAGGTCCCGGTGGTCCGAAAGGCCTGTCTCCGCGCTGTATCTCCAAACTAAACTACAGTAAATAACTAAACTCAATGGGTCAGGCAGCATCTGGGGAGTGAATGGTCAGGGGGCGTTTCTTTAGATATCTGAGGGGGAGCAATGAGAGGGGGTCTGAAAGAATCCAGATGTAGTGAGGAGGAGAGCTTCTTCAACGGTCATACTTTGAGGAGATTGTGCAGTGGAGCAGTAAACTGGAGGCACAAGAAACTGCAGATGCTGAAATTGTGTGCAAAAGACAAAGTGTTGGAGGAACTCAGCAGGCCAGGCAGCATCTGTGGAGGGATTGGACAGGCAATGTTTTGGTTTGGGACCCTTCTTCAAACTCAAGAAGAATCCCAACCCGAAATGTTGCCTTTCCATTCCCTCTCCACTGGGATTCCTCCAGCTGCCTCCTTAATGTTTGCTTCAGGGATGTCTCAGAGTGGCTGTAGAGCATTTTGAAGGGGGAATAGCTGGCATAGAGTCATGGAGACTTGGAGTGATACAATGTGGAAACAGGCCCTTCGGCCCACACAGGCCAACAATGTCCCATCTACACTAGTCCCACTTGTCAGCGCTTGGTCCATATCCCTCCAAACCTGTCCTATCCATGTACCTGTCTAACTGTTTCTTAAATGATGGGATAGTCCCAACCTCAACTACCTCATCTGGCAGCATGTTCCGTACACCCACCGCCCGTTGTGTGAAAAAGTTACCCCTCATATTCCTATTAAATCTTTCCCCCTTCACCTTGAACCTATGTCCTTGATTCCCCGACTCTGGGCAAGAGACTCTATGCATCTACCCGATCTATTCCTCTCATGATTTTGTATACCTCTATAAGGTTCCCCCCCTGATCCTCCCGCGCTCCATGGAATAGAGACCCAGCCTACTCAACCTCTCTCCCTATAGCTCACACCCTCTAGTCCTGGCAACATCCTCGTAATGGTAGCAGTTGTCATGCATGTTGGCACCAATGGTGTAGGGAGGAGCAGGGTGAGACCGTGCAATTTAAACTACGTCACCATTTAAAGAGCAGAATCTCAAAGGTTATAACCACTGGATTGCTGTAGTGCCATGAGCTGGTATACATATACTAGCATAGGTCTGATGAGATGGTGCAAGGGGTAGTCTCTAGGTCCCTGGATCATTGGGATTGTTGCTGGGGCAGGAGGGACATTGAAAATAGGTGCAGGAGTAGGCCATTTGGCCCTTCAGGCCAGCACCGCCATTCAATATAATCATGGCTGATCATCCAGAATCAGTACCATTCCTGCGTTTCCCCATATCCCTTGATTCCTTTAGCTCTAAGAGCTAAATCTAACTCTCTCTTAAAAATATCTAGTGAAATGGCCCCCGCTGCCTTCTGTGGCAGAGAATTCCACAGAATCACAATTCTCTGGGTGATACTGAGCATTTCACTGAGAGTATGAGCACATTGAAATTTGTAGTGTACTCGTTGTTTGAGAGAGGTGACAAATATAGAGTTCTTCACAGAATTGGTCTGAAGAAGGGTCCTGACCCGAAACATCGCCTGTCCATTCCCTCCATAGTTATTGCCTGACCCGCTGAGTTCCTCTAGCACTTTGTGTTTTGTGCAGTTTCTTGTGTCTCTGGGAAATTCATCTCCATTATTCTGCGCAGAGTGTTTTTCCACTATAGTGGGCAGGGTGATTGATTGTATCTCTGTCACAGAGAGTTAGTTATCCTGAAACTGCAAGGGATTTCAGGTTGTAAATAAATCTTATAGGACCACACATTGAAAATATTCTTCCTCAGTTGCGCCTGTTGTGTTTATGCCTCCAGTCACTAAGCTAGAGAGCTCTTGCAGTCTGAGCCTTGCAGGTGCCACATTGGAAGCCAAGACAATGGCCTGGACAGAAAGAGTAGGATTTGGATGCCCAGAGGCTAGTGAAGGCGTTCTCCAGAATATTGGCTGAAGCTCTCTCACTGCATTGTGCCTTACAGCATCCTTAAGGGCCTGTCCCACTTGGGCGTAATTTGCGCGCCACGCAGGTGATGTGCGAAGATTGTGTGAATCCCAAAATCCTGGGGCGCCGTGCGCAACCGCGAGTCACTGCCTACATCGCCACGCACCATGCGCGCGTAATGCACGGCAAGCACGCGTAATGCACGCCATGCGCGCATCACGTGCGCGTCATAAATGATGTCGCGTAAATGAAGCGCAAATGATGCCCAAGTGGGGCAGGCCCTTAACTGCATTGTGCCTTACAGCTATTAATGTGAAAACTACCCCTGGCCTGGACTGACCACCAAACAGGTGGGAGGGGAAAGAGACAAAGGAAGTAGAGGGGAAGGAGAAGGGACTAGAGAAGGAGGAGAGGCCTTCTCTAGGCTTGTTCTCAATGAATATTCCTTCTCACTTTGTTGAAGCTCCTTAATGAATTGTTTTATGACTGTTGGCAGACCAATTTTCCTCCTGGGATAAATAAAGTTCTATCACATAGTATTGTATGGCATTGAATCGTTTTCATATCGTCTCATATCGAAAGCAAAGTTCAAATAATGAAGCAGTTCATGTTTGCATTCGGGGTGGTTCGGTGGTGCAGCTGGGAGCGCTGCTGCCCCTCAGCCCCAGCTGGCTGCAGTTTGATCCTAACCACGGATGCTGTTTGTGTGGAGTTTGCATGTCCTACCCTTGATTACGTGGATTTCATCCCACATCTGACAAACGTGTAGGTTGGTCAGCTCTCTAGCTGCTGCAAGTTGCTCCTAATGTGCAGGTAGAATCTGGTGAGAATAAAATGGGACATGTGTGGGATTGGTGATGGTTGGTGCAGACTCTTTGGGTTGAAGGGCATGTTTCCATGCTTATTCTACAACTCTATATCTGCTAGGTAATCATTAGGCTTGCATTCGTAAATGGCAAGCAGCAATTTTGCATGCTTGCCAAGATCCAAACTGCATGTACACGACATTCAACAGCATCCCAGCACTGAATGCCCTGCCATCTGCAACCCAGTGATTAGAAATGAAATCTGCTTGGACCTGACAGATAACTACTTTAGTTTAGTTTAGAGATATGGAGCGGAAACAGGCCCTTTGGCCCACCGAGTCCACAACTGCCATCGATCACCCGTACACTAGTTCTATCCGACACACCAGGACCAATTTACAGAAGCCAATTAACCAACAACCCTGCACTTCTTTTGAACGTGGGAGAAAACCCGAGAACCTGGAGAAAAACCATGTAACTACAGGGAGAATGTAAAAAACTCTGCATAGACAGCACCCGAGGTCAGGATCAAACCCAGGATTCTGGCGCTGTGAGGCACCAACTCTACCGCTGCACCACTGTGCCAACCTACTCCTGTTGCAGGTGCATATCGGGAGCTGGGTGATGTGCAATAAAAGGTACATGTCCTGATTACCTCAAATTGTCCAGACCCGAAGAATTGTAATGGAATTTTCTGCATTTGCTTGGATGAGTGCTGCATCGACAGTGCAAGGAACCTAGCAGTAGGTGGTGAAGGCAATGAAATGCTTCATCGGCTACAGCAGGCTTTCAGTTCAGTTGGGTTTAGTTTATTGTCACGAGCACCGAGGTACAGTGAAAAGCTTTTGTGGCGTGCTAACCATCCAGCGGAAAGACAATACATGATTACAATCGAGCCGTTCACTGTGTACAGATACACGATAAGGGAATAGTGCAAGGTAAAGCCAGTAAAGTCCGATCAAAGATAGTCCGAGAGTCACCAATGAGGTAGATTCAATGCCCTTTAGATATTGAGGATGGCACCTGTGGTCTGGAGAATGGTAACTGTTACTCCATTGTTCAACAAAGGGGTTAAGGATAAGCCCAGCATCCACAAGCAGCCAGTTTAATCTCAGTGTGGAAAAGCTTTGAACCACATTGATCCAGGACAACATTGATTGTCAACTGAAGATGAATGGATTAATTAAGGCAAGCCAGCACGGATTTGTTAACGGGAAGGGTCTCAACCCGAAACGTCACCCATTCCTTTTCTCCAGAGATGCTGCCTGTCCCTCCAGCTTTTTGTGTCTATCTTCACGTTTAACCAATTTGATAGAATCTTTTGATGAGGTCGTGGGTTGTGATAATGAAGGCAATGCTGTTGATGTGAGGGTTACACAGCATCTGCAGTTCCTTCTTTAACACTGTTGATGTGATGTGTGTGAACTTCCAGACGACTTTTAAAGTGTCACCTGATCATAGGTAAAGTTGAAAAAACAAAAGTTGAAATGAGTTAACCTGTGCTAAAGCTTTATTTTGGATCTGTATTAATGGCTTAGACCAGGGTATAATCTCTAACTTTGCAAACAGCACAACACTCTGAACTGTAGAGACATGTGTTAGAATAGTGAATAAAGAGCTAGAAGGTTGTGTTAGAATAGTGAATAGGCTTGGATAGAGTGGATGTGGAGAGGATGTTTCTATTTGTGGGAGAGTCTAGGACTAGAGGTAATAGTCACAGAATTAAAGGATGTTCCTTTAGGAAGGAAATGAGGAGGAATTTCTTTAGTCTGACAGAAGTGAATCTGTGGATTTCTTTGCCACAGAAGGCTGTGGAGGCCAGATCAATGGATATTTTTTATGGGGAGAAGGCAGGAAATGGGGTTAGGATGGAGATCAGCCATGATTGAATGGGAGAGTATACTTGATGGGCCGAATGGCCTAATTCTTCTCCTATCACTTATGACCTAATGATTGTGATAAATTGTAACAGTATAGAAGCAGGCTCGTAAAATAGGCTGATGCAAGGGAGATACAGTTTAATGTCAAGAACGGTGAGATGAAGAATTTTGGCAAGAAGAATAAGAAGCAATAACGGGACAAAGGACACTATTCTCAATAGCGTGCAGGGGCGGAGAAACCTGTGGCGTGAGTGCACAAATTATTGAGAGTGGCAGGGCAAGTTGATGAAACCATTAATGACGCATATATTATGTTGGACTTTATCATTAGTGGGGGAAATCATGCTGAACATTTAGGAGAAAACTGATCTGGTCTCAACCAGAGTTGTGTTCAATTCTGGCTGCGTTATTACAGGGAGGTTATGGCGGCATTAGACAGTGTCCAGTGGAGATTTATGAGAAAGCTTCTTGGAATGATGGAATGCAGCTACAAAGATTAATTAGAGACTCTGGGACCTTTAGAAAAGAAAAGACGGAGGTGAGATCTGATAGAAGTGTATAATGTGATGAGGGGCCTGGATGAAGGATCAGGGACTAGAGGTCACGTATAAAATAAGGCGGAATAAGATTAAGAACGACATGAAGGAAATCTTTCTTGTGCTGAACGTGGTTGGAATCTGGAATGCATTGCCTGCAGATGTGGTGGACACAGGCTCCACTGCAATCTTCTGGAGGGGAATTTTGTTAAATATAGGCCAGAGGACATAGGTTTAAGGTGAAGGGCAAAAGATTTAATAGGGACCTGAGCGATAATCTTTTCACACAAAGGGTGGTGGGTGGATGGAACAAGCTGCCAGAGGAGGTAGTTGAGGCAGGGACTACCCCAACGTTTAGGAAACAGTTAAGGGCCTGTCCCACTTAGGCGATTTTTCAGGCGACTGCAGGAGACTCTGCAGTCGCCACATGGTCGCCACATGTTCATGGGTAGTTGCCGGGGAGTCGCCTTCATGGTCACGAGGAGAGCCCACATTCTGGGATCTCGTCGCGGCCTCATTATGGTCGCCGTGAATTTTTCAACATTTTGAAAAATAGCGGCAACTAGAAATGAAGCCCCCATGGAGAGTAGCGATAATTCTCGTGCCGCAGGTGGGTTGCCAGGAGGTCCTAATGAGTTGCCAGGAGGTGAAAGGTTCTCGGAGGTTCTCGTAGGTTGTAGCCAGTGCTGACCGGTGAATTTCATTGGCTCATTGCGAAACAAAAAGCTAAGCAGTAGTTTTCAGAACCAAGGATAACCGACCGGTAATGTTAAATCACAGCCATGTATCTCTGGCTTCTTAAAAGTTGTCTCCACTCCTTCTCCCTCCTTCTCCCCCCCTCTCCCCCCTCTCTCCCCGCCTCTTTTAAAGGACTTACCGTACACTGTGCTTTAGCCATCTTAATTCCAGCGCCAACCTTCCTGTTCATCGCAGTGTGCGTCTGCATCACCTTGACTTTGCACCGTGTGAATTTTTTAGACAGCGCTCCCCCTGCTTGTCCTGTCCCCCACCTGCATAATGGGCTGGCGAAGGAAGCGATATGTGTGTGTGTGTGTGTGTGTTGTTCCACTCTGACAGTCGCCGTTCCAGTTGCCGGTTTTTCAGGCAACTGCCGGCAACTTGACAGTCGCTGGCAGTCTGGTGAAAAATCGGACAGGCCCATTAAACAGGTACGTGGATAGGACAGTTTTGGAGAGATGTGGACCAAATGCTGGCAGGTGGGAGGGACTAGTGTAGTAGGGACAGGTTGGCCGGTGTGGGCAAGTTGGGCCAAAGGGCTTGTTTCCACACTGTACGACTCTACGACTCTATGAGGGCAATAGAGATGAGAGATGAGAACTGAGGGGAGGGGGAAGTGGGAGAGAGCTGGCACGAACTCGATGAACTGAGTGGCTTCTTTCTGTACTATAACCTATCTATGATATTCAGAAGCGGTTCTGTAAAACATTTATACCTAGCCTGCACTTTGCAGCATCTGCTGCCTCATTAAATATTTACACCTGAGCTACTGGACGTGAGCAGGTGGCTCAGATAGTTACTGCGATTAACAAATAGACGTGTCAACCCCTTGCAGCGATCAATGTACAGCGCAGTTACACAGGACCATATGTTAAAAAAATACAATTACTGTAGATGAGATGTGCGCAATCTGGCCAAATTGCACGCATATTTAATAAAGATTTTAAAGCCATTTGAATATTTAATTATAATTATTCTGCACACATGTTTAACTCAGATGGCCTTTTGAAAATAAGATATCCAATAATATTCCAATAGGCTTTTGATGAATGAGCGCAGATCTTTTATGCAATCATAGGAACTCGCCTCAGTGTGTCGCCATTATTTTGCATCACCTATCTTTACTCTAGTAACTGAAAGATGATGAAACATACAATGCACCATGGTCTCTGTGGATGCACGCACAGTAACGTGATCTCAGTGATCTCATATGCAAAACAGCAAGAGAAATAGACACAGCATCAGAACGCACCGAACTCCACACTGCAGTCAGAACATTGAACAAGGGGACCACACTGACACTTACCGAATAGTGAATGGCTTGGACAGTGTGGATGTGGTGAGGATGTTTCCACTGGTGGGAGAGTCTAGAACCAGAGGTCAAGCAGCCTCAGAATGAAAGGACGTTCCTTTAAGAAGGAGATGAGGAGGAATTTATTTAGTCAGAGGGTGGTGAATCTGTGGAATTCTTTGCCACAGAAGGGTTTGGAGACTATCAATGGACATATTAAAGGCAGAGATAGATAGATTCTTGATTAGTACGGGTGACAGGGGTGAGAGATAGATCAGCCATGATTAAAGGGCAGAGTGGACTTGATCGGCTGAATGGACTATTTCTGCTCTGATCACTTTTGATCTTATGAACTTATAACATAGTGAAAATCACACCACAGTAAGAACATATACGGAAACCTACTCCACGGCAAGAACACGCCGAAACCCGCACTAGTCAGTATATGTAGAAACTCACACCATATTCATTGCATGGTGAGACCTACACTACAGTCAGAGCACACTGTAAGCCACACCACAGCAAGAACACACTGAAAGCCAGATCTCAGCAAGAACGCACTGTAACCCACACGACAGTCAGAGCACACTACGACTAGACTCACACTCCAATCAGAACAAACCAAAAGCTCTAAGGAGCTTTACTCCAAGCAGACCCACACTGCAGCGAGATATCATTTGGGACACCCACACTGTCAGCACGATGTTGCAGCACACTCTGAGATTTCCTATTTACTTATTTTATATTTTGGATTGTGGATTATGCTGGTAAAGACAGTAATTAAGTCATCTTGGAATTGCTCTCAGGAAGATGCTGCTGAGTTACCCACTTGAACTACTGCAGTCCTGATGAATGATGCTCCCTTTGTGCTGCTGGAGAGGGGTTTCCAGGCTTAGGGTCAATGAAGTTCTAGGACCAGTGATACATTTCCCTGATGGTGCATCATGTGAAGTGACCCTGAAACCCTTTTCCTTTTCTGGTGATAAAGGTTATATATGAGGCACGGGAACTGCAGAACCAAGGGGATGAATAAATGCAGTGCATTTTATAGATAACATTCACTGTAGCTACTGTGCAGGGGTTGTGGAAAGAATAACTGTTTAGTGTTTCATGAGGTGCCAAACAAATGGACTACTGTCTTCTGAAAGGTTTAGTTTAGTTTAGTTTAGAGATACAGCTCGGAAACAGGCCCATAGGCCCACTGAGTCCGCACCGACCAGCGATCCTCGCACATTAACTCTACACTACACATCTTAGAGAAAACCCACGCAAGTCATGGGGAGAACGTACAAACTCTGTACAGATAAGCATCCGTAGTCAGGATCGAACCCGGGTCTCTGGCGCCGTAAGACAGTGGCTCTAACATTGTGCCACCGTGCAGTTGAGCTTCTTGAGAGTGAAATAGTCAGAGAGTCAGAGAGTTAGGCAGATGGAAACAGGCCCTTCGGCACAACTCATCCCTGCCGACCAAGATGCCCCATCTAAGCCAGTGCCATTTGCCCATGTTTGATCCATATCCCTATAAACGATTTATATCTATGTATGAATTCAAATCCTACTGGCAACTAGTTTCATATACATGCTATTCTTTGAGCGATAACATTGTACCCCAGGTTCCTGTTAAATCTATCCCTTCACATCAAACATGCTCCCTCAAGTACTTAATTCTCCAACCCTTGGAGAAAGACTGTGTATTCACCCTGTCTATACCCCTCATGATTTTTCACACTTTCACAATTATTATCCCTTTGAGGTTACCCCGCGGTGACCTGGGACCAAAGTCCTAGCCTGCCCAATGTCTCCGTAGCTCAGCCCTCGGGTCCTGGCAAAATCCTGATCAATATTTTCTGTACTCTTTTCAGGTTAATGGGATCTTTATATGGCAGGGTGGCAAACCTGAACACAAAACCCCAAGTGTGGCCTCACTGACATCTTACATAAGTTATATTCATCCATGCAAGCGGGATCTATTTTATCATGCTTCAACTCTATGCAGTTGATATAAGATGAAACTTACTTGCCATGACTGAATGTGTGGGGAGGAACTGCAAATGCTGGTTTAAACTGAAGATAGACACAAAATGCTGGAGTAACTCAGCGGGACAAGCAGCATCTCTGGAGAGAAGGAGTAGGTGATGGTTTTGGCTGAAACCCTTCTTCAGACTGATGTCAGGGGAGAGGGAGATACATAGATAAGGAAGTGTGAGGTGTGAAAATAGGACAAAGGGAATGGAGATCAAGGAAATTGTATCGATCATTGTTGGCTGGGAAAAGGTAACAACAAAGCAAACAGAGATAAAATGTAGTCAGAGACAGTAAGACTGGTTGGAGAACTGGGAATGGGAGGGATGGAGAGAGAGGAAAAGCAAGGATTGCTTGAAGTTAGAGAAGTCAATGTTCATACCACTGGTTGTAAGCTGCCCAAGCTAAATATGAGGTGCTATACCTCCAATTTGCATTGGGCCTCACTCTGAAAATGGAGGAGGCCCAGGACAGAAGTGTCAGTGTGGGAATGGGCGGGGGAGTTAAAGTGTTTAGCAACCAGGAGATCAGGTAGGTTTAGGCGGACTGAGCAAAGGTGTTCACCGAAACAATCGGCAAGCCTGCCATGACGGAATGTTGTCTAGGTCCATAGGCTGCTTTATTTGTTGAGTAGTGGTAAGTAGAAATGAACATATTGCAATCATTAGCGAATATCTTCACTGTGGTCTTATGATGGATAAAAGGTTGTAAAAGGTCATTGTATTCAGTGAGAACATGGTGAATCTCCACCTGAAGTGAATGCTTCACATGTGTAGGAAGGAACTGCAGGCGTTGGTTTGCATAGAAGAGAGACACAAAGTAACTGAGTGGGACAGGCAGCATCTCTGGAGAGAAGGAATGGCTGACGTTTCAGGTCGAGACACTTCTTCAGATCCAGAGATGATGCCTGTCCCATTGAGTTACTCCAGCATTTGTGTCTCTCTGAATGTTTCATCTTATCGCGTGCAGAAAGTATGAATTCAACACAGAGAAAGGAGGAAATGAACTGGAGTCGCAAGGGAAAGTAACCGCGAGGAAAACAGACTGTTGCAAATCACCAGTTGGTCACTAATGTCCTTTCCAGAATCTATATTATTGACGGGGATATACTGTAGCCAAGCCTTCTGACAATACAGAAGTAATTAGGAAAGCAAGCTCTAAGGATGACACAGTCTGTTAAGGAACATCAATTGTGTAAACTGGAGAGGGAAACAATTGGCAGATAGGGCAAACGAAAGGTGCTCTGCTTTGGTTGGAAGAATTGAAAAGCAGAGTGGTGTTAAAATGAAGAGAGAACAGAATGCTCCTGGACAGAAAGTCCTGAGCTTCCTCATACCCCGAAGCACATTCAGGTAGAGCAAGGAATTAGATCATCAAAATATGTTTTTTATTGCATAACATAAAGGTTGACAAGAGGGTCAAGAGTGTTTAAGTGCCATATGTACCGAAAATTGGAACAGCATAACAGGTCTGTAAAGACTGTACTCATAGATATAATAAACACAAATAAGTTCAATAAATGAAAAGAAAAGAATAATAGTGCAAAAAGGCCCAAAGTCCATAGTGCGATCAAGACAGTTAGTGCTTGGTTTAGTTGGTGTTTGTGTTGTTCGAGAGCCTGAAGGTTGGTGGGAAGCTGTTCTTGAACCTGGTTGTCACTGTTTTCAGACTCCCGTAGCTACTTCTCAATAGCAGGAGTGATTTGCGAGTGTGGCCAGGGTGGTGTGGGTCCTTAATGATGGTGGTTGACTTTTTGTGGCAGCACCTCCTAAAGATCCCTCCGATGGTTTGAGTTTGAGTTTAGATGATTGTCACGTGTACTGAGGTACAGCGAAAAGCTTTTGTTGCGTGCTCACCAGTCAGTGAAAAGATCGAGCCATCCACAGTGTACAGATACGTGATAAGGGGAATCATATGAATAACGTTTAGTGCAAAATGAACCCCGTAAACTCTGATCAAAGATAGTCCGAGGGGCTCCAGTGAGGTAGTTTCAGGACTGATCTCTGGTTGTGGTAGGATGGTTCAGTTGCCTGATAACAGCTGGGAAGAAACTGTCCCTGAATCTGGAGGTGTGCGTTTTCACACTTCTATACCCTTTGCCCGATGGGAGAGGGTAGAGAGAGTGACCAGGTTGCGACTCGTCTTTGATTATGCTGCTGGCCTTGCCGAGGCAGCGTGAGGTGTAAATGGAGTCAATGGAAGGGAGGTTGGTTTGTGTGATGGTCTGGGCTGCGTCCACGATTCTCTGCAATTTCTTGTGGTCTTGGTTGGAGCTGTTCCCAAACCGTTCTGCGATGCATTGCGATAAAATGCTTTCTATGGTGGGGTGGTCAGTACCCGTGAGGCAGTGTCCCCAACATTTTGTAATCTCCTTCATTCCTGCTGTTCGAGTTACTGACCAGTCAATATGCTTTGTACTGTACACCTGTCGGGGTTCAAGAGAGTATTTGTCGATATACCAAATCTCCTCAAAGTTCCAAGGAAGTGGAGACGTTGACAGGCTTTCTTTATGATTGAACCAAAGTGCTGGGCCCAGGAGAGATCTTCAGAGATATGCGGCCTCAGGAAGTTGAAGTTGATGTCTCTCTCCACCGCCAACCCACCGATCCCTCCACACAGCCCCGCTTCTAAAGGAATACGTATAGTTATGGAAACAGGCAAGATTCTGAGCGGGGTTAACGGAACAGATGCAAGGAGGGTGATTCCTCCCCTGGGTTACATAGTCTCAGACTGAGGGGACATTCATTTAAAATCGGAAAGGAGGAATTTCTTCTCTCAGATTGTTGTAAATTGTTGGAATTTTCCAGTCCAGAGGACGAACAGGTTGAATCATCGGATGTGTTAATTGCTGATCTTTGTTCTAGAGGTGAATTTGTTTAGTTTACTTTAGCTTAGAGATATAGCACGGAAACAGGACTTTTGGTCCATGCCGTCCAACGATCCCCGCACATTAACACTATCCTACTTACACGACGGACAATTTACCTACACACCACGTTAATTAACCGACAAACCTTTGGACTGTGGGAAGAAACCGAAGATCTCGGAGAAAACCCACCCGGTCACGGGGAGAACGTACCAACTCCGTAAAGGCAGCACCCGTAGTCGAGATCGAACCCGGGTCTCCGGCGTTGCTAGCGCTGTAAGGCAGCAACTCTACCACTGCGCCACCATGTCACCCTGAAGAAGATTAAAGATATAGGAAGGGCAAGAACGTGGAGCTCTAAGATCAGATTGGTCAAAATATTATTGAATGGCAGGGCAGGTTCCTCAGACCACGTGGCCTGTTACTGCTCCCATTTCCTGTTCTGAAATTAGCCATCACTTCTCAATGTCCTCCCATGACTCCCATTCCATTACCGTCATTTCTACTCCATTCTGCATGACTCCAGTCCCATTCCATGCGGTTGACTCGATATACAATAATATCAGCAAATGCTAGCAATATCTGTCAGGTCAGAGACTACCTGCAGAGCGAGATATGTAGTCAATGGTCCAGGTGATGACACTTCATCATTTGGCAGACCATTAACTTAAAACATTAACCCTGTTCCCCCCCCCCCCCCCCCCCCCCCCACAGATGCTGACGGACATGTTGAGTATTTTCAAGATTTTATACCATTAGTTCACGATTGCAGCATCTGTAGTAGCAAGGAACGGCAGATGCTCGTCTAAACCGAAGATAGTTGCAAAAAGCTGGAGTAACTCTGAGGGACAGGCAGGAACGGAGAGAAGGAATGGGTGACGTTCTCACTCTGGAGAGGATGAATGGGTGACCTTGCGGGTTCGAGACCCCTCTTCAGACTGGTTAGGGATCAGGTGAATCGTGGTCACCACATCTATTTTCTGAACTGGCTTTATAGTATCGAAGTGGCTCCAGGATACACTACCAGAAGGTAGATCTCAAAACCTAATGAATTTCATTTCATCCCCACACTTGTGGATTTTTATTTTTAGAATTCACTTAGATTATTCTGGAATTGAAAAATCGCCATTGAGCATGAAGCCACTGGATAGTTATAAATCACAGGTGTTCTTCAGGGAAGGAACTCAGCCATCCACATCTTTATGTGACTCCAGAGTGACTGAAATTCTTGTGGAATTTATTGTTCCCTGAAGCAGCCGATACCCATACAGGGGCAACATTGAATGTGTAATAAATCCTGGCTGAGCAAAGATGCCCTCAACTCACGAAGGAATAATAAGTTGTATTTATTTACGATGAATCCCGTATCCTTCCCTCACCATATTCAGATGCAATTTCACACATGCTTTAAGCCAGCTGAGGCACACGGCTTTAAGCCAGCTGAGGCACACGGCCATTTCAAACCATTAAAAGGGAAGCAAGAGGCTCTGCCAAATGATCCCCCGTTTTGCACTATTTCTGCTGTGTCAAAAATATTCTTGGTTAAGTTACACATTAAGATCTCCAGAAAGCAAATGACTCAACAGGTCAACACAATTCAGAACACTACATTTGAGGAAGGCCATTCTTGCTATTGAGGGAGTGCAGCGCAGGTTCACCAGGTTAATTTCCGGGATGGCTGGACTGACATATGAGGAAAGAACAGATCGACTGGGCTTATATTCACTGAAATTTAGAAGGATGACAGGGAATCTTATAGAAATATATAAAATTCTTAAGGGATTGGACAGGCTAGATGCAGGAAAAATGTTCCCGGTGTTGGCAGAGTCCAGAACCAGGGATCACAGTTTAAGAATAAGGGGTAAGCCATTTAGGACTGAGATGAGGAAAAACCTCTTTTCAAACAGAGAGTTGTGAATCTGTGGAGGCCAATTCACTGGATGTTTTCAAGAGAGTGTTAGATATAGTTCTTAGGGCTAACGGAATCAAGGAATATGGGGAGAAAGCCGGGACTGATTTTGGATGATCAGCCATGATCATATTGAATGGCAGTGCTGGTTCAAAGGGCCGAATGGCCTACTCCTGCGCCTATTTTCTATGTTTCTATATGACTTTTTCTGTTTGATATTATTCTTATTCAGAAATATGTCGCCAATGAAAATTGCAAGGCCTTGCTAAACAATTTTCAATGAGTCACCAGCTCATCTTGCTGATTCACGTTTTTCAAACTTCCTACTGAAAGGTAAAGAAACAGAAGGTCTAATTCTTAAGCCATGGTGACGCATCTGCTTAGATTAATAATAGGATTTTGGGCTGTGAATTCAGCAGGGAATATTTGAAATATTGATTCAGAAATGCCTTCAAAACCGATGGAGATTCCTTTATTGTTGTACAAGCAATATGTTTTTAATGTACAAACAAAGAACTTCATATGCTGGTTAATACGCAAAAGGACCAAAGTGCTAGAGTAATTCAGCGTCTCGGGTAGCGTTTCTGGAAACCTGGATAGGTGACGTTTCTTTTTTTTTTTTTTACTTTAGTTTTTATTGCTTTTATGTATACACAAATAAAACACAAATATAACAACGAAACATACAACATTACAATGAAACGTACAACAGTGTTGGGGTTCAGTTTACAATTAATGATGCAGTATACAGAACTATTTTCATATTAAAACATTTTCCAATAACTTACATTATTGTCTATAAAATTATACAGTGTTGATGTCTTTATTTCTATACCTAATCCATTTTCCCCATTTTCTTTTAAATTCGTCTTCTTTCACTCTTAGAGAATATGTCATTTTCTCCATGACAAATATTTCCTGTACTATGTCTAACCAGTGTCTAAGTCAGGGTGTGTCCGCTGCAAGCCAGTTTCTTGTAATGGCCTTTCTGCCAGCTGTGAGTAGGATTTTAACCAAGTAATGATCTTGCTTCAGCACCACTGTATTTATATTACCCAGGTATAAAATGGAACACTTCTTGCAGACTATATATCCCAATACCTCCGTTAATTCTGAATTCACTCTGTCCCAAAATGGTTCTATTTTTGGGCAACTCCAGAAAATATGGTGACGTTTCTAGTCAACATCTTTCTTCAGAATACTAGAACACATCGAAGTATCTGAAACGTTACCTGTCCGTGTTCTCCAGGGATGCTGCCTGAGTTACTCCAGCTCTCCGTGTCCTAACATTATGTTTTAATGATGTTGTGATACTAAGCAGTGAATGTGTTCTATTAGCATGTACACAGAAAGTAGATGAATTAATCCCCATTTACACACAATAAAGCAGGTTTCATCTACGCTCAAGATGGCAAAGGCATACATAATTCTTTGACCATGCAGAAGATAATTTGATCACATACCAATGTAGATGCATAGAAAATGCTGGTAACACATTTACAGGGCTGGAGTCTTTCATAAAAACATTACATTTGCAATAAGCAACGTGAGTATGTTTCCTTGCGTCAGGAGCAGATAGGTCTTTCTCCATGGAGCTGCTTGGGGTAGAGATCGATTCGCTTGGGAGAGGGGTATTGGAATAAAATGGAGAAATAAATGGAAAACAAAACCATTTAGTAACTGATTCGATCACTTGTTCCATAAAAACAACCTAATAATGAATTAGTGACGTATTTCGAACAATGTTTATCTGGAGATCTTTGTTATAATAGTAATTAACAGATGGTACTTAACATATTTATTGATTATTGAGCACATGGGATAACAGTAGCACATATATTGTTATTAAGATACTTTTCATATGTTGACCTTCATCGGTCACTGTATTCTAACTTGAGAACATATGTTTAAGCTGAGAGGGGCAAGATTAAAGATAGGTATAAAATGCTGGAGTAACTCAGCAGGACAGGCAGCATCACTGGAGAGAAGGAATGGGTGACGTTTTGGGTCGGGACCCTTCTTCAGCAAGATTACTATGACATGAGATTTTATATGGCTGAAAGGGCAACTTTTTCATTCAGATAGTGGATATATGGTACAAGCTGCCGGAGCGGGCATAGACTGGTACATAGATAGACAAGGTTTAGAGAGAGATCAGGCAAATGCAGGTCGATGTGACTGGCTTAGGAAGATACTTTGATCAGCATGATCAAGGTGGCCTAACGGGCCTGTTTCCATGCTATATAACTCCATGACTATGACTTTAAAATCATAGTCATACGGAACCGAAATAGGGCCTTTTGGCCATCCATGACATGCCAGCCATCAAGTACATATTAATACTAATTCTATTTACCAGCAGTTGGCCCATAGAATTTTATGCTTTGGGATTTCAGGTGCTTGTCCAGATAGATGCTTCTTAAATGTTGTGGGTACCTGCCTCTACCACCTTCTCAGTCAATGCATTTCAGATTGCAATCACCCTCTGGGTGAAAAAAATGTTCTTCAGATCCTCTCCAAACCTATACTCAGTGGGACAGGCAGCATCCCTGGAGGGAAGGAATGGGTGACATTTCAGGTTGAGACCCTCTCCAGAGGTGCTGCCTGTTCCTCTGAGTTACTCCAGCTTTTTGTGTCTATCTTTGGTTTAAACCAGCATCTGCAGTTCCTTCCTCCACATTTAAACCTATACTCTCTGGCCTTAGACACCACCACAGGGGGGAGTTGTTCCGTTACCATTTACCCTATCTCTGCACCTCATGACTTATCGAATAATTTGAAGGGAGTAGATGTGCAGGTAGCAGGTGCACTGGGTGTCTTGCTTCAAAAGACCTGGGTTCGATCCTGACTAGTGTTGCTGTCTATATGGAGTTTGCATGTTCTCCCTGTGACCGCGTGGGTTTTCTCCGAGATCTTCGGTTTCCTCCCACACTCCAAAGACGTACAGGTTTGCTAATTTGTTTATTGGCATTTCTATAAATGTAAACTGTCCCTACTGTGTGTAGGATAGAGTTGATGTCTGGGGATTGCTGGTCAGCACGGACTTGGTGGGCCGAATGGCCTGTTTCTGCGCTGCATCTCTAAACTAAACTAAACTAAACTAGTGTTTGAAAAGGACATGCAGGAAATAACAGGGCATCCACTATGGAGAAAAATAATAAGATGAACTATTGGTGATAAGTTGATAAGTTTTGGTGTTCAAAAGGACTTGGGTGTTGTGGTACTTGTCACTGTGCGGGTTCAGCAAGCATTGGGAAAGGGTGGGCTTTAATGAAAGAGACTTCCAATGCAATATTGCTCAGTTAAATAAGGTATTTTTGAAATTACATGTGAAATATTGGGTATAAGTCAGACATCCAGGCTACGGAAGGAAATACATACAATATGTGGAGAGTAGATCACCAATTTGAATCTAGGGGTGGCAGGTGTGTCAAATGAAGAAATACTGTAGGACCGTTGAGTTTAGAAAAGTGAGAGGTGATCTCATTGAAATGTACAATATTTTTATGCAGTTTGACAGGTGAGATGCGACGTTGATGTTTTTAACGGCTGGATCATTTCAACCAGCGGTCTCAGAATCAAAATGAAGGGTTGTCTTTTCAGGCAAGATGAGAATGAATTTCTCACACCTGGGGGTGGTGGCTTTTCACAATGCTGTCACCAAGAGGGCTAGGGAGACGCTGCCACTTAGTGATCAATCATGTCCAGGACAGAGTTCGATTGATTTTTAGATAGTAAAGTCTCCAAGAGACATGTGGTTAGAGCAGGAGAGTGGCATATGGGTTCAGCAATGATAGAGTCATAGAGTCACACAGTGTGGAAAAAGGCTCATTGGCTCAACTTGCTCACACCGACCAACATGTCCCAGCTACACTAGTCCCACTGCCTGCATTTGGCCCATATCCCTCTAAATCTTGCTCCCCTCACCTGAAACCTATGTCCTCTGGTTCTCAATTCCCTTGGTCTAAGCAAGAGTGCATCTACCCGATCTATCCCTTTCACGATTTTGTACACTTCTATAAGATCACCCCTTATCCTCCTGTGCACCAAGGAATAGAATCCTAGCCTGCTCAACCGCCCCTTATAGCTCAGGCCCACGAGTCCTCGCAACATCCTTGTAAATCTTCTCTGCACCCTTTCCAACTTGACAACATCTTTCCTATAACATGGTGCCCAGAACTGAACACAATACTTTAAATGTGGCCTCACCAACGTTTTCTATAACTGCAACAGGACCTCCCGACTTCTATACTCAATACTTTTACTGATGAAGGCTAAAGCGTTGAAAGCCTTTTTGAACACCCTATTTACCCACAACACCACCTTCAAAGAATTATGTACCTGCACTCCTAGATTCCTCTGCTCAACAACATTCCCCTTTAACTGTGCAGGTCGTGCCCATGTTGAGCTTCCCAAAATACAACACCTCACGTTTCTCTGTACTAAATTCCATCAACCATTTCTCAGCCCACCTGCCCAACCGATCAAGATCTTGCTGCAATTTTTGATAACCATCTTCACTATCTACAATGCCTCCCACTTTTGTGTCATCCGCAAACTTGCTAAACATGCCAAGTACATTCACATCCAAATCATTGATATGAATGACGAACAGCAATGTGCCCAGCACCGAACTCTGAGATACTCCACTAGTCACATGCCTCCAGTCCGAGAAGCAACCTTCCACCATTATCCTCTTCTTCCTTCCATGAAGCCACTTTTCTATCCATCCAGCTATCTCTCCTTGGATCTCATGCGCTCTAACCTTCCAGAGCAGCCTACTATGCGGAACTTTGCGATGTCACCAAATATAACACATGGGTGGTGGGTTGAATAACCTCTCCCTCTGCCTATTTCTTCTGACACTCAGGTATTTTTGCTGTTTAAAATATTCTAAAGAAATTAAGAAAACCGATAAATGATGCTTTTACAGTCAATAAAGGATTGCTCTTGAAGTGTGATCACTTTGTTATTGTACACAATCGTTATTTTACTTCAGAGTCACGTGAGTGACTACGTGAAGACCCCGCCAGCACGCATGCGCGACATAGCGTCCAAAGCATTGTGCAGCGACAGGTGGGAGGAGCGTCGCTCCTCCAGCGGTAGGTTTAATACGGACCTGCAGGTAAGTTTTTACTATTCTGAGGTCGTTTTTTTGGCTGCTCTGTATAATTTCTTTTACTGAGCAAAAACAACAATGGACAAGTCTAGGACGAAGTCCAAACGGACCGCAACAAAACTGACAGCGGAGGACCACGGGAATGCAGGCAGTCAGCAGCGGCCGACTTCACCTGAGCAGCTAACTGTACGGCCAGCAGCCCCCGACTTGGCACCGCTACAGCCCGTAGGTGTACCTTGGACTGGCGGTAAAGCCTCCCGAAAGTCGGATATGCCCGGAGACTCGGACGGGTCCGGGCTGGAAGATTCACCGCCTGCAGATGACGACAGTGGCCGTTTATCTCGCATGCAGCGTTTGATGGAGCAACTGCTCCAACGTGACTTACTCCAACAAACGGAGTCTGGTCGCCGTGGGTCTCCTCGGACAGGGCTGCCAAATGTCTCCCTCTCCTTGGAGCATAAGGAGTCAATACTGGGCTGACTCTGGACATGAGATTTGGCTGAAGACTCTTCCAGCATGCTAGGGGTGCAGGAACAACAAGAGCTGCTCGGCATGGTCTCCAAATTTGCGATGCCCTCGCAAAAGGGACTGCCGTTACAGCCGCAGCTGGCAGCCAGCATCAACTACTTCACCACCAACCAGCAGCAGGAACAAGCCATGAATGACACACCTGCTAAATATTTAGCACCAGAGAGCTGTGTTTCACTCAATGTTCCTGCGGTGAACAACCCCATCTGGGGAAACATCGGTGCTGGCATCAGAACCCAGGAAATAAAGATACAGAAGATCCTTAAACTACTGGCTTCCGGAATAACAGCATTTGCCAGGTCAGTGGATGGCAAGGACATGTCGGAAGAACAACAGGACACCCTGGCACTCTTCTGCAATGTACAGTTTGAAATAAACTGTTTTAAGAAGAATGTTATCCGACCTGCTCTAAACCCCAAATTTGCGGGGTTGTGCAAGACCAGCAGCACGCAACCGCCTACTTTACTGTTCGGGGACAACCTGCCGAAGCAGGTTAAAGACCTCGATGAGGAGGCAAAAGCCGTCGGCCTAATGAAAGCGCCGTCCACGGCCAAGACCTCGTATCCTCGGTGGCAGCACCCCTACGCATCCACCAGCAAGCCACGATACTACAACGAAAGAACAGCAGCTGGTGAAAGCTCAAATCTGTACGTTCAGGACAAAGGTCCTTTTAGACCAAGGCCCAGAACGGCCTTCGTGGAAGATGCGCCAACCCCACACCCTAGCGCCTCCAAACCCCAAGAGACAAGGACGGAAGAAACCAACACAGCACCACCGGTAACCATGGAGATAGGTGGGTCTGGTTTCTTCCGGAACATAGCATGTGTAAATTCTTCACAATCTGGGGGAAGGTTACACTTCTTTAGAAATGCATGGTTCCATAACCTCTGATCCTTTTATACTGCAAAGTATCCAGGGATACAAAATTGAATTCATTCATAAACTCCTCCCTCCAGTTCAGCATGCACCAAGCCGAACGTTTGTGCTTTCACAAAAAGAAAGATTGGAAGGTCATGCAGACGTTTTGAGGTTGCATACAAAAGGAGTTATTGAGAAATCCAAACACGAATCTCTTGAGTTTGTGTCAAATATATTCACAAAACACAAAAAAATATGGATGTCGCATCATCATTGATTTGACACAACTGAATACTTTTGTGCAGTATACCCACTTCAAAATGGAAACATTAGTTACTACCAAACAATTAGTTTCAAAAGATGGCTTGCATCGACCTAAAAGATGCATACTATTCAGTACCAATAGAGAAGGGTCACCGCAGATATCTGAAATTTAACTGTAATAGGACGGGTCACTAGATTCGGGCATTTAGGATCCTGCACGCATGGTTCTTTCACCATGTCGAGGACCACCCGGTACCATGGTTGTGTGGGCCAGTCGGGCATTATCAGAATCCCAGATGCAGAGTCTAGCTGGATCTTCTGCAATACCCGACTGATGAGGCAGAAAGGGGGAAATGCATAGAAGAACAATTTCCCCTAATGTAGCGAGAACGCGTCCATCGCCACTGCCCCATGATCTGGTTCCCAAGAGACATATGTTGGTATCTGATGGTTCAACCTGGACGCAAAGTGGTTGATATCTGGTGTTCCATACTTGGCTATAATATTAGCAAATATTTGGGGGTTCAACATCCACTCGGTGTTTTCATTAAATACTCGTGACCTGGTTTCCGCCACTGTATTGAGCTTACCCGGAAGGTATGTAGCTGATATCCAAATATTTCTTTCAATACACCAGAGCCAAATTATGTTTGCCAATTCATCGCAAGATATCGACTTGATACCACCCATATGGTTTAAATATGCTACCACTGTGGTATTATCTATCTGAAGATGGACATGCATATGACGCATAATTGTGCAGTAAACCCGCAGTCCGTGAAATACTCCCAGCATTTCCAAATAGTTTATACCTTGTGATTGGAGTAAAGTAGATTCGTGCAAATCCCATCTGCCGCCACCACTGAAAGTGGTGTCGGTAGCTCCCCAGCCCTGGGCGCTTGCGTCGGTTTGTAACACGACTGATGGGTTTGAAATTATGATGGGATTAAAACAATTACAAATGTTGCTAATCCACCATCGTAGCTCAATTTTTGCCTTGTTTGGCAGCTGCATAGGTCTGTCAAAATGTCCAGCATTTGTTTTTAATGCTGAGATCTTTGCTCTTTGCAAATTTTGATAATGTAACGGCCCAAATTGTGCAGCTGGAAATGTAGCTACAAGTTTTCCAATCACCTTGGCAGCATGTCTAATAGTCGGTTTCCTGGCGCAAGCAAGGCTATTACATGCCTCTATTATGTCTGTTACTTTGTTCTCTGGGAGAGTGACAATCATATGATTGGTGTTAACCGTGAACCCCAGGTAGTCCATAATCACAGAAGGGTTGAACTTAGATTTGTCTGGATGGATGACGAACCCCAGTTTTTCAAACAGTGACTTGGTAGCTGTTACAGCTGATTTAGCTAATTCCAAAGTTATTCCCACAATTAAAATGTCATCAAGCTATGCCATGATTATGTAGTTTTGTCTTCTTAGAGACAAAACTGGTTTTAGTATCTTGGTAAACACCCTGGGAGCTGTTGTAAGTCCATTAGGTAAGGCTTTGTACTGCCATAGCTGCCCCATCCAGACACATTTTAAGTATTTACGGTGATGTTTCCGTATAGGCACTGAATAGTATGCATCTTTTAGGTTGATGCAGGCCATGAAGCACCCTCGGGAAATCAATTGCTTAGCCGTTTCAAATGTTTCCATCTTGAAATGGGTATACTGTACAAAAGTATTCAAGTGGGTTAAATCAATTATGATATGACATCCACCATCTTTTTTGGTTTTAGTAAAGATGTTAGATACAAACACAAGAGGTTCATGTATCGATTTCTCTATAACCCCCCTGGTGTATAACCTTAATAGTTCTGCATGTCCCTCCACTTTCTCTTTGTGAGAGAGTACAAATTTCCGGCTAGGCACATGCTGAGCTGGGGGAAGTTGTCCGTTTATGAATTCGATTTCGTAACCATGAATACTTTGTAATATAAAAGTGTCAGAAGTTAAAGAACTCCATGCATCCCAGAACAGACGCAATCTCCCTCCTACTAGTGAGGTTTTGCATGCAGCACTCCGAAGGGAACCAGGCCCCCTTACCTCCATGATTACCGGTGGGGCTTGATCTTCTGGCCTTTCTTGGCTTGCTGTGTTGCTGGAACATGGGGTTGGCGCATCTCCAGGCTGGTTGCCGTGGGCCCTGGTCTAAAAAAGGCCTCTGTTGATAGGGCGCGACCTTAGGGTAAGTTCTCATTGCTCTGTCGGGTTGCACCCGAGGCCTGTTTGCTGTTGCATATGGAAGGTACCTATGGTACGCTGTTGGTCTGCTTGAGGAAGGCGATTTAATCAATCCTTTGGCAGGTCATCACCAAACAATTGTCTTGGTGGCGGCGTAACATTGGCCTTACACAAACCCGCAAACTTGGGGTTTATGTAGGACGGATAGAGCTCTTCCGAAAGCAGTTTATTTCGTACTGTGTGTTGCATAGCAGAGCTAATGCATCCTGCTGCTCTTCCATCATGTCCGTACCGTTTATTGACCTGGCAAATGCAGTGATGCCTGAGGTCAGTAATTTCAGGATCTTCTGGATTTTTAACTCCTGAGTCCTGATCCCGGGGCTGATGTTACCCCATAGTGACAGTAGGGACATTCAGCGACACGCAATTCTCCGGAGCCATGTATTTGTTGGTTGTCTCCGAAATTACCTGTTCTCGTAGCTGTTGAGTCATCAGGTAATTTATGCTTGCCGCTAGCCGCGGCTAAAGAGGCTGTCCTTTCTGGGATGGTTCGGCGAACTTCGATACCACTCCCAGAAGTTCCTCTTCTGGCATCTCTTGCAACAATGGATCTCCCCTCTTAGAAGTCAGCTAGTGCCTGACTTCTAGCACTTCCTATTGAGGAGGGAGAGATGTTGGACAGCCCTGTCATGGGCCCTCCCATGGATCTCCGGGATCCTAGGGATGCACGCTCCTGATGGAGAAGGTCCCTCTCGAGCAGCTGCTCGACCATGCGTTCCACTCGAGCTATGCGACCGCCGCCGCTAACTGCGGACGGCAAGTCGTCTTCCCCAAGTTCTGATGAACAAATGGGGCCTCTACCGACAGTCCGCACCTCATCGAGGTGATGTCTATGGGACTGAGGTAGGTAGTCGGTGCCAGCCGCTCCTATGGGGCTACACGACACCCGCGCGGATTTGCCGCTTGTCTGCGGTCTTCCGGACTGAAGCGATGGAGAGCTGGTGCCAGCCGCTCCTGCGGGGCTACACAACCACCTGTTGGTTTTTCCGCCTGTCTGGTGCGACTGCGACGGTGTAGAGTCGGTGCCAGCCGCTCCAGCGGGGCTACACGACATCCGCGCGGGCGTGCCGCCAGTCCAAGGTCTTCAGGACTGATGCGACGCAAAGTCGGTGCCAGCCACTCCTGAGGGGCTACTCGTGTTTTCTACCACCGGTCCGGTTCTGTTCGGGCTGAAGCAGTAGGGAGTGAGGGTCTTGTCTACTCTGCTCCCACGCAGTCCTCATACCAGTATGCAGCTCCCTGGACTGCTGTGGTGGAGAGTCGGGTCCTGCCGACTGAGTGGGGCTTCCCAACTTCCGCGCTTTTTTCCCCGGCACGTGTCACGGGTGTTGCCGGTTCTGCGGTCAACTCCGGGGATGTTGGCCGCCGACTTCGCTCTGAAGTCCCGCGGTCCATAGAGGCATGCCTTCTTTTTTGTCCTCCTTTCCATGGTTTCTCTGTAATGTAAACAAATACAGAAAACTAACCAGCTCAAGGTTAGTGAAAACTTACCTGAGGGCCTTTTTTAAGCTGCTGGCGGAGGAGCGCACTCCCCCCCCCAGCTGTCAACTGCAAATGCGAGCGACGATATGTTGAGCATGCGTGCTGGCGGGGTCTTCATGAAGTTACTCATGTGACTCCGAAGTAAAATGGTGATGCTGATGGTACTAGTAACGGCACAACAGGTCCAGTCTCTGCACAAATTAAGACTGGACGCTATGTTAACATCCAAGAATAAAATAACTTTCTATATATTGGAGTTACTTAAATAGAACAGGCCTGGATCGTCTGGCTTAAAATTGGAGTTGCTGGCATACCCCATAGACCTTCATCTATGTTTAGTGATCCATTTATTACATTACCTAGAGATCACCAAAAGCCTAAGAGGCACGGAAATGGCTTTATTAATAAGTCATAAAAGTCCTCATAAAAGAGTGACTGTGCAGACCATTTCAAGATGGCTTAGACAGGTATTAGGTGCAGCAGGGGTGGACACTGATGTCTTTAAATCTCATTCCACCAGGGCTGCAGCTACATCGGCAGCAAGAATGTTGGAAGTTCCTATGGACCACATCCTTGCAACAGCGGGATGGTCTAACAAAAGAACCTTCCAACGGTTTTATAATAAACCCGTTGCCAGACCTGAGACATTTGCACACACGATTTTGATTTCTGTATTATGATTTTACCCCGAATTAGGGGTCATTATTATTTGTTAATAAATGCATCATTGTTTTTCAGCAACCGATTCATGTCTGAATACGTTAACATACTTCCCCCATTGGTCATTATGGCAGTGTGTGAGCATTGGACTTGTTTTCCACGGCATTAAATCACAGAGCTTTGAAATCTTCATGTAGTCACTCACGTGACTCTGAAGTAAAATTGTAAGATTAAACGAGAACTTACCAGTTTAAAGTTTGATCTTTATTTTATGAAGAGTTATGTTGACGGATTACGTGCCCTCCGCTCCCAACCCTCTATTAAAAAGGTCAACTGGTATTCTAGTTCTCTTATCTTACTATATTTAGTCAACTTCTTTTATCTGTGATTTCACACCGCTGCTTTGAAGAATGTCGAGCATGCGTGCTGGCGGTGTCTTCACATAATCCCTCAATGTAACTCCTCATAAAATAAAGATCAAACTTCAAACTGGTAAGTTCTCATTTAATCTTATTATTTTGTGTTCTACATGGTTTTGTGGGGTACTTTTATTGATGTCTCATTGATACTTCTATGTTCATCGAAGATAGTAGATTAGGGCTCATCTTAATGAATCTACTTGACAAACAACATAATTGACAGTGTAGCACCACAACTCTCTCAGCCATGCACTGGAAGGTCAAGCTGAAAAGGATCTGCAATGAATGAATGAATAATTTTATTGGCCAAGTAAACTTATTCATTCATTCATTCATTACAGATCCTTTATAGCTTGACCTTCTCTCAAATAGTTTATTCTCTCACATAGTGCAACACGGTGCATCATAGTGCAACATATGGTGCATCATTGAGGGAACCTAACGGTACGGCAAGGTGGTGCAGAAGATGAGCTACTGCCTTATAGTGCCAGAGACCCAGGTTCGATCCTGACTACGGGTGCTTGTCTGTACGGAGTTTGTGCATTCTCCCCATGACCTCCGTGGGTTTTCTCCGAGATTCTCGGTTTCCTCCCACACTCCAAAGACGTACAGGTTTGTAGGCTTGGCTTGGTGCAAATGTAAAATTGTGTCTAGTGTGTGTAGGATAGTGTTAGTGTGCGGGGATCGTTGGCCACTGCAGACTCAGTGGGCTGAGGGGCCTGTTTCCGTGCTGTACCTCTAATCTAATCTAAACTAAACTACACTAAAATACAACAGTGTGGTTGTCCCTCATCATTTGTCATCCTAAAGGGGCTGTCCCACTTGGGCGACCTAATCTGCGAGTTTAGAAGAGTGTCTGCGACCCCCAAACTCGCAGCATGGTCGTCACGTGGTCCTAGGAGGTCCTATGAGGTCGCTAGAACTGTCCTTCATGTTCGAGGGAAGTTCCCGAATACTCGCGGCCTCAGCTAGGTCGCGGAAACATTTTCAGCATGTTGAAAAATTTTCTGTGAATAAAATCTGGCCGGCATGGTTCTTTTGAACTCGTAGTGCAGTGGAGTGGGGTCGCTATGTAGGTACAGGCAGTCGAGGGCAGCCGTTTGCAATCTCCTTCGCTGGCCGGGCATTTTGTTGGCTCATTGGAGTTTTCAGGATCAAAGAAAACCTACCGGTAGGTAAAATGCCCGCGAAACTTTATTATACTTAAAAAAATTGTTTCCACTCTTTATCCCCCCCATCTCCCCCCCTCCACACCCCCCCCTCCACACCCCGCCTCCCCCCCTACATACTGAGTAACTCAGCGGGACAGGCAGCATCTCTGGGTAGAAGGAATGGGTGATATTTCTGGTCATGACCCTTCTTCAAAGTAGGTTATGGAGGTGGGTAAAGCAGAGGTTGACAGCTTCCTGATTAGTAAAAGTGTCAAAGGTTATGGGGAGAGGACAGGAGAATGGGGTTGAGAGGGAAATGCTGTGTGCCAATGAAGTGGTGAGTTATTGGGATGGGTACATGCTGGAGGGCAGTGGAGTGGTAGGATGTCAAGAAGCAAGAGTGTTTTATTGTCATACTAGACTAAGTGGGACCCATTGGGTCCCAGTCACATGGGAAGCCTGGTTCCCTCAATGCAACCCATTCCCCAATGCAATATTCCACCACTCACCTGTTCCCCCATGTGTTCTGGAGCCAGGGGACAGGGCCGGCTTCAGGCGGGGCCTGTTGGGGGCTGGTGGGGGTGTGTGTGGGGGAGGGGGATGTGTGTGGGGTAGGGGTGTGTGTGGGGGAGGGGGGGTGTGAGAGGGAGGGGGCGGGTGTGTTGGGGAGGGGGGGGGGTTGCATGGGGGAGGGGTGTGTGTGTGTGGGGGGAGGGGGTGTGTGTGGGGGAGGGGTGTGTGTGTGTGGGAGGGGGTTGTGTGGGGGAGGGGTTGTGTGGTGGAGGGGTTGTAAAGGGGAGGGGGTGTGTGTGGAGAAGGAGTGTGTGGGGGTGTGGGGCGGGGTGTGGGGCGGGGTGTGGGGGAGGGATATGTGTGGGGAGGGATGTGCGTGGGGAGGGGGGAGTGTGGGGAGGGGGGTGTGTGGGAGGGGGAGTGTGGGGGAGGGGGAGTGTGAGGAGGGGAATGTGGGGAGGGTGAGTGTGGAGAAGGAGGGGTGTGGGGGAGGGGGGGTGTGGGGGAGGGTGGGTGTGTGGGGAGGGTGTGTGTGGGGAGTGGGGTGTGGGGAGGGGGGTTGTAGGGGATGGGGATGTAGGGGAGAGGGGGTTGTAGAGGAGGGGGTGTAGGGGATGGGGGGTGTAGGGGAGGGCCATGTGGGAGGGGGGTGTATGGGCTCACCGGTCCTGGCTCCGGCTCTGACAGCACTCCTGGCTCCAGGACCCGGCTCTGGACTCACTCAGCTGCTCCCGCCCCCAACGCCTGTCGCGCTCAGCTGCTCCCGCCCGCGAACACAGCCCACACTCCGCTGCTTCAGCTTCAGACCAATCTAGTGATCTCACAATTTTTTAAACCTTCATAACTTGTGTAATCTTCCACCGATCGGAACAAAACTTGGTAGCTTGGAGCAGAGGAGAACGGCGAGTAAGGTGACGAGTAATAGCGATATAGGGTAGCGTTTTTGTGCAAATTTTAAAACAACGCAGACGGAAGTGGTCAAGATGAGAGTTTTAATACTAGGATAGAAGATAGATAGATAGATCGATGTCCCAGATAGAACAATGCCATTCTTACTTGCATAGTTGCGTTGGGTACATGGAGTGGTGGGTTATGGAGGTGGCTAGTATTGCTGCAGTGAAATATGCCCAATAGCCCCATGTGCAGGATGGCCTTCACAGATAATACAAGGACATCTTAGTTCACTCAGACGGACAAATCAAAGAAGACAAGCAAATAATCAACAGTTGGGTGTCTGTTGCAGAAGTGTAAATTTTAATGTATAAAGTCAGGAAATTGCATGAACCCAGCAGAGCATTCTCCAATTTAGGTCCCATCAACAGTTAAAAATAGATTAAAGTTACAGATAAGGAACTCCAGCCAACCTCTCGAACCATCAGGCAGTCTGACGAAGGGTCTCGATCCGAAACATCAACCATTCCTTCTTTCCAGAGATGCTGCCTGTCCCGCTGTGTTACTCCAGCATTTTGTGTCTATCTTCGGTTCAAACCAGCACCTGCAGTTTCTTCCTAACCATTTTCTTGTTGTTTTTATTTTCACCCAGCTGAACCTGAGGCTATCGGCTGAGCTGCGCTGCTTCACACAGGGAACTTCCTTACATATACAGAGGAAGGCAGCACACCTGGTCGTTCGAACCTGCACAGTACTTCATCTCATCGTAGCTGACCTTCACTCAACTCCACCAATTTATCTTTTAATAACCTTACCTTTCTCAGACCTTTCATGCTTAGTTTGCAGAGACAGTTCCAAATTCTTAGTCCCATTGCGAGTCAGACAGCCTCGTGATGTCGCTCCTTCGCAAGCTAACTCTAATTTTAAGGTAATAGTCTTAATTCATTCAGCAACAGAAGCAGCATCTCCCTAACCAGTGTAATGAATCCATTTTTGCAGTTAAATAAAATCCGTGAAAGATAAAAATAAATAACTATGAACCAGTCCATCAAACTAAATGATTTTGAAAAAGGCTTATTGATGGTGAAAACTACTTTCTAGAGATGAGTTGTTTTACAAACTGCAGTGACCGTGTAATATAACATTGAATTATCCTCTAAATTCATTGTGAATGTGCATTGTCTTCCTCCATCCATCACTAGTTTCTGCTTGCTCACATTCATTGACATCAAATGACAGTAGAAGATTGATCCTTGCCATTCACTGATGTCAAATCATGCTCCAATGACCTCAATAACAACATAAGTGGAGAGGCATGGGTTATCACTGAGTGGGATAGGCAGCATCTCTGGAGAGAAGGAATGGTGACATTTCGGGTCGAGACCCTTCCTCAGATTGCTTTCAGTCCCAGTCCCAATCCGAAGAAGGGTCTCGAGCCGAAATCACCCTTCTCTCCAGAGATGCTGCCTGTCCCGCTGAGTAAATCCAGTATTTTGTGTCTATCTTTGGTTTAAACCAGCATCTGTAGTTCCTTCCTACACAGATCTGGTGGTTTGGTAACTTTATTTTCTAGATTCCACTTATGCAACTCCACTAGGCAAGATTAGAATTGAGAAACCAAATGGAATAACGCTATTGCTTTATATGAAACCAGAGAACGCTGGAAGCACTCAGTGGGTCAGGCAGCATCAGTGAAGGAGTTTTAGTTTGATGTCCCTTCATCAGCACTTTAAGGATGTGAATAGTGGAGGCACATTTAGTAAGCTTGCTGATGAGACAAATATTTGTGTTTTGGATTGTGGAGGCCTTCAAAGGATACAGCAGGATATAGCTTAGATGGAAAGTTGG
The DNA here is from genome assembly GCA_035221665.1 of Okamejei kenojei. Classification (NCBI taxonomy): domain Eukaryota; kingdom Metazoa; phylum Chordata; class Chondrichthyes; order Rajiformes; family Rajidae; genus Okamejei; species Okamejei kenojei. Next base: position 7,410,854 of record CM069150.1, on the reverse strand, counting down.
TTGGCGCATTGGATGGATGGAAGTTAATCCAGACAAGTAGAAAGTACTGCATTCTGAGAAGTTAAATGGTAAGGTGCCAAGGGATGTTGATGTAAAGAGATACGTTAAGGTTAGAAACATAGAAAGGTAGAAAATAGGTGCAGGAATAGGCCATCCGGCCCTTCGAGCCAGCCACTACCATTCAATATAAGAATGGCTGATCATCTAAAATCAGTACCCCGTTCCTGCTTTCTTCCCATATCCCTTGATTCCATTAGCCCTATGAGCTAAACTAAACTCTCTCTTGAAAACGTTCAGAGAATTCCACAGATTCACAACTCTCTGGGTGAAAACAAATGTCCTCATCTCAGTCCAAATAGCCTACCCCTTATTCTTAAACTGTGGCCCCTGGCTTTGGATCCCCTCAACATCAGGCCATTTTTCCTGCATCTAGCCTGTCCAATCCCTTAAGAATTTTATATGCTTGTATAAGATCCCCTCTCATCCTAAATTCCAGTGAATATAAGCCCAGTTGATCCATTCTTTCATCATATGTCTGTCCCACCATCCCAGGAATTAACCTGTTGAACCAATGCTGCACTCCCTCAATAGCAAGAATGTCCTTCCTCAAAGTAGGAGACCAAAACTGACACAATACTCCAGGTGTGGTCTCTACAGGCCCCTGTACAACTGCAGAAGGACCTCCTTGCTACTAAACTCAACTCCTCTCGCAATGATGGCCAACATGCCATTAGCTTTCTTCACTGCCTGCTGTACATTGTTCACTGAAAGAGGCAACATGAATAATTAGGGTAGTGAAGAAGGAAAATGGCATGCCTGCTTTCATAGGTGATGGCATGGAATATAAAAGTTGTGATGTCATATTAAAACACCGGTTAGTCTGCAATTGGAGTATTGTGTGTAGTCTGGTAACTAGATTTTCTGAAGGATAGGGTTGAACTGACTCTTGCTCGGATTGAAGGATATTAGCTATGGGGAGAGATGGACTAGGTTGGGTTTCTTTACCCTGAAGGGAAAGAGGTTGGGAGATGACGTGATAGATACAGTATATACTAGACTAAGTGGTCCCCATTGGGTCCCATGTTCACACGGGAGGGCTGGTCCCCCAATGCAATATTCCACCTCTCCACCAATTGCAATATTGGTGGCCAATGGGGGGGGGGGGGGCGCTTTCTGGAGCGCTAGTATGGGTACTGTGGGCTGAAGGGACTCGTTAGTATGGACATTGTGGGCCAAATGGATTCTTGGGGTAGCAGCTCAGTCACTCAAGCCTGATGTGCTGGCAGCTCATTAATGGCTGGTGGGCTATCAGTTGACTCATGGGTATTCCTTGAAATTCCATTTCAAGCAGGGTGCAAGGCAACCAAATTCAAGTGCAGTTTCCTACCACTTCAAGCAGGGTGCAAGGCCACCAAATTCAACTACAGTTTCCAACCACTTCAAGCAGGTTGCAAGGCCACCGAATTCAAGTGCAGTTTCATACCACTTCAGACAGGGTGCAAGGCCATCAAATTCAAGCGCACTTTCATGCCATTTCAAGCAGGGTGCAAGGCCACCAAATTCAACTGCAGTTTCATGTCAATTCAAGCAGGGTGCAAGGCCACCAAATTGAAGTGCAGTTTCATACAATTTCAAGCAACGTGCAAGGCCACCACATTCAAATGCAGTTTCATACTATTTAAAGCAGGGTGAAACCACCATAAAACCACTATACAACCACACAAAACACCAAATAAACACCACACTCACAGTTCAGTAGACATTCAGTGTGTTGCGTTGATTCACAGCTCAGACAGAGTCGTGACCTCTCTCTCCCCCATCTTGCAGAGCCACACCCACACTTACGGGTTTTATAATCCCTCCCCCTCCAACGAAGAGGCGCGGCCTTCATGGCGTGATTGACAGGAGAGAGATTCCAAACATTTTTTTAAACACTAATAACACTTTTATTTTTCATTGATGGGATGAATCCTCTGCACCTGATGAGTAGCGAGGAACTGCGTAAGATGGCCAAATATCACAGCTGTAAGTGGTAGCGTATTATCTAAAATCAATATTCAGTGCAAACAGGAAGTTGTCAAGTTTCCACCAACAACAGCCATTTTTTTTTGCCATGCAGCCATCAAAGCAGTTACCACCACCAACAACAGCCATTTTTTTTGCAGTGCAGCCTTTCAAAGCAGTTACCACCACCAACAACAGCCATTTTCTTGCAGTGCAGCCTTTCAAAGCAGTTACCACCACCAACAACAGCCATTTTTTGCAGTGCAGCCTTTCAATGCAGTTACCACCAACAACACCATTATTGTAGTCATAAACTGGTGAATTGATCATGGGGAACAAGGACATGGCAGACCAATTGAATAACTACTTTGGCTCTGTCTTCACAAAGGAAGACATAAATAATCTGCCGGAAATAGCAGGGGACCGGGGATCAAATGAGATGGAGGAACTGAGTGAAATCCAGGTTAGCCGGGAAGTGGTGTTAGGTAAATTGAATGGATTAAAGGCCGATAATCCCCAGGGCCAGATAGGCTGCATCGTTAAGGAAGTAGCCCCAGAAATAGTGGATGCATTAGTGATAATTTTTCAAAACTCTTTAGATTCTGGAGTAGTTCCTGAGGATTGGAGGGTAGCTAATGTAACCCCACTTTTTAAAAAGGGTGGGAGAGAGAAAACGGGGAATTACAGACCAATTAGTCTAACATCGGTAGTGGGGAAAATGCTAGAGTCAGTTATTAAAGATGGGATAGTAGCACATTTGGAAAGCGGTGAAATCATTGGACAAAGTCAGCATGGATTTATGAAAGGTAAATCATGTCTGACGAATCTTATAGAATTTTTTGAGGATGTAACTAGTAGAGTGGATAAGGGAGAACCTGTGGATATGTTATATCTGGACTTTCAGAAGGCTTTTGACAAGGTCCCACATAAGAGATTAGCATACAAACTTAAAGCACACCGTATTCGGGGTTCAGTATTGATGTGGATAGAGAACTGGCTGGCAGACAGGAAGCAAAGAGTAGGAGTAAACGGGTCATTTTCAGAATGGCAGGCAGTGACTAGTGGGGTACCGCAAGGCTCAGTGCTGGGACCCAGCTATTTACAATATATATTAATGATCTGGATGAGGGAATTGAATGCAACATCTCCAAGTTTGCGGATGACACGAAGCTGAGGGGCAGTGTTAGCTGTGAGGAGGATGCTAGGAGGCTGCAAGGTGACTTGGATAGGCTGGGTGAGTGGGCAAATGCATGGCAGATGCAGTATAATGTGGATAAATGTGAGGTTATCCACTTTGGCGGCAAAAACAGGAGGGTAGATTATTATCTGAATGGTGGCTGATTAGGAAAAGGGGAGATGCAACGAGACCTGGGTGTCATGGTACACCAGTCATTGAAAGTAGGCATGCAGGTGCAGCAGGCTGTGAAGAAAGCGAATGGTATGTTGGCATTCATAGCAAAAGGATTTGAGTACAAGAGCAGGGAGGTTCTACTGCAGTTGTACAGGGTCTTGGTGAGGCCACACCTGGAGTATTGCATACAGTTTTGCTCCTAATCCGAGGAAAGACATTCTTGCCATAGAGGGAGTACAGAGAAGGTTCACCAGACTGATTCCTGGGATGGCAGGACTTCCATATGAAGAAAGACTGGATAGACTCGGCTTGTACACACTGGAATTTAGGAGATTGAGGGGGAATCTTATAGAGACTTACAAAATTCTTAAGGGGTTGGACAGGCTAGATGCAGGAAGATTGTTCCCGATGTTGGGGAACTCCAGAACAAGGGCTCACAGTTTAAGGATAAGGAGGAAGTCTTTTAGGACTGAGATGAGAAGATCTTTTTTCACACAGAGAGTGGTGAGTCTGTGGAATTCTCTGCCACAGAAGGTAGTTGAGGCCAGTTCGTTGACTATATTTAAGAGGGAGTTAGATGTGGCACTTGTGGCTAAAGGGATCAGGGGGTATGGAGAGAAGGCAGGTACAGGATACTGAGTTGGATGATCAGCCATGATCATATTGAATGGCGGTGCAGGCTCGAAGGGCCGAATGGTCTACTCCTGCACCTATTTTCTATGATTCTATGATTCATTTTTTTGCAGTGCAGATTTGCAGCCTTTCAAATCAGTTACTACCACCAACAACAGCCATTTATTTTGCAATGCAGACTTTTAAAAGCAGTTACCACCACCAACAACAGCCATTTTTTTTTGCAGTGCAGCCTTTCAAAGCAGTTACCACCACCAACAACAGTCATTTTTTTGCAGTGCAGCCTTTCAAAGTAGTTACCACCACCACCACCAACATACTTTTTTTTTCCAATGCAGCTTTTCAAAGAAGATGCCACCAACACTAACAGCCATTTTTTTTTGCAGTGCATCCTTTGAAAAGCAGTTACCACCACCAACAACAGCCATTTTGTTTTTGCAGTGCAGCCTTTCAAAGTACTTACCACCACCAACAACACCCACTTATTTTTGCAGTGCAGCCTTTCAAAGCAGTTACCACCACCAACAACAGCCATTTTTTTTGCAATGCAGCCTTTCAAAGCAATTACCACCACCAACAACAGCACTTTTTTTTGCCGTGCAGCCTTTCAAAGCAGTTACCACCACCAACAACAGACTTTTTTTTGCCGTGCAGCCTTTCAAAGCAGTTATCACCACCAACAACAGCCATTTTTTTTGCAGTGCAGCCATTTAAAAGCAGTTACCACCACCAACAACAGCCATTTTTTGCAGTGCAGCCTTTCAAAGCACTTACCACCACCAACAACACCCACTTCTTTTTGCAGTGCAGCCTTTCAAAGCAGTTACCACCACCAACAACAGCCATTTGTTTTGCAATGCAGCATTTCAAAGCAACCATATTTTCATTTTCAAACCACATTAAGGGCACTCACAGTTTAGTAAACATGTGTTCAGTGTTATTCAGCGCTCAGAGAGACGTGACCCTCTCGCTTCCTTCATCTTGCAGAGACTGAGTGAGGCACACCACCTCCAGGTTTTATAGTCCCTCCCCCCTCCCACCAGCAGGGGAAACAGAGAGAATGGCGAATTTTTAAAAAACTTCAATATCTCTCTGATTTTTCATCGATGGGAAAAACATCCAGTCCAGTCCGGCGGAGGGGGGCTCTGAGCGAGGTGGCCAAAAATTACGGCCGTAAGTGGCGGCATTCTCTCGGATATCACATCTCAGTGAGTCAAAAGCGGTCAAGATCTTACTTTGAGTAATATAGATGTTGGTCTTAAAGAGGTCAATTCTTACTTCAGATTATTCAAATTCTTGATAGTTGTATCTACAGTATCACCACTTTAATCAGAATCAGTTAGCAGTCTACCTGAACTCTGGCATTTCACTCCTCTGTGTGTATTTCTGGCACCTTGACTGTCATATCCCCAATTTGTTTTAATATTCATGAGTGCAATCTTTATGGATCGGGAGTTTTATTATCTCCCCGTATGCCAGTTATCTTCCATGTTATTCATTAAACATCTTCATCTCCATTTTAATCTCTCCTCCTAATCTTACCAACCCTGTCACTTACCAGCTTGTCCAAAATAATTTGATTTGATCTGTTGGCAATGCAATCTGCACATCAGAAATTTAGTACCAGTGTTGGAATGGTCAAAACCAAGCAGGTACGTGATCAACAAAAGTACCAGAATTGATATGAGGTTAAACATTTTTAAGCAGCACTGGTAGTAAGTATTTGGAATGCTCCGTCAGATAATGCATCAATAGGCAATGGATACATATTTGAAGGAGGGGATAAACCCGCAGAGATATGGAAAAAGTACATTTCTATTGAAAAGGGCTGATGCAGAATTGAGCAAAATGTATTGCACCATTTTATGATTCATACATAAAGTGCAGTACAAATCTGGATCCTATCCCACAAGTGGTATTAAGGCTAGATTATTAATGTTTTTAAATCCAAAATGGGTGTTGATATACATAGAGTCATAGAGTCATACAGTGTGGAAACAGGCCCATCTGCCAAACTCGCCCACACCGGCCAACAATGTCTCAGCTACACTAGTCCCACTTGCCTGCGCTTGGTCCATATCCCTCGAAATATGTCCTATCCATGTACCTCTCTAATTATTTCTTAAACAATGGGATAGTCCCAGCCTCAACTACCTCCTCTGGCAGCTTGTTCCATTCACCAACCACCCTTTGTGTGAAAAAGTTACCTCTCGGATTCCTATTAAATCTTTTCCCCTTCACCTTGAACCTATGCCCTCTGGTCATTGATTCCCCTACTGAGCAAAAGACTCTGCATCTACCCGATCTATTCCTCTCATGATTTTCTACACCTCAATAAAATCTCCCCTCATCCTCCTGCGCTCCATGGAATAGTGACACAGCCTCCTCAACCTCTCCCTATAGCTCGCACCCTCTAGTCCTGGCAACATCCTCATAAATCTTTTCTGAATCCTTTCAAGCTTGACAATATCTTTCCTATAACACGGTGCCCAGAACTGAACACAATATTCTAAACACGGTCTCACCAACTTCTTATACAACGGCAACATGACCTCCCAACTTAAATACTCAATACTCTGACTGATGAAGGCCAAGATATCAATGGCCTTTTTAACCACCTCATCTACATGCGACTTGACTTTCAAGGAACCATGCACCTGTACTCCTAGATCCCTCTGCTCTGCAACACTACCCAGAGGCCTACCATTTACTGTTTAGATCCTGTTATTGTTCGACATCCCAAAATGTAACATCTCACACTTATCTGTATTGCTATCCATTCAGTTATCTCTCCTTGGATTCCATACGATCTAACCTTCCAGAGCAGCCTACCATGCGGAAACCTGTTGAACACCTTACTGAAATCCATGTATACAACATCTACAGCTCTGCCCTCATCAACCTTTTTGATCATGCCTTCAAAAAATACAATCAGATTTGTGAGACATGACCTCCCACATACAAAACCATGCTGACTATCCCTAATCAGCCCTTGCCCACCCAAATGCCTGTATAACCTGCAGCCCTTCTTGTAAAGAGGCACAACATTTGCCACCCTCCAGTCTTCCAGCACCTCTCCTGTATTTAAAGATGACTCGTAAATTTCAACCAGGGCTCCCGTAATTTTCTCGTTTCCCACAATGTCCTCGGACATATCTGAACAGGCCCTGGAGATTTGTCCAGTTTCATACACAACAATACCTTCAGTACTTCTACGACGGTAACTCTGACTGCTCTCAAGACACATCCAGTGACTGCTTCAATTTCCTCCGTCCTACTGTCTTTCCCCTCAGTAAATACAGAGGAGAAATACTCATTTAGGACCTTGCCCAACACAGAGGTGACCGCTTTGATTCCTGAGGGGTCCCATTCTCTCTCTAGTTACCCTTCCCCCCTTATGTACTTATAAAATCTTTTGGGATTTGGAATTATTTAGGGAATCCTTTGGGTGGCTGCAAAAGTAATCTGGTGTGCTTTGTAACTTTGTCATCGCCGTAGGTGGCTGCTATTTGTATACATTGTGTATGCAGCAAAGAATCTCACTGTGCCTAGCCACATATGACAATAAAGTATTCCTATTCCATAACTATTCCATTTCCCAATACTAAATCCAGCGTTGCCGTCTCACGTGTGGGGGCCTTCACATTCTGCTTAAGAAAACTCTATATTGGGAAAGTTAAAATTTCCTACTACAACAATCTTATTTGACCTGCAGCTGTCTGCAATCTCCCGGCACATGTGTTCTTCTAATTCCCATTGATTATTCGGGGGTCTGCAGTACACTCCCAACAAGGTGATCATCCCTTTCTTGTTCCTAATGTCACCTCTTTAACCAACAATGCAGCCCCCCCCCCCATCCTCTTTGTCCCTCACCCCTGTCTCTGCTGAAGCTCCTGTACCCCAGGACATTGAGCTGCCAGTCCTGCCCCTCCCGTAACCAGCTTTCAGTCATGGCTGCAACGTCCCAGTCGCTCGTACCTATCCACGCCCTAAGCTCATCTGCCTTACCCGTCAGGCCCCTTGCATTAAAACACGTGCAGTTTAAACCAACCCTCCTTCCTCGCTCTCCGTCTTTCACCTGCCTATTCTGTCCACTAACCTTTCCCACACCACCCTCCATACCAACTTCTAGCCTCTCACGTGCCTCTGTCCTGCACGAGATCACACTCCCCTGTCAATCTAGTTTAAACCCTCCCATATAGCATTAGCAAACCTTCCCGCTAGGATGCTGGTCCCCCTCCAGTTTAGGTGCAACCCTTCCCTTTTATACAGGTCACCCATGCCCCGGAAGAAATCTCAATGATTCAGATTCTGAATCCCTGTCCCCTGCACCAACTCCTCAGACACACATTCACTTCCCCAATCTTCCTGTTCTTATCTTCACTAGCACAAGGTACTGGAAGCAATCCTGAGATCACTGTCCTGCAGGTCCTGCTTTTCAGTGTTCAAGTTCAAGTTCAAGTGAGTTTATTGTCATGTGTCCCTGATAGGACAATGAAATTCATGCTTTGCTTCGGCACACAGAACATAGTAGGCATTTACTAGAAAACAGATCAGTGTGTCCATATATCATTATATAAATACATACACACATGAATAAATAAACTGATAAAGTGCAAATAATAGATAACAGATAATGGGTTATTAGTGATCATAGTTTTGTCTGAGCCAGGTTTAATAGCCTGATGGCTGTGGGGAAGTAGCTATTCCTGAACCTGGTCGTTTCAGTCTTCAGGCTCCTGTATCTTCTACCTGAAGGTAGCAGGGAGATGAGTGTGTGGCCAGGATGATGTGGGTCCTTGATGATGCTGCCAGCCTTTTTGAGGCAGCGACTGCGATAAATCCCCTCGATGGAAGGAAGGTCAGAGCCGATGATGGACTGGGCAGTGTTTACTACTTTTTGTAGTCTTTTCCTCTCCAGGGCGCACAAGTTGCCGAACCAAACCACGATGCAACCAGTCAGCAAACTCTCTACTGTGCACTTGTAGAAGTTAGAGAGAGTCCTCCATGACAAACCGACTCTCCATAATCTTCTCAGGAAGTAGAGGCGCTGATGTGCTTTCTTGATAATTGCATTGGTGTTCTCGGACCAGGAAAGGTCTTCAGAGATGTGCACTCCCAGGAATTTGATGCTCTTGACCCTTTCAACCATCGACCCGTTGATATAAACGGGACTGTGGGTCCCCATCCTACTCCTTCCAAAGTCCACAATCAGTTCCTTGGTTTTGCTGGTGTTGAGGGCCAGGTTATTGTGCTGGCACCATATGGACAGTCGCTCGATCTCTCTTCTATACTCTGACATCCCCATCAGTGATACGTCCCACAACAGTGGTGTCGTCAGCGAACTTGATGATGGAGTTCGCACTGTGACCGGCTACGCATGAGTATAGAGTGAGTACAGCAGGGGGCTGAGCACGCAGCCTTGAAGTGCTCCCGTGCTGATTGTTATTGAGTCCGACACATTTCCACCAATACGAACAGACTGTTGTCTGTGAATGAGGAAGTCGAGGATCCAATTGCAGAGGGATGCGCAGTGACCCAGTTCTGAGAGTTTGGTAACCAGCTTGGAGGGGATGATTGTGTTAAATGCCGAGCTGTAATCGATGAATAACAGCCTGACATATGAGTTTTTGTTGTCCAAGTGGTCCAGAGCGGAATGGAGGGCCAGCGAGATCGCATCCACCGTTGATCTGTGGTGGCGGTAAGCGAACTGCAATGGGTCCAGGTTTTTGTTGAGGTAGGAGTTGATTTGTTCCATGATCAACCTCCCAAAGCACTTCATCACCACAGGCGTTAGTGCCACAGGTCGATAGTCATTGAGGCACGTCACCTTACTCTTCTTGGGCACTGGTATAATTGATACCCTTTTAAAGCAGGTGGGGACCTCAGACCTCAGAAGTGAGAGGTTGAAAATGTCCGTAAAAACTCCAGCCAGTTGGTCCGCACAGGTTTTTAGAACACGACCTGGTATACTATCAGGTCCAGACGCTTTTCAAGGGTTCACCCCTCTGAAGGATTTCCTTACGTCGGCCTCTGTGACTGAAATACCATCACAGCGAATGGGGGCTCGGGAAGGCACATCAGTGTTCTCCCTGTCAAAGGGTGTGTAAAACGCATTGAGCTCGTCAGGGAGTGATGTTTCACCGACATTTGAGCTGTCTCCTGGTTTCGCCTTGTAGGAGGTGATTGCATTCAGGCCCCGCCACAGCTGCCGAACATCTCTCTCATCCTCCAGTTTGGAGCAGATGTCCCTTTTGGCCTTTTTGAATGCCTTACCAAGGTCGTATCTGGAAAAAATGCAGATCTCAAAGTTCATCCACGGTTTCTGATTGGGTAACACTCGGAAGGTTTTTGTAGGGATGCAGTCCTCCACACATTTCTTTATAAAGTCTGTAACGACTGTGGCGTATTCGTTCAAGTCCGTTGCCGGGTCCTTGAACATTGCCCAGTCTACAGACTCCAAACAGTCCTGTAGTTGTTCCTCTGCCCCCCCCCCACCCCCCGACCAGCTCTGTACTGTCCTCACCTCTGGGGGGTGCGCTCTTTAATTGCTGCCTGTAGGCAGGAAGAAGCAGCACCGCGGTATGGTCGGCTTTACCAAAGTGAGGGCGAGGGATGGAGTGATAGGCATTCTTGATGGTGGTGTAGCAGTGGTCGAGGGTGTTTGGTCCTCTGGTGCAGCAGGAGACATGTTGGTGGAAGTTAGGGAGTGATTTCATTAGGTTTGCCTTATTGAAGTCCCCAGCAATGGTGGTAAATGCTTCGGGGTAAGACGTCTGGTGTTTGTTGACCACGGCGTGCAGCTCCTCCAGTGCCAGACGGACGTCTGCCTGGGGTGGGATGTAGACCGCGGTCAGGATGATGGAGGTGAATTCCCTCGGAAGGTAGAAGGGACGGCACTTCACCGCCAGATGTTTCAGGTGCGGAGAGCAGGGGTTGGACAGGATTGCCACGTCTGAGCACCACGCAGAGTTGACATGAGGTCCCACTCCTCTCCCTTTCCCAGATGCCAGTGTACGGTCCATGCGGTGGATGGAGAACCCTTCAGGCTGGTGGCTGAGTCTGGGGAGCTGGGGGTGAGCCATGTCTCTGTGAAACAGAACATAGAGCATTCCCTCAGCTCCCTTTGATAAAGCAGTCTTGCCCTCAAGTCCTCCACTTTGTTTTCAAGGGACTACATTGGCCAATAGGATAGTAGGGAGAGGGGGTTGAAGTCCCCTGCGCTTCAGTCTGACCTGAAGTCCTGCCCGCCGGCCACGTATCTGGACACAATGGAGGCTTCCCCTTTGTTTCCAGGTACTGGGTTGACTGTACCTTCTGTTTCTGCGGACCAGCGCTGGAACGGGAATTCCCTCACAGACGGCAGCTCCAGCTCCGTGACGAACGGGGGTTCCCTCAGAGTCAGCAGCTCCAGCTTCATTTTTTCTGGAGGATCCAGTCCGTCGGCTCTGGAGGTCATCCCGGGGTTTCCAGGTGCCGTACCTGGGATCCTCAGTCAGGCCGGGAGTTTCACAGCCAGCGTGGGAAAGTTTACAGTCGGGGGCTCCCGCAGCTGCGTTCTACCCAATGTTCTACTCGGTGTTCTACCCAATTCCGTAAATTCTTGTTACAGAACCTCCTTCCTCTTCCGACCTATATCATTTGCGCCAACATGCACAACAACCTATGGCTGCTCTCCCTCACTCCTGAGGATGCCGTGCAGCCGCTCCGAGACGTGCCCAGGGAGGCAACGCACAATTGTGGAGTCTCGTCTCCTGTCCGCACCTCTGACGATGGAGTCTGCCACCACTATGGCTCTGTCTGACATCACTCTTCCCCATGGAGCCTCGGCACCAGGGTTGGAATCACAGCCCTGGCTGCCACTCAATCTGCTCCCAAGATGGTGTACCTGTTTTGAATAGGTACAGCCACCGGGGTCTCCTGCACGCCACATTTACTCCTCTTTCTCATAATCACTCACCTTGTCTCTGGCTGTATCCTTGATGTGACAACCTCACAGAAGGTCTTGTCCAGGAAACTCTCGTTTTCCCGGGTGGTCCTGAGGTCATCCAGCTGCTGCTCCAGTTCGCCAACATGTTCATTCAGGAGTTGCACGTGGACACAATTCCTGCAGGCGTAGTTGTCAGAAGCACCAGCGGTGTCCCTGACGTCCCACATCCTGCAGGAAACACACTGTACCAACGTGCCTGCCAAAAACTCACAAATTCCGAATCAAGTGTAGCCTCCTTGCCTCAGCCTCCTCGCCGAGTGCATTTGGAGCTCTTTTTAAACCTCCGTTGGCTCTGACTCACCTTCTTTCAGCCACGACTCGCTCTGGCTGCTTCTGGCTGCTACTTCTCCTCTATCTTCGGACTTCTGTGAAGGAAGGTTACTATGGGGCTTGGAGCAAAATGGAGGAGTAATTCAAGGGTGGAAATTGCACAGAATGAGGGACAGAATGACTACCTTTTAACCTTTGTAGTCATCTGCACAATGTGAAGATAGCAGATGAGTGCTTAATCCCTGCACAAATTTCAAATGCCTCTTCTGGCAACACAGTTTGCATATCAAAGATCTGGTTGATCATGCTGCTGCAATGGTCAAAAAAAAGTAATCAGTTATCAAAGAAACAAACTGGCAGCCATCCATTTTCTGTCATCTTTCAGGCTGTTACTAAGAGGCTTGAGTTCTGTTCAACCAAGGGTATCCAGACCATAACCAGCAGCGTATTGAAAGTTAATGGCCTACTGATGTTGGCTGAATTGATTCTTCTTATCTGCAAAGGCCAAGTGGCAGAAATTCCTGCACGGTACATACACTCGCAGCTAAAATATAATCTTCTCATCAAAATACATTAAAATACTGGCTTAGAAAAACAGGAGCTACACAACTTTGTCAAATGACAAAACTGGATTCCTCAACATTACTCATTCTTGCTCCTTTCGAATACATGGAGCATTTTCGCAGTGTGTCAGTAGACAACGTGAACTTTGTCTGAATTTGAATTTATTAGAAACTTTCCTTTCATTTGCACCATCATAAATCTTTTCAGCCAGTCAACAAAGGACAAAATGTTGTGTGGCAGTGCGAAACAATGGCAACGAATTGATCGAACTGCCAATAGAAGGTGCCTGTTGAACTGTGTAATTTGTGCCGTGGAGATCTGAGTGTGACCGTCAGTTGACTGAACAATACAAGTCAGGTAATTGGCATATGGTTCAGTAGTTTGATGGTTTTCTAGTTAACTGATTATTGTGAGTTCACGACTTATGTTTAGGGAAATGAAACAGAAATGACAGTTTCAAACTCAGAGTTCCTTGAAAAGTATTGATTGTGAATGTTTGTCAGAATTCTTACATCAATTCGAATCCTGGAATGAATTGATGCCACATAATCTCATCCCGTTTGTGCATCTTTTCAATCAAAACCCAGTTTTGAATGAATCATCATACAATCAAGGGAATGACAGCCATGGACATTTTGTTACAAATGTTTTTCCTATTAATAAACTACTAAACTAGGCAAGGATTTGGTAACTTTGCAATTCTTATCCTGAAATACTCCAGCATTGCCAACAATGACAAACTTTACAACAGTGGTGGGATCCCTACAGTTCCCTCAGCTATACGGTGCAGCGCAGCACGGTTGGTAGAGCTGCTGCTTCCCAGCACCAGAGACCCGGGTTCAATCTTGACTTTGGATCCTGCCAGTGTGGAGTTTGCACATTCTTCCTGAAGCTGTGTGGGGGTCCGCCGGATGCTTCTGGCTTCCACCCACATCCCAAAGATGTGCAGGGTTTGTAGGCTAATTGGTCTCCATAGGATGCCCTTGGTGTCAAGGGAGTGGGCATGAAAGCGGGGTAACACAGAACTCTTGTGAACAGGTCAGGGCTACATGGTCTGTTTCCTTGCCGTGTCTCCAAACTAAGTATACTTATGTTCATTGGGAGAAGATTAAGATGCTTGAGCTCTCTTCACTCAGTTGTAATGGACAAGGCTGAAGCCATTATTAGCAGTTGCTGTTACAATCGCCATTGATTAATTGACTCTGTGGCAAAGCAGTGGACACACGTAGGCATGCCATGTTCACATGTGTGAACCTAATGCCCAGAGCACCATCCACGCACAGGGATCTTTCAATGAAACATTTTCACTTATGTAATCTTTAAAAAAAGTTCATTTGTCCATACAGTAGCAATGTCAGCAATCATTGTCTATCCCTTACTGCCCCTGAACTGTCAAAGCAGTTAAGATGTAACTGCATTGGTGGATCAAGAGTTATATACAACATAAATCAGGCCCAAAAAGCTGGAGGAACTCAGCGGGACAGGCAGCATCCCTGGAGAGAAGAAATGGGTGACGTTCCGGTCGAGAACCTTCTCAACCCGGAACATCACCCATTCCTTCTATCCAGAGATGCTGCCTGTCCTGCCGAGTTACTCCAGCTCTTTGTGTCTATCTTCGGTTTAAACCAGCATCTGCAGTTCTTTCCTACACATGAAAACAGGCCCTTCAATTGAACTCGTCCAGACCAATTAATTTGCCCACCTGGGCTATTCTCATTTGCCTGTGTTCGGCCCACATCCCTCTAAACCTTTCCTGTCCATGTATATGTCCAGATGGCTTTTAAAGTCACCAATACGCCAGATCAAGTAGAAGAGGCAGGTTTTATGGATGTCATTGAATTAAATGGCTTTTTAACCAGAATCTGCTGGTATCATGGCCACATACTTCATTCTCATTTGCTTTGCTTTTTTATGCACTGTCTTTTTCATCACGATTTTGTGCATCTCTTTTAATATTTTCCTCATGGTGCTGTTGTCCGTTTATGTGTGACGGCACTCTTATGCACCAATGATGGTTTGTTTTAAATAAAAGACATGGTCTCTTGCAATATTTCTACTATATTGCTTCCTGTGCTGAGTCTTGGTCATTGCAACTGCCGATTTGAACTATTTGGTGGTCCCTTTGTCCCTGGAAGCTCTCACCTTTGATCGCCCTATCTGCGGATGGTTCGACCTCCTTGAGGGTGGGAGAGAAGGAGGAAGCAGGTAAATGTTATTCACCTTCCATCACAGTGGGGAATGTGAGGTCGCCGAAAAACAAGATGGACGTGCTGCCTGCACTGGTGGGGACTCGGAGGGAGTTCCGTGAGTGCAGTGATCTCAGTGTTTGTGGGGACATCGCACCATGAGGACATCCTGGAGTCTGGTGCGAGTGTGGACGGCTTTCTGACTGTTCGGGCAGACAGGGACTGCAGAGAGAGTGACTGCGGTCGGTAAAATACTGGCCACATCGCGGTGAAGGAGCGTGTGTGTGGCCCGGACATTGAACTGATGGCTGTGGGTCTCCGCTTATGGTGTGTGCACTGGGGATTCTCACATGCCGCTGTAGTGGCTGTTCATGTTACATTTTTATGTAGTTTTGTATCCAGTTGCTTTTATCTGTGACTGTATGGTAAATCAAATTTCACTGTACCTCGGTACACGTGACAATAAAGGACCATTGAACTATTCAACCATTGATATATCTATCTATATCGATGGGACGATGGTGGAGAGGGTCAAAAGCTTCAAATTCCTTGGGCGTGCATATTTCAGAAGATCTTTCCTGGACCCAGCACGCCGATGCAATTGTAAAGAAGGCACATCAGTGACTCTACTTCCTGAGAAGATTGCGGAGATTCGGTATGTCAGAGAGGATTCTCTTGAACTTCTACAGGTGTACAGTAGAGAGCATATTGACTGCTTGCATCAGGGTCTGGTTTGGCAACTTGAATACTTCTCCCCTTCTCCTGCAGTGGAGGTCACTGGACATGCTGAGCGCATGGTTGTTATTCTGAAGGGAATGGACAGGCTAGATGCAGGAAAAATGTTCCCGATGTTGGAGGAGCCAGGGGTCACAGATTAACAATAAGGGGTATTAGACTGAGATGAGGACGAACTTTTTCACCCAGAGAGTTGTGAATCTGTGGAAATCTCTGCCCCAGAAGGCAGTGGAGGCCAATCAGCTGGATGTTTTCAAGAGAGAGTCAGATTTAGCTCTTAGGGCTAACAGAATCTAGGGATATGGGGAAAAAATCAGGAATGGGGAACTGATTTTGGATGATCAGCCTTGATCATATTGAATGGCGGTGCTGGCTCGAAGGGCCAAATGGCCTACTCTTGCACCTATTTTCTGTTTCTATGTTTCTATGTTGTGTGTGGAATATAGGCTGGAAGGGTTCCAGGGTGAACAGACTGATGCGTTAGGCATCCGGCGTGACGCTAGCTCAGTGCTTGGTGATCCTCAGATCTGTTGGCAACTCCTGGCCAGGTTATCAAGTGGGTTTGCATTCTGGGGGAGCCCAGACCAACTGCTGCAGTCACGGCCTCAAGCCCTCATCAATGGTCCATGTGCGGATGGCTTGAGAATAGCAGACGTGAGGTTTCTGGAATACATCTGTGCATGTCTGCCATCAGCAGCTGTACCTGGACCACGCTGACACAGTGGAGCCCACCACCTGCTGAATAGAAATGATGGTGTCAGACCCCAGCTGAAACCCCGAGATAGACTGGAGACGGATTCCCGCAGAGCCACAGAGTCATGGAACAGTACCGCACAGAAACAGGCCCTTTAGCCCACCATGTCCATGCCCAACTGACAACCTATTCACACTAATCCCATTGCCCACATTGTATCTGTACCTTTCTACAAAATTATGTGTTCATCTAACTACCTATTAAACATCGCAATTTTATCCGATTCCACAACCTCACCAGGCAGCAAGTTCCAGATTTGTGTGTAAATATCTTTCCCTTCAAATCCAGTTCAGTTCAGCCTCAATTCAGTTTAGTTTAGTTTATTGTCACGCGTACCAAGGTACAGAGACAAATCTTTGTTATGTGTTAACCAGTCAGTGGAAAGACAATACATGATTACAATCAAGCCATAGATACATGATAGGGGAATAACGTTTAGTGCAAGGTAAAGCCAGTGAAGTCCGATCAAAGATAGTCCAAGGGTCACCAATGAGGTAGATAGTAGTTCAGGACTGTTCTAAACTTTAAAACACTAAACAAAACACTTTAAAACCTTCACCTTAAACCAATGCCCATTGTTTTTAAACCACATAGCACAGGAAAAATAATCTGAATATCTCCGTATTTATGCCTGTCATACTTTCATATACCTCCATCGGGTCATCCCTCGTCTCCTTTGGTCCTGGGAAAATAGGCCCAGCATATCCAATTTCTCTCCATGACAAATCCCTCCAATCCAGGCAACACCTGGAATCTCTCCTTGCCCCATGGCCTCTTTCCAGAGCATCCACATCCTTTGAAATACTTTGCCACTTGCTTGGATAATGTGTTAAGAATCACTATACCAGCTGTTTAATGGAGTTCTGCCCATCATTGTCCTCAGTGCAGGAGAACTGGTGCAGCATTGTACTCTGGGCAGGGAGTTGACCCACCGCTGGCCCAAGACCCTTGCTTGGTTGCATCTCAGTAGCATCAGCTAAGCAAGCATCAACTTCCATATTTTGCCAGATATCAGGAACAGGGTGGCTCTGTCATGTGCAATGGTGCATATTCTTCTTGGTCAAATCCAGGCTTCCCGGTGGGGTGGGGGGTGAATGTACATGGTAGGGGGAATCTCATGTGATTCCACAATGATAAAAACAAATGGGCAGAGTCAGGATGGAAGTCACTTGTTTACAGACAGAGAGATAGAGGAGCTGAGGGATCTAAAAATATCGACAATGATCCACCATCCCAATGGTGACTATCGCTACACGGACCAACTCCTCTTTCTGCTGTGACCAAAGGGACTACTAGCTTTAGTTGTAGGGAGCTAGGAAAGCATCTCACAAATTTCCCAGAGTTTCCTGATATATTTGGCAGCTTCAACTTGGTGTGCATGACATTGAAGTGAAGGTCTTGCATGTTCAGATGGGAGAGACACTCTCCCTATGGGGATACAAGTGATGACCAGAAGCCAATGTACAAGCTGTCAGCGGACCACTTGATGTTGTGCCACATAGGCAGCAGCTAACGCCGGTGGTCCCTGTTGAACTGGGTGAGCCTGTGGGTTTTACAGCTGAGGTTTCTGCTCTGCCCTGAACTCCGCACTTTGCTGCAGAGCAGCTGATCCCAGGCACTCCTTGTGCCCAGAAGGTACGAGAGCTTAGAATATCTTTTACATTGAATGGTGCTTAACATGCTGAAAAAGGCAATAAGATACTGGCTTGAATATTGAGAAGGACAATTTTTCACGTCAAACAGGATGAACATACAGAAACATCCAAGGGGAAGAAAGTGACTGGTTGACAGAGTGACAGGGCTAGGGCAGGTTTGGACAGTGATGTGAGACAGCCATTAAACAGGAAGAAAACAATTTGTTCCCCAAAGTATATGGATGTTATTGGTTATAACATCAGTGGAACAGTCAGTCTTTCTAATCAGACATTTGTTGGGTCTTTTGAGGAGTTAATTGAAATAACATTAGCGACCTTTAATGTTACTCTTCTCCATATAGCTCATGTTGCTGTAGCAGTGGAAAGCCTTATAATTTCCCTCTCATTTGAGGCTCATCTACTTTGTACTTATATCCTCTGGCCCTGTGATCACAGCTCAAAAAATATATAATCTCATTACATTTAAATTACCCATTTCTTTTTGCATTTTCACAATATGAATCATGCCAGGTCTAAATGGTTCTCCTCTTCAGAGAGCAGATCCAATTTTGCCAGCTTACTCTTGTAACATAACATTTCCTGTCCCAGAATTGCCCTTCCCTTTTCATCGCTACAATATGCCTTTGAAAGTAAAGTATACAAATGTTATTGTTATCGCATCATCAGTGTTTGTTTGTCCAGCCCCGAGTCATGCACTAACTGCACAAATATAGTCCAGCCCATTTACCCATCACTGCACCCATCACACTGGATAAATCAAAGCACACAAGGATGATGACTTATATGTTATGTTCTGTCTCCGCTTGAGCAACTTCAAGCTCATTCTGCATCAAGTAACTTTGTTTTAATGGGTCTTTCCATCTTACTTTTCAGAATTAGTTGATGAACAATTATTCGCAGTCTAGATAGTCCCCAACTCAGTTGTCAGGTTTTGGAACCAGTGGATGGACGTTATGGCTGGGGTGTCTCATATTAGGTTTACTTGACCGCCTGTTAAACTTGATAGACAGAAATGCTGGAGAAATTCAGCCGGTGAGGCAGCATCTTATGGAGCAAAGGAATAGGTGACGTTTTAGGCCGAAACCCTTCTTCAGACTGATGTGGGGTGGGGGGCGGGAAGAAGAAAGGAAGAGGCGGAGATAGTAGGCTGTGGGAGAGCTGGGAAGGGGAGGGGAAGGAGGGAGAGAGCAAGGACTACCTGAAATTAGAGAAGTCAATGTTCATACCGCTGGGGTGTAAACTACCCAAGTAAAATATGAGGTGCTGCTCCTCCAATTTGCGGTGGGACTCACTCTGGCCATGGAGGAGGCCCAGGACAGAAAGGTCAGTTTCGGAATGGGAAGGAGAGTTGAAGTGCTGGGCCACCGGGAGATCAGGTTGATTATTGCGAACTGAGCGGTTGTGTGGGCGAAGCGATCGCCAAGCCTGCGCTTGGTCTCACCGATGTAGAGCAGCTGACACCTAGAACAGCGGATGCAATAGCTGAGGTTGGAGGAGATGCAGGTGAACCTCTGCCTCACCTGGAACGACTGCTTGGGTCCTTGGATGGAGTCGAGGGGGGAGGTAAAGCGACAAGTGTAGCAGTTCCTGCCGGTGCAAGGGAAAATACCAGGGGAAGGGTGGTTTGGGTGGGAAGGGACGAATTGACCAGGGATTTACGGAGGGAGCAGTCTATGAGGAACTAGAAATTGTGTTGGCAGTGTTGGCAGTAGCTCTTGACACATACTTTTGTTAAAGAGGAGCCTAGCATTGTGGTATCACAGTTATAAGGTCATAAGTGATAGAAGCAGAATTAGGCTATTCAGCCCATCAAGTCTACTCCACCATTTAATCATGGCTTATATATCTCTCCCTCCATTCTCCTGCCTTCTACCCATAACCCCTGACATCTGTACTAATCAGGAATCTATCTACCTCTGCCTTAAAAATATCCACAGATTCACCACCCTCCGACTAAAGATATTCTCTTCATCTCCTTCCTAAAGGAACATCCTTTAATTCTGCGCTATGACTCGGTATGTTTTAGGAAGTATCCCCTCATCCTTCTAAACTCCAGCCAGTACAGTTACTTGGATTGGTTGCTGTACTTTCACCAGTAATTTTAGAAATGTATCAATGTAGTTGGCAATTGATGAATCTTAGTTTTATTTGTGCAAGATAGAAACAAGATAATAAGAATTGAAAAATGATCCTGCCGGAGACATCAATTATAGAGCTAACATTACAAATGCAAATGGGGAATGTTAATAAAACAAATTTCAAAGATAAATGCAGATATCTGACTGACTGGACAAAAGTAATATAAAAGTTTGAGGTCAGAAAATAAATCCTCTTTTTAAATTTTCAACATGGACGGCAACATGGTGGCACAGCGGTAGAGTAGCTGCCTTACAGCGCTTGAGCACCTGGCAGCGCAAGAGAACCGGGTTCGATTCCAACTACAGGTGCTGTCTGTACTGAGTTTTTACGTTCTCCCCATAACTGCCTGGGTTTTCTCTGAGATCTTCGGTTTCTTCCCACACTCCAAAGACGTGCAGGTTTGTAGGTTAATTGACTTGCGTTTGTATACTTGGTATAAAGTGTAAATTGTCCCTAATATCTGCGTGTTTGTGTTAATATGGTGGGATCGCTGGTCAGTGCGGACTTGGTGTGCCAGAAGGCCTGTTTCCTACCGGTATCTCCAAAACTAAAACTAAAATTAAAAGCTGTCTAGATGGCAAAGCAGCATTAATGCATTTTTTCAAACTCACAATTAATCACTTTTTATCTTCCTCAATAAACATCGCAAGAATGTCAAAAATGCACAGTATGACGATTTCTTACATTATTTCCTACATTATAAACACGTTGTGTACATCACTATCCTTTGTCTGTTCATGTTGTAGCCTGGCTAGAACAACATGTCCAGCAAGTCAAATTATTCAGAGGAAGACAAATGGATGTATAGTGACAGAAGGGTAAAGTGGTCCAATCCGATGTAGACAGAGAGGACAAGCTAAAGGAAGGAGGAGAGGCAAGCATTAGAAGCTCAGGGTTCTTCTTCTTGAGTATGGCGTGCACAGCCCAAAGTTGTAGGTCTATTTGATCTTATTTAATTGTGCATGCCAAGTTGATTGTATTCGTCGAAACAGGGCGGACCACGTGAAGGTTGCAATCTCCCACCCCAGCTCAGGGTCACTCCTGCAAACAGACCACAAGTTCAACACAAAGTGGTCACCCAACAATCTGATGTTAAAGAAGGAACTGCAGATGCTGGAGAATCGAGGGTAAACAAAAGGCTGGAGAAACTCAGCGGGTGCAGCAGCATCTAAGGAGTGAAGGAGATAGGCGACGTTTCGGGTCGAGACCCTTCTTCAGACTGGTCAGGGATCAAGGAAACGAGGGATATAGACGGTGATGTGGAGAGATAAAGAACAATGAATGAAAGATATGCAAAAAAGTATCGATGATAAAGGGAACAAGCCATTGTAAGCTGTTTGTAGTGTGAAAATGAGAAGCTAGTGCGACTAGGGTAGAGGAGAGAGAGAGAGAGAGGGAATGCCAGGGCCCAAGGGCTGAGGGAGAGGTGGGAAGGGGAGGAGACAGCAAGGGTTAACAGAATTGAGAAAATTCAATGTTCAAGCCCAGAGGATGCAGACTCCCCAAGCGGAATATGAGGTGCTGTTCCCCCAACTTGCGGTGTTGCTCACTCTGGCCGTGGATGAGGCCCAGGACCGAGAGGTCATATACGGAATGGGAGGGGGAGTTGAAGTGCTGAGCCACCGGGAGGTCGGGTTGGTTAATGCGGACCGAGCGGAGGTGTTCGGCGAAACGATCGGCGAACACTTGTCCCTTCACCTCCCCCCTCCACTCCTTTCAGGGACCCAAGCAGTCCTTCCAGGTCCAACAGAGGTTCACCTGCACCTCCTCCAACCTCATATACTGCATCCGCTGCTCCAGATGCCAGATGATCTATATCGGTGAGACCAAGCGAAGGCTTGGCGATCGTTTCGCCGAACGCCTCCGCTCGGTCCGCATTAACCAACCCGACCTCCCGGTGGCTCAGCACTTCAACTCCCCCTCCCATTCCACATCCGACCTCTCGGTCCTGGGCCTCCTCCACGGCCAGAGTGAGCAACACTGCAAGTTGGAGGAACAGCACCTCTTATTCCGCTTGGGGAGTCTGCATCCTCTGGGCTTGAACATTGAATTTTCTCAATTCTGTTAACCCTTGCTGTCTCCTCCCCTTCCCACCTCTCCCTCAGCCCTTGGGCCCTGGCATTCCCTCTCTCTCTATCTCTCCCCCACCCTAGTCGCATTTTCACACTACAAACAGCTTACAATGGCTTGTTCCCTTTATCATCGATACTTTTTTGCGTATCTTTCATTCATTGTTTTTTATCTCTCCACATCACCATCTATATCTCTTGTTTCCCTGATCCCTGACCAGCCTGAAGAAGGGTCTCGTCCCGAAACGTCGCCTATCTCCTTCGCTCCTTAGATGCTGCTGCACCCGCTGAGTTTCTCCAGCCTTTTGTGTACACCCAACAATCTGAGTTTGGTTTCCCAACTGTAGAGGGGGCCAAAGGTTAACGATTTCTCTTCCCACCAATGCTGCCTGATCTGCAGCTTTTTCTGGTGTGATGTTGCTCCTCAGACAGTCTGATTTGCGTGACTCGAGTATTTGTAACGATGGGAGTAATATCACGTGCACCTTGAGCTCTGACTTGTTGAAATCGATTGTCCTCATTCCTATTGCCCTTTCCGTGAGTTTGAATGATAAAATGTGCCAAGGAAAGATAAATTCCACTTGTAAAACTCCTTCAAATTCTTATGAAATATGGTGTTTGTGCTTTCTTGAGTCACTTACTGAGATTGCTTGAATTTTAATCAGTGCTTCAATTTGCAGCAGGTGTATGGAGATAATTGAACTAATTGAATAGTGTTATGGGCTCAAAGGGCCAACTCGCTTTCATGTTCTGGCACTGACTATTCCACAACCATCCTTCATTTAACACTGAATAAAGTACGGTGCTGGTGTATCACACGCACTTTATTACTTCTAGTTAATACATTTAAGATTTGCGCAGCAGTAAATTGACTTTAAAGCAGCTGCATTTGTCTGAATTGCAATGCAATCTTGGACCCTGTACGTAGCAACGATCCATACATCCAGCTGTTTCACAAAGCATTTTAGCAGCCCAAAGTAGGGCGTCACGGTGGCGCAGCGGTGGAGATTCTCCCTTACAGAGCTTGCAGCACCGAAGACGCGGGTTCAATCCTGACTACGAGTGCGTGTCTGTACAGAGTTTGTACATTTTCCATGTGACCTCGTGGGTTTTCTCCGAGATCTTCGGTTTCCTTCCACACTCCAAAAACATACAGGTTTGTAGGGTGATTGGCTTGGTATAAGCGTAAATTGCCCCTAGTGTGTGTAGGGTAGTGTAAGTGTGCGGGGATTGCCGGTCGGTGCGGAATCGGTGGGCCAAAGGGCCTGCTTCCGCACTGTATCTCTAAACCAAACTAAACTTTGTCTTCCTTCCACCGATTCAGGGCCCATGACCAAATCAGAACATCAAGATTTCATGCCGATAAAAATAGGCTTCCTCGAATGGTTTTCCCAGTAGGTGTGATGTGCACCCCTCACAGAGGAGAGAGGATGCCTAGGTCTGATTGTGCCATTACTCCAACAACACTTGCTTGGACTGAGTATAATTCCATTCCACCTAATCCCCAGAGCCGCCACCGTTCCAGGCGTGTCGTCACCCAGAATGCTGCAGCCCAGGCCAGCGTGGAGTGCGGGGCTAGGATCCAAGGGCAGCATCTGCTTCATGCCAAACATGAATGGCCTCAAGGGTACATGAATGATTCCAGGAATTATTGAGTTAGCATATGATGAGTGTTTGACAGCACTGGGCCAGTACTCGCTGGAATTTAGAAGGTTCAAAGGGTCCTCATTGAAACTTACAGAATAATGAAAAGCATAGGACCAGAGGCCAAAGCCTCCGAATTAAAGGGCACTCGTTTAGAACGGAGGTGAGGAGGAACTTCTTTAGTCAGAGGGAAGTTAATCCGTGGAACTCATTGCCACAGAGGGCTGTGGAAGCCAAGTCAGTGAATATTTTTAAGGCAGAGATAGACAAATTCTTGATTAGAACGGGTGTCAAGGGTTATGGGAAGAAGGCAGGAAAATGAGATTCGGAGGCAGAGATCAGCCATGAGTGGATTCGATGGGCCAAATGATCTAAAGGGTCTGTCCCACGATGCAAGTTCACCCAAGAGCTCTCCTGAGTTTAAAAAAAATCAAACTCGTGATAAGTATGTAGAATGTACGTAGCGGGTATGTCGGAGCTCGTGGATGTCTCGTAGCGGCTCACAATGTGAAAAATTTCCAAGAGTAAAAACATACTCGTGATGAGTTACCACGAGTTTGATTTTTTTTTAAACTCGGGAGAGCTCGTGGGTGAACTTGCATCATGGGACAGGCCCTTTACTCCACTCTTATAACTTGTGAACCTGTGATTACAGATATTTCCCTATGTGATGTCTTTTGTTTGAGTCCAGCATCGGTTGTACATTGAATGAATGAAACCCTTTTCAATTTATAAGGGTGGATTTAACTCATTGCAATACACATGCGGTATGCCACAGCTACAAGGAATCTTGAAAACCTATACATATCCTCATCCTTCTTCTTCTGCATTGGTTTTTGCATAGGAAATGAAATACTTCTCTTTGTCCCAATCTGGCAAGGCTCAACAGGAGTGTTGAACTGAAGGTAGACACAACATGCTGAAATAACTCAGCAGGACTGTCAGCATCTCTGGAGAGAAGGAACGGGTGACGGTGCACAGGAAGCTGGCCTTGTCTGTATCACGTATCCAACATCCACTGAGTAATCTAAACGTGCTGACCAGATCTTTAGCAGCTGCACTATTCCCATGGAATCCCGTTGTTGACCTGAAATTTTTTTATTTTTTAAAGTTCCTCCTCACCTCCTTTCTAAAAGAGTGCCCTTTAATTCTGAGGCTGTGACCTCTGGTCCTATGCTTTTCATTATTCTGTAAGTTTCAATGAGGACCCTCTCAACCTTCTATGTTCTATGGCGGGACTGTCATATGAGGAAAGATTGAAAAGACTAGGCTTGTATTCACTGGAGTTTAGAAGGATGAGGGGATATCTTATAGAAACATATAAAATTATTTAAAAAAAAAAATAAAAAGAAATCCCATGGAAAATTCCATTATTAATACACAGGGCTCTTCTCTAAAGTCTAGCCCATCATCTGCCCATGCAGGTGATTATATGTGTGGGGTACTATTAGTTTTGGCAAGGTAAGACACATTTGACTACACACTATACATGGATGCAAAGAACTTTGAGCTTGCTGTAGATGATATTAAAATATATTATTTCTATTATTGTTCTAAACCTTGGATTCAGCTCTTTACACTCAGGCCAGGGAATAAATATGGGGTCTTTTGTGTGTGACTGTGTTTATATAAATCATTAAATTGTAAGCTGAAATTTGTGTCACTTTAAATAAAAGCCCATGCCAATAAGTATGCGGCTCCTTGAATTCTTCCAATTAAATGTTGCAAGAAAACAGCACAAAAGATTTCCCAAAATAAACCACTCCTGAAGCTGTCACACTGTAAAACCATTGGCATTTGGAACATTGCGGGGAGCGTTTATTACTCAAAGGGATGATGCTATATGATTGGAAATGAGTGCTCATTTCTGCTGAACAGCTGTCAGCCCAGTGTATAGGAGTCTTCTGTGAACAAAGTTAAAAAGCTGACAGGTTTAGATGTGCGAAGGCGAGCATAACTTACGTAATGTTATTTTTTTCTGTAACCTAACTGTCACTGGCTTTACTGCTCTTAACTGTCTTTGCCTAAAAGGGTTTGCACGCATTATGTGTGGAGAGTGGGAAGGAATGTTACTTCTGCTGAATGATTTATTTGATGTGAGTGCGGCTCTCTGGAGAAGCTCCTGAAGCGCAGTGAGGGTGCAAAGGAAGCAGTCCAGAGAGAGGGGGGGGGGGAGAACTGGCCAGCAAGACCAGTCTGAAGAAGGGTCTCGACCTGAAACATCACCCATACCTTCTCTCCAGAGATGCTGCCTGTCCCGCTGAGTTACTCCAACATTTTGTGTCTATCTTAAGACATTAGACAAAATCGGTTTGATTACAGCCACTGTCTGCCCAAACATGCAGCAAGAAGCTACAGAGAATGGATACAAACTCTTCCAGAACGTTCCCGCTGACGGTAAACTACCATTTGGAAGGAAAGTCAGGTTTAATGAAGATACCAACCACCACCCTTATTTTTTAAATATACACCTCATATTTCACTTGGGCAGCTTACACCCCAGAGTACGAATATTAACTTTTCTAACTTCAAGTAACCCTTGCTTTCTCTCTCTCTCTCTCTCTCTCCATCCTTCCCCCTTCCCAGTTCCCCGACCAGGCTGACTGTCCCCATTTACATTAAAGGTTTCGGCCCGAAACGTTGCCTATTTCCTTCGCTCCATAGATGCTGCTGCACCAGCTGAGTTTCTCCAGCATTTTTATCTACCTTACATTTTATCTCTGTTTGCTTTGTTATTATCTTCTCCCAGCTAACAATAATCTATAATCTATAACAATAACAATAATCTAATTTACTCCCCTTTGATGTCTCATTTTCACACCTTACACTTCTTTATCTCTGTATCTTCAGACTCAGTTGAGAGTGTGTCTCCATCTGAAACATCATCCATTTCATCTCTCCAGAGATGCTGCCTGTCCCACTGAGTTACTCCAGCATTTTTTGTTTAGGAAGGAACTGCAGATGCTGGAACGATCGAAGGTAGACAAAAATGCTGGAAAAACTCAGCGGGTGAGGCAGCATCTATGGAGCGAAGGAATGGGTGACATTTCGGGTCGAGACCCTTCTTCAGACTGATGAGGGGATGGGGGGAGGTTGGCGGGAAGAAGAAAGGAAGAGACGGAGACAGTGGGCTGTGGGAGGGCTGGGGAGGGGAGGGGAAAGAGGGAGAAAGCAAGCACTACCTGAAATTGGAGAAGTCATTGTTCATACTGCCGGAGTGTAAACTACCCAAGCGTTTTGTGTCTATCTTTGGTGTGAACCAACATCTGCAGTTCCTTCCTACGCACTTATCTTCTCCCTCATTCCTATACCCCCCACATCTGTCTAGTACTGATATATAGTCAGGTTTACTATAACTGGGTCATCCAGCAGGGACTGTGAGAGACCACAGGTGCATTTGGTGGACATGAGAAAATGCTGTAGCAGTAAACTCACTTACTAGGTCTCATAGAATCAGAGTCAAAGAGCTATACAGCATGGAAATACATCCTTCAGCCAAACATGTCCAAGTTGGTTCTCTGGAATAGTCATAATAATAAGATAACAGAATATGATGATGGAGGGAGGTAATGTGTGTGGATATAGTCTTACTCCCAGGGTAGGGGACTCTAAAACTAAAGGCCTGGTCTGAGGAAAGAATACCACCAGGGGCGCCGTACGATTGGCAGCCTCACCAACAGTCTGTCTGTTTTTTTTTGTCATTGCTTTGTTATTTTTAGTTTGTTTTAAAAGTTTGTTTTAATGTTCTCTGGCTTGTTTTGTGTGGTGGGAGGGCGAGGGGGTCGGGGGAATCTCTTACCCTGCCGGAGATGCGAGTGTTTTTCGGATCGTGTCTCCGGTCGCTCTGCGGCCTAGCATCTTGGAGCTGGAGGCCTCGCTCGGGACTGACTTTAAGCCCCACTGCGGGGGACGTGGACTTACCATCGTAGCCGATCCCTTGCCTGGGATCGCTCCAACCGTGGCCTGCGGACTTTACCATCGAGAGCTCGCAGTCTCGGTAGAGACCGTGCATGTCAGGAGCTCCAATGACGCAGAAGGTTCGACACCAGCTGCACAGCGGCCCAGAGGAAAGCGCTCCAGAGGGCCATTGACAACGCCCAGAGGATTGTCGGCTGCCCTCTCCCTACGTTGGAAGACTTACACAGTTCCCGCTGCATCAAAAAATCCCAGAATATTATAAAGGACATTTCCCACCCCGGACACTCCCTGTTTGAACTGTTGCCGTCAGGCAGACGGTGCAGATCTACAAGGACAAGGACAAACAGACTTAAAAACAGTTTTTACCCCACTGCTATAAAGGCAGTAAATGTAGCTGCCAAGGAACGCAGGGACTAAGGGACTGTGGTTGGTACACTGTGAAATCGACAGAAGGATGTAGGGTTGGGTGTTTATGCGTGCTATTTTCATATTTATTTTAGTTGTTTATCTTTTTTAATATTTTACCTTGTATGTATCGTTAGCTTTTAGAAATGTTTGAATGGTGCACTGACTGGCTGACATTTTTTAAATTTCGTTGTACATGGTTCATGTTACAATGACAATAAAGAAACTGTTCTATATATTCCAAGGTGCCAGTCCCACTTGGACGACCTAATCCACGGGTTTAGAAGACCCTAGATGAGTTGAAAAAAATGTCAAGGTCGTGTTGACTCGCCAAAGTAAAAGACCGCCTACGACCTCCTACGACTATGTCTACGACCTCCTACGACCCCCCTCGACCTCAGTCTTCCACACCTAAGACCAACTACGACTAGCTACTAGTGGAAAATGATCAGATGATAAAATGATGATTTTTGATCAGGCTGGAAAAAACGCCGCGACCTACTTGATGCCACGAGTACGCGGAGACCACTCACGAGCCTCAGGAAGAATTAGGGAGATGACATCGTGGCGACCATGCTGCGAGTATGAGTCAAGGGCAAACTCAGCAGAGGTCACCACTTAGGCCATGAAAGTGGGACAGGGGCTTAAGTTTACAATAGGATGCAGATCAGTTGGAATGGTGTGGCAAGGAATGGCAAATGGAATTTAACTCTGACAAGTGTGAGGTGTTGGTCTGCAAAACCAGGGGAGGACTTACACAGTAAATGGTAAAACCAGAGAGAGAGAGTTGCAGAATAGTGATCTGGGAGTCCAGGGGTATGGTTCCATAGAAGTGGCAAATCAGGTGGACAATATGGCGACAAAGGCATTGACATGCTTGTCTTCATTGGGAAGGGCATTGAGTACTAAATTTGACACATCACGATGCATCTCACAATCACAATAATACTTAATTAGCCAAGTGTGTTTTGCAACATACGAGGACTTTCATTTGCCAAGTTAGTCACAAATAAAAAGCAACGGAACACACAAAACACATTTTAACATAAACATGGTCTTAATCTTCCAATCTAACTTGTTGTCGCCCTTGTATTTATTTTTAATCTGCAATTTCTCTGCAGCTTGTAAGGCTATAATTCTGCACTTTGTTTTGTTTACTCTTTTATTATTACCTGATGTGATCAAGTTTGCACGAATCTGCATTCATAGCACACACAACAATGTTTTTCACTGTATCTCAGAACATGTTTGGTTCAGTTTGGTTTGGAGATACAGCGTGGAAACAGTCCCTTTGGCCCATCGAGTCTGCACCGATCGGCGATCCCCGCACATTAACATTACCCTACACACACTAGGGTCAATTTTACATTTCTACCAAGCCAATTAACCTACAAACCTGTCAGTCTTTGGAGTGTGGGAGGAAACCAGAGATCTCGGAGAAAACCCACAGAAGTTATGGGGAGAATATACAAAGTCCGTGCAGATAAGCACCCATAGTCAGGATCGAACCTGGGTCTCTGGCGCTGTAAGGCAGTAGCTCTACAGTTGCAGTATCTACACCACTGTGCCACCCTAATAAACAATAAATAATGTGACAATAATAAATCAATACTAATATGCGGGACATTTTGTTTCTGCCATGTGTTGCCCTCTACAATTCCTGCATCTTTGAAAGAACCTGAACTGTGCTTATCTCTTCTATCTTTTACCTCTAGGTTCTCCCCACACACTTCCTTCCGTTGATCATCCCACATTTCACGTTTATCTTTAGGTTGCCCCCAGCCTTACACGCCTTTATGCTCTTTACCAGAATTAACTACACCTCACGAATGACCTCTCCCCCATCCAGTATGGAGTCTGGGATTCCACAACCAATCCAATCCCGATGACAAATCTTTCCAACCCATAAAACTGTACTTTCTGGCTAATAATATTAGTTCCAAGACCATGTAAAGATTCACTCAGCACATCTTGACTTCATATGCACATGGAAAGGAGGATGCAAATTCCACCTGGAATGGTGTTTCATTACTTTCAAAACTCCAGTCAAATGGATTCATCTAAGCACTAATAAGAAATCTGCCATGTACCATTACAGATGTGGACAAGGTAATGACTTCATTTTTAATATTACTTCAATGTGTTTCGGAGCCATGATCTGACCCAATTATTAACACAGTTGATGAAAAAGGCTTATCGTAAGAAATGGACAGTTTGAATATTTAGTCCTTTGCTTGTCAGAAATCTCATGTTAAAATCACTGGAAATGACTTGGGAGTATGTTAAACTCTCCGCTAATTTCATGTGATTGAATTGATCGATTTCTTTGTAAATTATGTGGCTTGAATACAGAAACATATGCCTGCAGGTGCCTGGATACCTAAATAAATGGGGTTAATAGGAATAGTCGCCTTGAACAAAAGGGTACAGGGGCAGAAGTAGGCCAGTTACCTCCTCCTGTTCTACCTCAGTCTATTCTGATCTACCTTAACACCATTTCCCTGACCTGCCCACAGGAACGACTGGGCTTATATTCACTGGAATTTAGAAGAATGAGAGGTGAACTTATAGAAACTTGTAATATTCTTAAAGGATTGCACAGTCTAGATGCAGGAAAAAATGTTCCCCATATTGGGGAAGTCCAGAACCAGGGGTCACAGTTTAAGAATTAGGGGTAGGCCATTTAGGACAGAGATGAGGAAAAACCTTTTCAGCCAGAGAGTTGTGAATCTGTGGAATTCTCTGCCACAGAAGGCAGTGGAGGCCAATTCACTGGATGTTTTCAAAAGAGTTTTAGATATAGCTCCTATGGAATCAAGGGACATGGGGAGAAAGCAGGAACGGGGTACTGATTCTAAATTATCAGCCATGATCGTATTGAATGGCGGTGCTGGCTCGAAGGGCCGAATGGCTAGAACAAACATGTCCAGCAAGTCAAATTATTCAGAGGAAGACAAATGGATGTATAGTGACAGAAGGGTAAAGTGGTCCAATCCGATGTAGACAGAGAGGACAAGCTAAAGGAAGGAGGAGAGGCAAGCATTAGAAGCTCAGGGTTCTTCTTCTTGAGTATGGCGTGCACAGCCCAAAGTTGTAGGTCTATTTGATCTTATTTAATTGTGCATGCCAAGTTGATTGTATTCGTCGAAACAGGGCGGACCACGTGAAGGTTGCAATCTCCCACCCCAGCTCAGGGTCACTCCTGCAAACAGACCACAAGTTCAACACAAAGTGGTCACCCAACAATCTGATGTTAAAGAAGGAACTGCAGATGCTGGAGAATCGAGGGTAAACAAAAGGCTGGAGAAACTCAGCGGGTGCAGCAGCATCTAAGGAGTGAAGGAGATAGGCGACGGTTTCGGGTCGAGACCCTTCTTCAGACTGGTCAGGGATCAAGGGAACGAGGGATATAGACGGTGATGTGGAGAGATAAAGAACAATGAATGAAAGATATGCAAAAAAGTATCAATGATAAAGGGAACAAGCCATTGTAAGCTGTTTGTAGTGTGAAAATGAGAAGCTAGTGCGACTAGGGTAGGGGAGAGAGAGAGAGGGAATGCCAGGGCCCAAGGGCTGAGGGAGAGGTGGGAAGGGGAGGAGACAGCAAGGGTTAACAGAATTGAGAAAATTCAATGTTCAAGCCCAGAGGATGCAGACTCCCCAAGCGGAATATGAGGTGCTGTTCCCCCAACTTGCGGTGTTGCTCACTCTGGCCGTGGATGAGGCCCAGGACCGAGAGGTCATATACGGAATGGGAGGGGGAGTTGAAGTGCTGAGCCACCGGGAGGTCGGGTTGGTTAATGCGGACCGAGCGGAGGTGTTCGGCGAAACGATCGGCGAACACTTGTCCCTTCACCTCCCCCCTCCACTCCTTTCAGGACCCAAGCAGTCCTTCCAGGTCCGACAGAGGTTCACCTGCACCTCCTCCAACCTCATCTACTGCATCCGCTGCTCCAGATGCCAGATGATCTATATCGGTGAGACCAAGCGGAGGCTTGGCGATCGTTTCGCCGAACGCCTCCGCTCGGTCCGCAATAACCAACCCGACCTCCGGTGGTTCAGCACTTCAACTCCCCCTCCCATTCCGTATCCGACCTCTCGGTCCTGGGCCTCCTCCACGGCCAGAGTGAGCAACACCGCAAGTTGGAGGAACAGCACCTCATATTCCGCTTGGGGAGTCTGCATCCTCTGGGCTTGAACATTGAATTTTCTCAATTCTGTTAACCCTTGCTGTCTCCTCCCCTTCCCACCTCTCCCTCAGCCCTCGGGCCCTGGCATTCCCTCTCTCTCTATCTCTCCCCCACCCTAGTCGCATTTTCACACTACAAACAGCTTACAATGGCTTGTTCCCTTTATCATCGATACTTTTTTGCATATCTTTCATTCATTGTTTTTTATCTCTCCACATCACCGTCTATATCTCTCGTTTCCCTGATCCCTGACCAGTCTGAAGAAGGGTCTCGACCCGAAACGTCGCCTATCTCCTTCGCTCCTTAGATGCTGCTGCACCCGCTGAGTTTCTCCAGCCTTTTGTGTACACCCAACAATCTGAGTTTGGTTTCCCAACTGTAGAGGGGGCCAAAGGTTAACGATTTCTCTTCCCACCAATGCTGCCTGATCTGTAGCTTTTTCTGGTGTGATGTTGCTCCTCAGTCTGATTTGCGTGACTCGAGTATTTGTAACGATGGGAGTAATATCACGTGCACCTTGAGCTCTGACTTGTTGAAATCGATTGTCCTCATTCCTATTGCCCTTTCCGTGAGTTTGAATGATAAAATGTGCCAAGGAAAGATAAATTCCACTTGTAAAACTCCTTCAAATTCTTATGAAATATGGTGTTTGTGCTTTCTTGAGTCACTTACTGAGATTGCTTGAATTTTAATCAGTGCTTCAATTTGCAGCAGGTGTATGGAGATAATTGAACTAATTGAATAGTGTTATGGGCTCAAAGGGCCAACTCGCTTTCATGTTCTGGCACTGACTATTCCACAACCATCCTTCATTTAACACTGAATAAAGTACGGTGCTGGTGTATCACACGCACTTTATTACTTCTAGTTAATACATTTAAGATTTGCGCAGCAGTAAATTGACTTTAAAGCAGCTGCATTTGTCTGAATTGCAATGCAATCTTGGACCCTGTACGTAGCAACGATCCATAGCTGTTTCACAAAGCATTTTAGCAGCCCAAAGTAGGGCGTCACGGTGGCGCAGCGGTGGAGATTCTCCCTTACAGAGCTTGCAGCACCGAAGACGCGGGTTCAATCCTGATACGAGTGCGTGTCTGTACAGAGTTTGTACATTTTCCATGTGACCCCGTGGGTTTTCTCTGATTTCTTCGGTTTCCTTCCACACTCCAAAAACATACAGGTTTGTAGGGTGATTGGCTTGGTATAAGCGTAAATTGCCCCTAGTGTGTGTAGGGTAGTGTAAGTGTGCGGGGATTGCCGGTCGGTGCGGAATCGGTGGGCCAAAGGGCCTGCTTCCGCACTGTATCTCTAAACCAAACTAAACTTTGTCTTCCTTCCACCGATTCAGGGCCCATGACCAAATCAGAACATCAAGATTTCATGCCGATAATAATAGGCTTCCTCGAATGGTTTTCCCAGTAGGTGTGATGTGCACCCCTCACAGAGGAGAGAGGATGCCTAGGTCTGATTGTGCCATTACTCCAACATCACTTGCTTGGACTGAGTATAATTCCATTCCACCTAATCCCCAGAGCCGCCACCGTTCCAGGCGTGTCGTCACCCAGCCCGGGTCGAGACCCTTCTTTAGCCCCGCAGCCCAGGCCAGCGTGGAGTGCGGGGCTAGGATCCAAGGGCAGCATCTGCTTCATGCCAAACATGAATGGCCTCAAGGGTACATGAATGATTCCAGGAATTAGTGAGTTAGCATATGATGAGTGTTTGACAGCACTGGGCCGGTACTTGCTGGAATTTAGAAGGTTCAAAGGGTCCTCATTGAAACTTACAGAATAATGAAAAGCATAGGACCAGAGGCCAAAGCCTCCGAATTAAAGGGCACTCGTTTAGAACGGAGGTGAGGAGGAACTTCTTTAGTCAGAGGGAAGTTAATCCGTGGAACTCATTCCCACAGAGGGCTGTGGAAGCCAAGTCAGTGAATATTTTTAAGGCAGAGATAGACAAATTCTTGATTAGAACGGGTGTCAAGGGTTATGGGAAGAAGGCAGGAAAATGAGATTCGAAGGCAGAGATCAGCCATGAGTGGATTCGATGGGCCAAATGATCTAAAGGGTCTGTCCCACGATGAAAGTTCACCCAAGAGCTCTCCTGAGTTTTAAAAAAAATCAAACTCGTGATAAGTACGTAGAATGTACGTAGCGGGTATGTCGGAGCTCGTGGATGTCTCGTAGCGGCTCACAATGTGAAAAATTTCCAAGAGTAAAAACATACTCGTGATGAGTTACCACGAGTTTGATTTTTTTTTAAACTCGGGAGAGCTCGTGGGTGAACTTGCATCATGGGACAGGCCCTTTACTCCACTCCTATAATGTGAACCTGTGATTACAGATATTTTCCCTATGTGATGTCTTTTGTTTGAGTCCAGCATCGGTTGTACATTGAATGAATGAAACCCTTTTCAATTTATAAGGGCGGATTTAACTCATTGCAATACACATGCGGTATGCCACAGCTACAAGGAATCTTGAAAACCTATACATATCCTCATCCTTCTTCTTCTGGATTGGTTTTTGCATAGGAAATGAAATACCTCTCTTTGTCCCAATCTGGCAAGGCTCAACAGGAGTGTTGAACTGAAGGTAGACACAACATGCTGAAATAACTCAGCAGGACTGTCAGCATCTCTGGAGAGAAGGAACGGGTGACGGTGCACAGGAAGCTGGCCTTGTCTGTATCGCGTATCCAACATCCACTGAACAATCTAAACGTGCTGACCAGATCTTTAGCAGCTGCACTATTCCCATGGAATCCCCTTGTTGACCTGAATTTTTTTTTAAAGTTCCTCCTCACCTCCTTTCTAAAAGAGTGCCCTTTAATTCTGAGGCTGTGACCTCTGGTCCTATGCTTTTCATTATTCTGTAAGTTTCAATGAGGACCCTCTCAACCTTCTATGTTCTATGGCGGGACTGTCATATGAGGAAAGATTGAAAAGACTAGGCTTGTATTCACTTGAGTTTAGAAGGATGAGGGGATATCTTATAGAAACATATAAAAATTATTTAAAAAAAAAAATTAAAAAAGAAATCCCATGGAAAATTCCATTATTAATACACAGGGCTCTTCTCTAAAGTCTAGCCCATCATCTGCCCATGCAGGTGATTATATGTGTGGTGTACTATTAGTTTTGGCAAGGTAAGACACATTTGACTACACACTATACATGGATGCAAAGAACTTTGGGCTTGCTGTAGATGATATTAAAATATTATTATTTTATATTATTGTTCTAAACCTTGGATTCAGCTCTTTACACTCAGGCCAGGGAATAAATATGGGGTCTTTTGTGTGTGACTGTGTTTATATAAATCATTAAATTGTAAGCTGAAATTTGTGTCACTTTAAATAAAAGCCCACGCCAATAAGTATGCGGCTCCTTGAATTCTTCCAATTAAACGTTGCAAGAAAACAGCACAAAAGATTTTCCAAAATAAACCACTCCTGAAGCTGTCACACTGTAAAACCATTGGCATTTGGAACATTGCGGGGAGCGTTTATTACTCAAAGGGATGATGCTATATGATTGGAAATGAGTGCTCATTTCTGCTAAACAGCTGTCAGCCCAGTGTATAGGAGTCTTCTGTGAACAAAGTTAAAAAGCTGACAGGTTTAGATATGCGAAGGCGAGCATAACTTACGTAATGTCATTTTTTCCTGTAACCTAACTGTCACTGGCTTTACTGCTCTTAACTGTCTTTGCCTAAAAGGGTTTGCACGCATTATGTGTGGAGAGTGGGAAGGAATGTTACTTCTGCTGAATGATTTATTTAATGTGAGTGTGGCTCGCTGGAGAAGCTCCTGAAGCACAGTGAGGGTGCAAAGGAAGCAGTCCAGAGAGAGGGGGGGGGGGGGGGGGGGGGGGGGGGGAGAACTGGCCAGCAAGACCAGTCTGAAGAAGGGTCTCGACCTGAAACATCACCCATACCTTCTCTCCAGAGATGATGCCTGTCCCGCTGAGTTACTCCAACATTTTGTGTCTATCTTAAGACATTAGACAAAATCGGTTTGATTACAGCCACTGTCTGCCCAAACATGCAGCAAGAAGCTACAGAGAATGGATACAAACTCTCCCAGAACGCTCCCGCTGCCTGTAAACTACCATTTGGAAGGAAAGTCAGGTTTGATGAAGATACCAACCACCACCCTTATTTTTAAATATACACCTCATATTTAACTTGGGCAGCTTACACCCCAGAGTATGAATATTAACTTCTCTAACTTCAAGTAACCCTTGCTTTCTCTCTCTCTCTCTCTCTCTCCATCTTTCCCCCTTCCCAGTTCCCCGACCAGGCTGACTGTCCCCATTTACATTAAAGGTTTCGGCCCGAAACGTTGCCTATTTCCTTCGCTCCATAGATGCTGCTGCACCAGCTGAGTTTCTCCAGCATTTTTATCTACCTTACATTTTATCTCTGTTTGCTTTGTTATTATCTTCTCCCAGCTAACAATAATCTATAATCTTTAACAATAACACAATAATCTAATTTACTCCCCTTTGATGTCTCATTTTCACACCTTACACTTCTTTATCTCTGTATCTTCAGACTCAGTTGAGAGTGTGTCTCCATCTGAAACATCATCCATTTCATCTCTCCAGAGATGCTGCCTGTCCCACTGAGTTACTCCAGCATTTTTTGTTTAGGAAGGAACTGCAGATGCTGGAACGATCGAAGGTAGACAAAAATGCTGGAAAAACTCAGCGGGTGAGGCAGCATCTATGGAGCGAAGGAATGGGTGACATTTCGGGTCGAGACCCTTCTTCAGACTGATGAGGGGATGGGGGGAGGTTGGCGGGAAGAAGAAAGGAAGAGACAGAGACAGTGGGCTGTGGGAGCGCTGGGGAGGGGAGGGGAAAGAGGGAGAAAGCAAGGACTACCTGAAATTGGAGAAGTCATTGTTCATACTGCCGGAGTGTAAACTACCCAAGCGTTTTGTGTCTATCTTCGGTGTGAACCAACATCTGCAGTTCCTTCCTACGCACTTATCTTCTCCCTCATTCCTATACCCCCACATCTGTCTAGTACTGATATATAGTCAGATTTACTATAACTGGGTCATCCAGCAGGGACTGTGAGAGACCACAGGTGCATTTGGTGGACATGAGAAAATGCTGTAGCAGTAAACTCACTTACTAGGTCTCATAGAATCAGAGTCAAAGAGCTATACAGCATGGAAATACATCCTTCAGCCAAACATGTCCAAGTTGGTTCTCTGGAATAGTCATAATAATAAGATAACAGAATATGATGATGGAGGG
Organism: Okamejei kenojei; assembly: GCA_035221665.1. Lineage (NCBI taxonomy): Eukaryota > Metazoa > Chordata > Chondrichthyes > Rajiformes > Rajidae > Okamejei > Okamejei kenojei. Next base: position 7,373,078 of record CM069150.1, on the reverse strand, counting down.
AGGTAATGTGTGTGGATATAGTCTTACTCCCAGGGTAGGGGACTCTAAAACTAAAGGTCTGGTCTGAGGAAAGAATACCACCAGGGGAGCCGTACGATTGGCAGCCTCACCAACAGTCTGTCTGTTTTTTTTGTCATTGCTTTGTTATTTTTAGTTTGTTTTAAAAGTTTGTTTTAATGTTCTCTGGCTTGTTTTGTGTGGTGGGAGGGCGAGGGGGTCGGGGGAATCTCTTACCCTGCCGGAGATGCGAGTGTTTTTCGGATCGTGTCTCCGGTCGCTCTGCGGCCTAGCATCTTGGAGCTGGAGGCCTCGCTCGGGACTGACTTTAAGCCCCACTGCGGGGGACGTGGACTTACCATCGTAGCCGATCCCTTGCCTGGGATCGCTCCAACCGTGGCCTGCGGACTTTACCATCGAGAGCTCGCAGTCTCGGTAGAGACCGTGCATGTCAGGAGCTCCAATGAGCAGAAGGTTCGACACCAGCTGCACAGCGGCCCAGAGGAAAGCGCTCCAGAGGGCCATTGACAACGCCCAGAGGATTGTCGGCTGCCCTCTCCCTACGTTGGAAGACTTACACAGTTCCCGCTGCATCAAAAAATCCCAGAATATTATAAAGGACATTTCCCACCCCGGACACTCCCTGTTTGAACTGTTGCCGTCAGGCAGACAGTGCAGATCTACAAGGACAAGGACAAACAGACTTAAAAACAGTTTTTACCCCACTGCTATAAAGGCACTAAATGTAGCTGCCAAGGAACGCTGGGACTAAGGGACTGTGGTTGGTACACTGTGAAATCGACAGAAGGATGTAGGGTTGGGTGTTTATGCGTGCTATTTTCATATTTATTTTAGTTGTTTATCTTTTTTAATATTTTACCTTGTATGTATCGTTAGCTTTTAGAAATGTTTGAATGGTGCACTGACTAGCTGACATTTTTTAAATTTCGTTGTACATGGTTCATGTTACAATGACAATAAAGAAACTGTTCTATATATTCTAAGGTGCCAGTCCCACTTGGACGACCTAATCCACGAGTTTAGAAGACCCTAGATGAGTTGAAAAAAATGTCAAGGTCGTGTTGACTCGCCAAAGTAAAAGACCGCCTAAGACCTCCTACGACTATGTCTACGACCTCCTACGACCCCCCTCGACCTCAGTCTTCCAAACCTAAGACCAACTACGACTAGCTACTAGTGGAAAATGATCAGATGATAAAATGATGTCATGTTTGCTTTTTTTTTCTCGGGCCAGTTACCACGACTATCTGCGACTACCTATGACTACCTACGACTACCCACGACTATTTACGAGTACCTACGATTATCATCATGACCTACTACTACCTACCTACGACCTACCTACGAGTAAAAAATATCAATTATTTCCAAGCCGACCTTTTTTTTACTCGTGGACATTTTTTGATCAGGCTGGAAAAAACGCCGCGACCTACTTGATGCCACGAGTACGCGGAGACCACTCACGAGCCTCAGGAAGAATTAGGGAGACCTCCTATGACCTCGTGGCGACCATGCTGCGAGTATGAGTCAAGGGCAAACTCAGCAGAGGTCACCACTTAGGCCATGAAAGTGGGACAGGGGCTTAAGTTTACAATAGGATGCAGATCAGTTGGAATGGTGTGGCAAGGAATGGCAAATGGAATTTAACTCTGACAAGTGTGAGGTGTTGGTCTGCAAAACCAGGGGAGGACTTACACAGTAAATGGTAAAACCAGAGAGGGAGAGTTGCAGAATAGTGATCTGGGAGTCCAGGGGTATGGTTCCATAGAAGTGGCAAATCAGGTGGACAATATGGCGACAAAGGCATTGACATGCTTGTCTTCATTGGGAAGGGCATTGAGTACTAAATTTGACACATCACGATGCATCTCACAATCACAATAATACTTAATTAGCCAAGTGTGTTTTGCTAACATATACGAGGACTTTCATTTGCCAAGTTAGTCACAAATAAAAAGCAACGGAACACACAAAACACATTTTAACATAAACATGGTCTTAATCTTCCAATCTAACTTGTTGTCGCCCTTGTATTTATTTTTAATCTGCAATTTCTCTGCAGCTTGTAAGGCTATAATTCTGCACTTTGTTTTGTTTACTCTTTTATTATTACCTGATGTGATCAAGTTTGCACGAATCTGCATTCATAGCACACAAAACAACGTTTTTCACTGTATCTCAGAACATGTTTGGTTCAGTTTGGTTTGGAGATACAGCGTGGAAACAGTCCCTTTGGCCCATCGAGTCTGCACCGATCGGCGATCCCCGCACATTAACATTACCCTACACACACTAGGGTCAATTTTACATTTCTACCAAGCCAATTAACCTACAAACCTGTCAGTCTTTGGAGTGTGGGAGGAAACCAGAGATCTCGGAGAAAACCCACAGAAGTTATGCGGAGAATGTACAAAGTCCGTGCAGATAAGCACCCATAGTCAGGATCGAACCTGGGTCTCTGGCGCTGTAAGGCAGTAGCTCTACATTGCAGTATCTACGCCACTGTGCCACCCTAATAAACAATAAATAATGTGACAATAATAAATCAATACTAATATGCGGGACATTTTGTTTCTGCCATGTGTTGCCCTCTACAATTCCTGCATCTTTGAAAGAACCTGAACTGTGCTTATCTCTTCTATCTTTTACCTCTAGGTTCTCCCCACACACTTCCTTCCGTTGATCATCCCACATTTCACGTTTATCTTTAGGTTGCCCCCAGCCTTACACGCCTTTATGCTCTTTACCAGAATTAACTACACCTCACGAATGACCTCTCCCCCATCCAGTATGGAGTCTGGGATTCCACAACCAATCCAATCCCCGATGACAACTGTACTTTCTGGCTAATCATATTATAAAACTGTACTTTCTGGCTAATAATATTAGTTCCAAGACCATGTAAAGATTCACTCAGCACATCTTGACTTCATATGCACATGGAAAGGAGGATGCAAATTCCACCTGGAATGGTGTTTCATTACTTTCAAAACTCCAGTCAAATGGATTCATCTAAGCACTAATAAGAAATCTGCCATGTACCATTACAGATGTGGACAAGGTAATGACTTCATTTTTAATATTACTTCAATGTGTTTCGGAGCCATGATCTGACCCAATTATTAACACAGTTGATGAAAAAGGCTTATCGTAAGAAATGGACAGTTTGAATATTTAGTCCTTTGCTTGTCAGAAATCTCATGTTAAAATCACTGGAAATGACTTGGGAGTATGTTAAACTCTCCGCTAATTTCATGTGATTGAATTGATCGATTTCTTTGTAAATTATGTGGCTTGAATACAGAAACATATGCCTGCAGGTGCCTGGATACCTAAATAAATGGGGTTAATAGAAATAGTCACTTTGAACAAAAGGGTACAGGGGCAGAAGTAGGCCAGTTACCTCCTCCTGTTCTACCTCAGTCTATTCTGATCTACCTTAACACCATTTCCCTGACCTGCCCACAGGAACGACTGGGCTTATATTCACTGGAATTTAGAAGAATGAGAGGTGAACTTATAGAAACTTGTAATATTCTTAAAGGATTGCACAGTCTAGATGCAGGAAAAAATGTTCCCCATATTGGGGAAGTCCAGAACCAGGGGTCACAGTTTAAGAATTAGGGGTAGGCCATTTAGGACAGAGATGAGGAAAAACCTTTTCAGCCAGAGAGTTGTGAATCTGTGGAATTCTCTGCCACAGAAGGCAGTGGAGGCCAATTCACTGGATGTTTTCAAAAGAGTTTTAGATATAGCTCCTATGGAATCAAGGGACATGGGGAGAAAGCAGGAACGGGGTACTGATTCTAAATTATCAGCCATGATCGTATTGAATGGCGGTGCTGGCTCGAAGGGCCGAATGGCCTACTACTCCAGCACCTATTTTCTATGTTTCAATATTTCTATGAACCAGTGTACATGAGTCTGATAACTAAGAATTTCCATGAAAAGTTCAAAGAAAACAGTGACAGACACTAATTTCGAACTATAATTGCCTTTTCTAAATGCATGCATACATTCTAAATGTATTACCAATGAAGCCAGAAAAAATATTAATAAAATTATGAAACGGACGATGGTAGGAGAAAAGACTAGACTTCTTGATCATAGACAACAAGACAGGTGCACTCGCTTGGGCAGTTTACACCCCAGCAGTATGAATATTGATTTCTCCAACTTCAATAACCCTTGCACTCCCGCTCTCACCGTCTCTCCCCCACCATAGTTTTCCGACTAGTTTCACTGTCCTCCTGATTCATTTTACTGTTTGTATGCTTCGTTGTCACCTTCCCCTCAACCATCAATGAACCATTCTACATTTCCTTGATCATCGTCTGCTTTGATCTGCCGTTTTCACACCTTGCCCTTCCACATCTCTATTTGCCTTGTTTCTCTCAGTATGAAGAAGGGTCAGAAGGCGACATAAGGATGCTGAGAGGTTGGGAGGGTGGGAGGGTGGGGGGGAGGGAAAGTGGGGAGAAATTAATCGGAATATGGGATTAAAGGAGTGGGTGGTTGATGGTCAGTGTGGATTAGATGGGACAAATAACTTGTTTTTGTGCTGTATGACTGTATGACCCTAGCTAATCTAATAATAATTTTACTTCGGAGTCACGTGACTGACTACGTGAAGAAGCCCCGCCAGGCGCATGCGCGTCATTACGTCCGCGCATGTCACACTGGACGGGCTGGAGGGCACAGCTCCACCAGCGGTAAGTAGGAACTTCTCAGGTAAGTGTTTTAAAAACTTTACCCAGAAGTATTCCAACTCTGTAAAGCTGGCTCGAGCATTGAGAAATTGGGCTGTCAGGAGGAGGATTCGTTCTTAGCGTGGGTCCAGTGAGGGTTCACGAATTAGATCGGGTCGGGAGATTAGCGCGGCAACGCCGGTTCCGATGCCGGGTGCCGTTTTACTGGCAGCAGTTATGATAGTGAGCGAATCTTCCGCACTAACTCCAGGTACTAAGCAGCCTGAGGCTGCTGATAGCCATAGAAAGGCAAAGAGAAAGTCTCACATACCTGTGTTGTCTGACGACAATGGTGACTCTCCCCCTGATAATAAAAGAACGTGGGGGAGGATGGAAAACATGGAGCAGATGCTCCAAACTTTGATTACACAAGGGTCCAAGGGCCCAGTGCTGCCCAAGAGGGCCCATACCAAGCACAACTTATGGAGGGGCTTTCCATATATTGGGGTTTTCCTTCCAGCGCCTTGTTTAGGGCTGGAGGATGCCTCCCTACAATATGATTTGGGGGAAGCAGGGCAGGATGCAGCTTACCCTGATTCTGGTGTCCCTACTTATGTGCAAACACCAGCGCACAAAAGCCACGCTCTGGGTGTCCCGGAAATAGCAATGAGTTTTGCTATTCCGGAGGGGACTAGTCAGGCAATGGCAGAATACCTTGCCAGCAATATCAATTATTTAGTATCTCACCAGCTCCAGCAAGCTATGATGCAAGAGACTGCAAACAAATATAAGACACCTGTTTAATGTGCATCACTGAAAGTGCCCACGGTGAACCCAGCTATCTGGGCACCCATGAGTCCTTCTTTGACGGGACAGGAGGTTCGGTATCAACACCGAATTGCTCCAACTGGTGGCTGCAGCAATTACTGCATTTGGCACTATGGTCAAAGGGACAATCATTACTCAAACTCAAAAAAGATATGTTGGCTATTTTATGCAATGCATTTTTGAGGTAAATTGCATCAGGGAATATCGCCATCAGGCCAACACTCAACCAAAAATTTGCTGCTCTATGTAAGGCGACTAATGTACAAATGCCTGAATTCCTGTTTCGAATGGACCTTGTCAAGAAAATTTGTGAAATTAATGATGAGGCCAAAACAAAGCATTTTGAGGCCACCTATTCGAAAACCTGGGTTAATATACTGAAGGTCCGATCCAGGTGCTGGGCCCAGCAGGGGGAGGCCAGTGGGGCAACGAGGGTACCCACCAAGACAGGCCGGCTACAACCCCAATATGGGCAGACAACAGACTTACAGGTCAACTGTAGAGGTACAGGGAATTTTGTTAACGATAAAGTTCTGGTGGCCAATCTCCTATTGAAGGTAGATTACAATTGTTTTCTAATGAATGGTGCTGTATAACATCTGATATGTTTATACTTAATACTGTCTCGAGTCTACCATTGAGTTTATCTCACGGATGGATCCACCTCAACAGCACAAGCCTAATAAAATGTTGGTGTTTTCTGCTCCAGAGACTGAACAGGTAAACGATGTTGATTGATAAAGCCATTAATCATTCTCAACAATTGTGTCTATTATTTCCTCAGATCTATAAAAGATAGGTGTTGTAGAGTAATTCTGGACCTCACTCACTTAAATTCTTCAGTTCTCTATAGGCATTTTAAACTGGACACCTTCGTTACTGCTAAACAGCTGCTATCATAGGGCTGTTATATGGCAACTATTGATTTGCAAGATGCGTATTATTCACTGCCAGTTCATGCTCATTATCGCAGGTATTTGAAATTTAATTGGATTGGACAGCTGTGGCAATACAAAGCATTGCCTAATGGATTAAGTTCAGCACCCAGGCTATTTACTAAATTGTTAAAACCTGTGCTGGGGCTATTCAGGGCCCAGATTCACATTGTAATGGCTTATTTTGATGATATCTTAATTATCAGCAACACTAAAGAGTCAGCTGAAGAATCGGTTGCAGCAACCACAAAAATGTGTCTGAGTCATTAGGGTTTTGGTCCATCCAACTAAGTCCAAGTTACAGCCAACCCAAAATATTGAGTATTTGGGGTTTCTTATTGATTCAGTTGATATGACACTAACATTACCAACAGCCAAGTTTGTGGATATTGTTGATGTCTGTACTTGTCTCCCACACAAACTTTATCCCTCCATCCGAGAAGTCGCTAAGGTCATTGGGAAATGGGTAGCAGCTTTTCCTGCAGTACATTTCGGGCCTTTGCATTATCAACATGTGCAGAGAGCACGAGAACAAGCACTAAAATCGAATGCAGGCCATTTTGATCGGGTTATGCAGTTACCAACCACAGCTCTCGCAGAATTGCTGTGGTGGATTGTTAATGTAAATCAAGCTACCAATAACATTTTGGTACAAAACCCTTCACTGATCTTACGGACTGATGTAAGCGCTCTCGGATCGGGGGCTACAGACACCGAGTCTAGTTGTGGGGATAGATGGCATGAACACGAAGGGTTGATTCGCCACACACACGGGATAAATTCTTTGCTAATTATTGTGGGCATTTTATGAGTTAAAGGTATATTGCTCCTCAATGAAGGATTTACACGTTCAACTCCAGATTGATAACGTATATATGCAGCGGCATATATTAATCATATGGGAAGAGCACGATCAGTATCATGTGTTAACTTAGCTAACATGTGGCGTTGGTATATTTCAAGGAATATCTGGGTTTCAGCCATTTATTTACCAGGTATAGACAACGTGGTGGCAGACCATAGGACGCGTAAGTTTAATGACAATATAGATTGGATGTTGAATTCTAACATATTTCACGCAATTGTCACTCGTTTTGGGTTGCCAGAGATTGATCTGTTTGCATCCAGATTACATCACCAGTTGCCTAAATATGTTTCATGGGAGCCAGATCCAGCAGCAGTAGCCGTGGATGCATTCTCGTTACATTAGGGGCACTTATTTTTATGAAATTCTTCCATTTTGTCATCCTCAAATGCCTCACCAAAATAGAGCGTGACTCCGCCACAGGCGTTTTTGGTGGTCCCAGATTGGCCAACTCAACGTTGGCTCGCATTAGTGCTTTGAATGATGGTTCAGCTATTCATGATGATTCCCAGCTGCAGTAATTTGTTGGTGCATCCGGTTACAGGAGAAAGTCACCCTTTACATGACCATATTAATTGTTGGTCTGCAGGTTCTGACCAGCCCATTCCAAGGACTTGGATTGTCGAACAGGGCCATGGAGGTTCTCACTGCAGGCTGGCGAAATAGTGCTCAAAAACAATATATAGTTCATATAAAGAAATGGGAGCTGTTCTGTGTACAATCCAATATATCTTATCATACTGCAAGCATATGTGATGTGTTGGAGTTCCTTGCTAAGTTGCATTTTCATGAGCACCTGAGTTATAGTGCTATTAACAGTGCTCGGAGTGCGTTGTCCTCTTATTTGGTGCAGTCTTCAGAACAACATCCTATTGGGTCTCATCCATTAGTATCCCGATTTATGAGAGGAATTTTTAATAAAAACACTCCGAAAGCTCGATATACAGAAATCTGGGATATCAGTCTTGTTCTCACACTGCTTCGGCAATGGGCTCCAATTACTTCATTATTTATGCAGAGATTAAATCTTAAAGTGGTTATGTTAATGGCGCTGGTTTCAGCACAACGTGTACAAACATTACAATTGTTACGAATACATTGTATGCATTTGTCTGTAAATGACATTACCTTCTATGTTTATGATGTAATCAAACAAAGCAGGCCAGGTATGGCAGCAACCAAGGTGTCGTTTAAAGCCTATCCTCTTGACCAAATGTTATGTGTAGTTAAACACTTAAGCCAATATATTGAGGTAACAAGGAGTTTCAGAGGTTCTGAGACGGGACTGCTCATTAGTCACAAAAGCCATATGAAAGAGTGTCAGTACAAACTATTTCTAGATGGTTGAACCAGGTTCTCAATTATGCTGGAGTCGACACTCATGTCTTTAAATCTCACTCCACCAGGGCGGCATCAACCTCCGCGGCAAAGGCTCAGGACATGCCGCTAGACCTAATCCTCGTGGCCGCAGGATTGTCTAGAGAAGCAACATTTTCTCAATTTTATGACAAACCTGTACAGACAGTGCCACGGTTTGGGCATGCTGTTTTGGGTTCCATTGAATTAATTTGCTTTGTTTTCTATCATTGTTTGTAATCCCCTGGGATAGAGGGGTTATTATTAACAATAGTTATTGAATAATTCGAAGCAATGTTCAACATATAATTTATTCCCTACTGTGTCAACCGAAGCAGATTGTCGTATGGAGTGCAATCTACGGCATGAAAATACAGAGCTTTGAAATCTTCACGTAGTCACTCACGTCACTCCGAAGTAAAATAGTAAGATTAAATGAGAACTTACCAGTTTGAAGTTTGATCCTTATTTTATGAGGAGTTACGTTTAGGGATTATGTGCCTTCCGCTCCCATCATAATCTAAGAGATCATCTGGTAGTTCTAGTCTTCTAAAAGCCTTACTATGTTACTTCGGCTATTTGTTTCTGTGTTTTCAGGCCGCTGCTTTGAAGTATGACGCGCATGCGCCTGGCGGGGCTTCTTCACGTAATCCCTCAACGTTACTCCTCATAAATAAGGATCAAACTTCAAACTGGTAAGTTCTCGTTTAATCTTACTATTAAGAGCAGGAGTTGGCCATATTGCCCTTCAAACCAACTCTAACATTAGTCCGTTGTCAGAGTGAGGACCAGCACTAATTGGAGGAACAGCCCCTCATATTTCGCTTGGACAGCTTACACCCCAGCGCTATGAACATTGGCTTCTCTAACTTCAAGTAGCCATTGCTTTTTCTCTCTTTCCATCCCCTCCCCCTTCCCAGTTGTCCGACCAGTCTTACTGTCTCCAACTACATTTTATTTCTGTACCGCCCACTCCCGACATCAGTCTGAAGAAGGGTCTCAACCCGAGACATCCCCCATTCCTTCTCTCCAGAGATGCTGCCTGTCCCACTGAGTTATCAGTTAACGGGTTCTTTTCAGAATGGCAGGCAGTGGCGAGTGGAGTGCCGCAAGGCTTGGTGTTGGGGCCACAACTGTTTTCCATATATATTAATTATTTGAAAGAGGGAATTAGGAGCAACACTAGCAAGTTTGCAGATGACACAAAGCTGGGTGGCAGTGTGAACTGTGACAAGGATGTTAGGAGGTTGCAGGGTGACCTGGACAGGTTGAGTGAATGGGCAGATGCGTGGCAGATGCAGTAATATATAGATAAATGTGAGGTTATCCACTTTGGTGGCAAAAACAAGGGGGTAGATAATTATCTCAATGGGGTTAGGTTAGGTAAGGGGGAGGTACAGCGAGACCTGGGTGTCCTTGTACATGGTCACTGAAAGTTGGCGTGCAGGTACAGCAGGCAGTGAAGAAAGCTAATGGAATGTTGTTAACGAAGAAACTGCAGATGCTGGAGAATCGAGGGTTACACAAAATGCTGGAGAAACTCAGCGGGTGCAGCAGCATCTAAGGAGCGAAGGAGATAGGCAACGTTTCGGGTCGAGACCCTTCTTCAGACTGGTCAGGGATCAGGGAAACGAGAGATATAGACGGTGATGTGAGAGATAAAGAACAATGAATGAAAGATATGCAAAAAAGTATCGATGATATTCTGTTGTGGTGTGAAAATGAGAAGCTAGTGCGACTAGGTGGGGGAGTGAGATAGAGATAGAGGGAATGCCAGGGCCCCGAGGGGTGAGGGAGAGGTGGGAGGGGGAGGAGACAGCAGGGGTTAACAGAATTGAGAAAATTCAATGTTCAAGCCCAAAGGATGCAAACTCCCCAAGCGGAATATGAGGTGCTGTTCCTCCAACTTGCGGTGTTGCTCACTCTGGCCATGGAGGAGGCCCAGGACCGAGAGGTCGGATACGGAGCTAATGGAATGTTGGCCTTCATAACAAGAGGATTTCAGTATAGGAGTAGAGAGGTTCTTCTGCAGTTGTATAGGGCTCTGGTAAGACCACATCTGGAGTATTGTGTACAGTTTTGGTCTCCTAATTTGAGGAAGGACGTCCTTGTGATTGAGGCAGTGCAGCGTAGGTTCATGAGATTGATCCCTGGGATGGTAGGACTGTCATATGAGGAAAGATTGAAAAAACTGGGCTTGTATTCACTGGAGTTTAGAAGGATGAGGGGGAATCTTATAGAAACATATAAAATTATAAAAGGACTGGACAAGCTAGATGCAGGGAAAATGTTCCCAATGTTGGGCGAATCTAGAACCAAGGGGCCATTTAAGACTGAGGTGAGAAAAAACATTTTCAACCAGAGTGTTGTGAATTTGTGGAATTCCCTGCCACAGAGGGCAGTTGAGGCCAAATCACTGGATGGATTTAAGAGAGATTTAGATAGAGCTCTAGGGGCTAGTGGAATCAAGGACTATGAGGAGAAGGCAGGCACGGGTTATTGATTGGGGACGATCAGCTATGATCACAATGAATGGCGGTGCTGGGTCGAAGGGCCGAATGGCCTCCTCCTGCACCTATTTTCTATGTTTCTATGTTTCTATGTTATTTCAGCATTTTGTGTCTAACACTAGTCCAGTATTCGTTGATTGCCTTAATGTCCAGAACTCTATCAAGCCATGTTTTGAATGACTAAATCACCACAGCCTTCCAAGATGGAGAACCCCAACAGCTGACTGTGCTCTGAATAAAGAAATACCTCCATGCTTCAATTCTCAATCGCATACTTTGATTTTGAGTCTGTGACCCTTGGCACTATATTCCTCAGCCAGGGAAACCACTGTGCAAACATATGAATTAGCTCAAACAGGTAATCTGTGCAAATGATATTTCAGCCTGCGAAATAGGTAGCTTTGTGCCTGGGGCCAGAGTATGTGAATTACATTTTAAACCAGAATTAAATGTTTGATGTAACTTAAACTTACCCAATCTTTCTAATTGAACTCAATTTTGCTTAGCAAAGCTACCTCTCATTCAGAATGATCAGAAGTGCCGACGATGTTTACAATCCATCTATATATTCTGAAGCCTTCCACCCAATAACTCTAGTGTTTCCCAGCCCTCTATTACCCAATCCCTAATATGTTGTTGTCTGTGTCATAGCATATTTCCCGAGGCAGGGTAGCGTGTCCTGATATGAAACTGTCGTAATCAGAGTGTCACAGAGTGACACAGTGTGGAAACAGGCTAATTCAGCCCAACTTGCCCACACTGGCCAACATGTCCCAGCTACACTAGTCTCACCTGCCTGAGATTGGTACATATCCCTCCTTACCTGTCCTATCCATGTACCTGGCTAACTGATTCATAAATGTTGGGATAGTCCCAGCCTCAATTACCTCCTCTGGCGGCTTGTCCCATACATTCACCACCCTTTGTGGGAAAAAGTTGCCTCTCAGATTCCTATTAAATCATTTCCCCTTCACCTTGAACCTGTCCTCTGGTCCTCGATTCCCCTACTTTGGACAAGAGATTCTGTGCATCTGCCTGATCTATTCCTCTCATGATTTTATACACCTCTATAAGATCAGCTCTCATCCTCCTGCGCTCCATGGAATAGAGACACAGCCTATTCAACCTCTCCCTACAGCTCACACCCTCTAGTCCTGGCAACATCCTCGTCCTCACATTCGGTAGTTAACCAGACTGTTGATGGGTTTTTTGAAGCATTGATTGGGATGCCTTTGCCACGGGATCATCATTCCCTCAGTTACCATAAGCAAAATACTAAAACATAAAGCCACGGGAAAAAAATAATAAGAAAAGCATTTTTTGTCAAATTTTTTACCATAAACTGTGAATAAAATATTTTTTCCTTGTGCTTATCCTGCTTGGTCTCTTGCGTTTGGAACAATTGTAGAAGCACAGAGCAACGGGCTAGAGCAGCCCCACTCAATTCATTAGCTAATTACATTGAGGAGATGATACTGGACAAAGGAAAAAGGATCCATTGACCAGAAATTCCATTACCCATTTCCCCTGTGTCCCTTCACTGTGATATTTCACAAGCACCAACATGGGGTGGAAGATTGCAACCTTTACGTGGTCCGCCCAGATTCGACTAATGCAATCAACTCAACGTGCACAAACGGAAGATCAAATGGAACAAGTTGTCCAACAACTTTAGGCTGTGCACGCCACACGATAGAAGAAGAAGCACCAACATCTGCTCATCCTACCCAAGTGTTGGAAGGTGGTACTAAAGGAATTTACAGGTCATTTGTCGTACTTCTTGCAGTAGCATGTGTATGTCAGTGTATGGCTATGCACAAGTGTATTCATTATCATAGGTAGACAAAAGTGCTGGAGAAACTCAGCGGGTGCAGCTGCATCTATGGAGCGAAGGAAATAGGCAATGTTTCGGGCTGAAACCCTTCTTCAGATTGAGGGAAAAGGCAACGTTTCAGGCTGAAACCCTTCTTCAGATGGAGTGCAGTTTCTGGAGTGCAGTTTCGGCCCAAAACGTTGCCTATTTCCTTCGCTCCATAGATGCTGCTGCACCCGCTGAGTTTCTCCTGCACTTTTGTCTACCTTTGATTTTCCAGCATCTGCAGTTCCTTCTTAAACACAAGTATTCGTTATCATAATTGTTTTCCATAGTTAATGTTTTCTCCCACCCAGTCTCCTGTAAAGACTTCATTCCATTCTCCTAGTTCCTCTGTTTGAGGCTTTTGATCTAAATAATAAAAGACTCCATAAAATATCTTCCTTCTCCTGAACCGTGTTTGCTCACTATCATAGTGGACCAAGTCCTTGACTGCACCTCACCTTTTCCTAATATGTCTGTTCTTATCCCCTTTTTCTCCTCTATAGATCCTGGGCAGATTTTCCCTGGTCCTCACCTTTTTTTTTTTCACTTAAATTTTTATTGATTTTTAAGAGATATTTTCAAAACAGTGCAACACCATCACCATAAATAAAACAAAGTAAGAAAAATAGCAATCAAAATAAAAAAATAAGTAGATGGGGGAAAAAAAAGAAGTAAATAAAAAATAAAAAATTGGAATAAGACTGTGTGGTTCACTTACCAAATTAAAAAAAGAAAAAAACATTACATTGATTAGTTAGCTGGAGATAATTCAACATTCATACAAACAAACCATTTAGTTCTATATAACGTAATCTTCCCATATCTAGCTCGGCATTTATCTAATTGTTGTCATGGCTCAAATAAACAGTCAATTTTTCCCAGATCTTCTCAAATGAATTCTCCTTGACTCTCAAGGAATATGTCAATTTCTCCATATTAAAGATGTCTTGCACAATTTCTAACCACTGTTCCTGTTTTGGACTTTTTTCATTAAGCCACTGCCTGGTAATGGCCTTCTTACTTGCTGTAAGCAAAGCTTTAATCAAATATGTATCTTCTGTTTTTACACTATCTTTAATATGCCCCAGATACATCACAGGACAGGTATTTGGGATTTTACAACCCAAGATATTATTTACAGCTGCATTAACATTTTCCCAGTATGGCCTTATCTTTGCACAGTTCTAGAAAATATGCGACTGGTCTGCCTCCGTATTCCCACACAGCCTCCATCAGTGTTGTTGGACAGCAAGTTGTCTGCTTTTTATTTTGGATGTTATAAAAAAGCGAGATAGATTCTTCCAGCAAAATTCTCTCCATACTAGTGAGCTTGTGGATGAACATTGTGTTTCACACATTTGATATTATTTGAATCTTTAGGTCCCATTTTGTGTTTGATTCTCCCCCACTTCCCACCAGAGCTTGGTAGAAAGCAGAGATGACCCGAAACCCCTTCTGTTTGTATGCATCCACAATCACCTTCACATTATTTGAAGTTTCATCTAGTTCTGGCCTTATCTCTTTTATAAAGTAGTCTCTTAATTGCAAGTATCTAAACAAATCTTTGTTTTCGAAACCATACTTTAACTTTAAATCTTGAAAGCTCATAAACTTGCCATTTTCTGAAACTGTATACATTGCCGTTATGCCTTTTTGTGCCCATTCTTTGAATTTTGAATCATACACTTCTGGCTTAAACTTTGAATCATATGCGAACCACTTCAATGCGTGAACCCCTCTTTTTAATTTGTATTTTTCCACTATAACATTCCATATTTCGGAAGTAAATGCTACTATTGGATCCATAGCATGTCTCAAAGCCCCTCTCACATATTTGTCTCCCACCAAAATCTGGGTCTGGTAACCCTTTCCATTTCTTTCCATCGAGATTCATAATCAGGTCTACACCAACAAGCCAGAGGTGTGAGGTGAGCTGCATTAAAGTATTTCTTCAGATTTGGTAAAGCCATTCCACCCTTGCATTTCGGCAGTTGAAGTGTTGTTAGTTTTATTCTTGGTTTTTTGCTATTCCAAATGAATCTAGAGATCATTTTATCCCAGGCTATGAATTTATCTCGGGGAACATTAATTGGGAGAGATTGGAATAAATATAGTAGTTTACGTAGGATATTCATTTTTACCGTTTGTATTCTGGCACTGAAGTCTAGAGGAAAGGTCGACCACCTCTCAACATCCTTTTTGATGTTTTCTTCAATTTTGTTATAATTAGTTTCAAACAAGTTGGAAAGTGTTTTGGTTATAGTTACACCAAGATACTGCATCATTTTAGAGTTCCATTTCAGATTATACGCATCTCTGATTTGTTGTGATGCAGAATAATTGAATGAAAGAATTTGTGTTTTTGTTATATTCAATTTACACCCTGAGTAGTATCCATATGTTTCAAATGGGTTCATTAGATTTGGGAAACATATATCTGGTCGTTCAAGAAAAATAATGATATCATCAGCGAAAAGACCAATTATATGTTCTTTTCCCCCTATTTTGACCCCCTGCAGGTCTTCTCTCTGCCTTATTGCTCCTGATAGATTGTTTTAATACACCAAATTGCATCTTCATTGAAACCAAATCTCCTCAGTACTTCATATAAGAATACCCAACTAACACTATCAAAGGCTTTTTCTGCATCTAAACTGACCAGGACCATAATTGTATCTTTTTTTTCAGCATTATCCACAATGTGGAGGGTTCTTCAAATGTTATCCTGTGTTTGACGCCCCCGAATAAATCCAGTTTGGTCTCCATTAATCAGATCTGGTACAAAAGTCTCGAGTCTTTTGCAAATGATTGAGGTAAATAGTTTGCAGTCTACATTTAAAATTGAGATTGGCCTGAAATGTTTACATTGCTCTTTGTCTTTGCCTTTCTTGGGTAAAATGGTAATAATTGCTTCCTTCCATGATGGGGGAGCCCTGCCCTCTTTAAGGGTCCAGTTAAAGCAAGACAGGAGCAGAGGTGTTAGCTCTTTCTTAAAGGCCTTGTACCATTCTGGTGGAAACCCATAGCTGCCTGGTGATTTACTAACCTTGAGTCTACTGATTGCAGCTTCCATCTCCTTAACTGTAAATTGTGACGTAATGGTATTATTTTGTGTCTCACCAATGGATGGCAGATCAAGTGAGTTAAGAAAACTTCTCATTGTCCTTTTGTCAGCTGATGGTGGTTTAGAATTGAGTTTCTTATAGTATTCTTCAAATATTCTTTCTATCTCATCTGGCTCATGTGATAATTGATTGGTTTTAGGATCTCTTATTTTATGAATTGTAAATTGCTGTTTATGCAGGCGTCTGGCCAGGAGTCTAGTTGCTTTTGGACCTGCTTCATAATAGGTCTGCTTTATGAATCTTGCCCTTTTTTCCATATCTCCCCTGAGGATCTCATCTATCTCCCCCCTTTTTCCTTAATCTGTTTTAGTACCAACTGATCCTGTATGTTTTTTTGTTTTTTCTCCAATTCTTTCAGTTTTTCTACTTTATGTTCATACGTAGCTAGCCGGGCCTTTTTTTGTGATGATGTCAGGGTGATCAGCTTGCCACGTATAACTGCCTTCATAGCATCCCACAGTATGCTATCAGAGAGTAATGGTGGATGGCTGTTTGTCACACCAGTGGGGTGCCTCAGGGATCATGTTGTTTGTCATCATTGATCTCTCATTTTTGGGCATTTTTTGGCAAATGGAGTTTAATGCTGATAAGTGTGAAGTGCTACATCTTGGCAGGACAAATCAAAATAGGACGTACATGGTTGGTTTGAGGAATGCCAGAATCTAGGAATAACTGTGCATAGTTCCCTGAAGGTGGAATCGCATGTAGATAGGGTGGTAAAGAAAGCCTTATAAATAGAGCATTGTTAAATTGTACAATATTCTGGAGTATGGTGTACCCACAATTGAGTAATGGTGTACCTAGAATGTTGCCAAACAGTTTACTTTATTTTTTCTACGCAGAAGGTATTCAGATGAAAGGGATAGACAGAGTTGACGTGGATAGAAGATTCAAACAAGAGGGTGAAGATTCAAACAAAAGAGGGCAAGGGACAGGGGGAACTTCTTTACTCAGGGGTGGTGGCTGTGTGAATCAGCTTCCAGCAGAAGTGGTGGAGGCAGGATCGATTTTAACATTTAAGCGTTAAGGGAATCAGTGCAGGTAGATGGGACTAGGGGAAAACAAATGGTCGGCATGGAAGGGCCCGTGCTGTAATTGTTAAATGTTATATGGTTATTACAGGATCCACATCCCCATTATCATTCTCTGTGCCTTATTATTCAATATACCCACATTGAGCCTCCAAACAGTATTTATTTTTCTACTATTCAGGGTACTGTCAAGCTGATCGCACTGTGATCAGATGATTTTACACTCTGTGGATCCTGTGACTTTCACCCGTATTCATTAAAAAGCAGTCAATCCTGGAGTAGACTGAGTGAGGTACTGAATAGTGTGTGTAGTCTCTTTCTAAAGGGTGAAGTTCTCTCCAAACATCAATTAGGCCCATTTCCTGTACTGATGTGTTAATAAACTTGGTCAGATGCATCTTGGTTTTTTTTTAGGCTTGTTGTATCCAAATTATGATTCACGACCACATTGAAGTCCCCTCCAAATATCAAAATACCTTCAGTCTCTAAAGCAATAATGTCAAACAGAGTTTGGAAAAAACATTTGGTACTCTCTGGGGGGGGGGGGGGGGCATATACATTGATCATTGTCACTACTTTCTTTTTCAGCTTTCCTTTAACTAATACATACCTTCCCTCTTTGTCCCTGACTTCTTTATGGCATTCAAATTGGACTGCATTTGTGATAAGGATAGCCACTCCCCTCTTTTGGCTAGTTTTATAGGAACTATAAAATGCATTTCTAAAGACCAAAGCGTTTTAGTTTCTCATGTCCTTGTTGAGGCAGGTGGGTTTCTTGTAAAAATAGTACCTGAGCCTTTTTTTTTCAGTTTAGCCAGGACCTTGCTCCTTTTAACTGGATTATTCATCCCATTTACATTGAGTGACACCAATTTGATAGTATTACGTGACATTTAATTTATCTACTCCTATCTTGCATTCATAAATCTCCAGATAACATGAAACTCTGCAGGTCTGAACATCTGGACAACATGTGCCAAATAAAAAAAAGAAAAAAAAAGAAAAAACAGTTGACTTCCAAGTAAGGGTGATTCCTTTCCATCCTGAGTCCCCGTTGGCAGGTATAGGGGAAAGCCTCCTGCCAGAAGGCCCCTCACTAGAGGTGAAACACTCAATTTCACGCATCCTAGTATCATCCAACGTCATCCGATAGCACTTATTTTTTAGTCCAAAAGAATTTGTGACACAATAACAGCTAGTTGGATGGGGTCTGCTCAGACTCCTGTCGTCGCTCTCTTGCTGTCTCACTCCCATCTAACTCTCTGCCATATCCTAGCTTGGAGAAGATGCTCCATCTCAGGGTCCGCCAGCTCCTCAGCGCTGTAATCAGGTGTCTCCACGGAGCAGCCTCTCCTCCTCAGCTCCTGCGCTGCATCTTGTGCACTATGATATGTGCATGTTCCTGAGTCCCAGTGAATGCGCATCTTGTCCAGCGGGGTCTGGAAGCGGACACCTCTCTCCTTCAGGGCCCTCTTTGTTCCCTTATATGCCTTGCGCTTCTGGACAACCACCGTTGCATAGTCGTGGTCAATGATAGACGTCGCCCGTCAATCATTACCTTCTTTCCCCAGGCCTTTTTCAATACCATTTGTTTGGTATTAAACTCCAGGAAATTTACCACTATAGACCTAGGTGGTGAATTACCTTCCGGTTTGCGAGCCAAAGCTCTGTGCGCGCGCTGGATCCGTACGTTGGTGTCCGTTGTTATTGAGAGTTCAGTTTTTGAAAGTTGCTCCACAAATTCAGACATAGATTTGCCTTCTTTCTCTTCGGGTACGTACGCCGCAGATGCGAATGTTATTTCGTCTAGACCGTCCTTCCAAATCAGTCAGTTTTTCTTGCATGGATTTCTGTTTTTTCATAGATTTAAACAGCACATTTTTCATAGCCTTGCTAATTGTCTCAGCCTCTTCAATTCGTGCTTCAGCTTTGTTTAGCCCAGTTTCATGGGCGTGGATTTGTTTGGAGTTTGCAGAAAGTTTATGATAAATTTCTTGCTTCAATACTCTGAGTTCGGTTTTCATGTCTTCTTTGATTTCTTCTTTAAATTTATGTAAGTTCACTTTATATTCAGTCCTGAAGTCATGTATTTCCTGATATTGTGTAGCATTGAGCGCACGGTTTCTGCTGAGTCATCGTTTTAAGCTTTGTCCATCTCCGGTGAATTCTTTCTTTCTCGTCCGTCACGTTTCTTTTGACTTCTAGTTGTCGCTCCCCCACGCATTCCAAAACAGAAAACTGTGAATTATGTAGCAATTAGTGAATTAAGGGAGGCTAGTTTTAAACTTGCTATCGGGAGCTCGAAATTAAGCAGCCATCTGCTCGCGTCGCCACCCTGTGTCCTCACCTTCTACACCATCGGCCTTCACATGCAACGGATCATCTCTTTACAGTTATGCCAACTGCCACAAGATCTAGGCACATCTTGCCTTCTCCTCACATTTCACATGTTTAAAGGGATTAGTCTGCTCTCCCATCCCCATCAACTACTCCCTGTCTTGCAGCACTTTCCCATGCATCCGAAAACGGAGCAAAACCTGTTCTCTCACCTCATCCCTTACCACCACCCACAGACCCAAATAGATCTTCCAGGTAAAACAGTAATTCACCTGCACTTTTTCCAATCTAGTGTATCGACCATGTGTTCACAATCCTGGAGTGCAATTCCATTACTCCTTGAAAGTGACAATTCAAGTAAATTGGGAGGAGGGGTGGGGGGGGGCGGGGTAATGAAGGCATATGGCATGCTTGTTCCCATAAGTCAGGGTGTTGAGTACAGGCCGGGGAGTAGCGTTGCAGCTTCATAAAACTTTGGAGTATGGTTTGGAGTAAACATATGGAGTAATGTTTGCAGTCCTGCATATCAGGATGGGTGTGGAGGCTTTGGAAAAGAGGTCCACTTGGATGATGCCTGGATTAGAGGTTATTAGAGAGTAGAGAGGTTGCTTTGCAGAGCACCTGAGCTCAAATTACAGGGGTGAAGCTAAATTGTTATTGCTGTTACTCCAACCATGCATCGCACCCCCAGCCTGGCCTCTTTGTCACAAGCTCTTGGAACAGAATTGGGCCACTCTGCCCATCAAGTCTACTCTGCCATTCAATCATGGCTGATCTGTATTTCCCTCTCAACCTCATTCTCCCGTCTTTGACCCATAACACCTGACACCCTTACGGTCAGTGTGTCAATCTCCACCTTAAAAATTCTATTGGCCTCCACAGCCATCTACAGCAAAGATTTCCACAGGTTCACCACACACTGCATAAAGAAATTCCTCCCTGTTTCCTTTCTAAAGGTATGTCCTTTTATTCTGAGGCTGTGACCCCTGGTCCTTAACTCTCCCACTAGTGGAAACAACCACTGCACAGCCACTCTATCCTGGCCTTTCACAATTCTTGAACTCATTTGTTCTCTCTTAGAAAAACAAAATAACTAGTTTTTCTCTGCAGCCTCCTGTGCAGTCACAATGGGGCCCAATGCAAATTTGAGGAACAATCCCTCACTGTGTGCTAGATGTCATATTCTCCAGCTGTAGGTAGCTCGCTTTCTCGGTCTGTATCACAACTGGACATTTTTCGCTGTTGTCAACTGTGATATCGAGTCCATTTTTCTTTCTCCAACAGGGCGGCCACAGTGGCGCATTGGTAGAGTTGCTGCCTTACAGCACTTGCAGCGCCAGAGACCATGGTTCAATTCCCACAACGGGCGCTGTCTGTATCACGTTTGTGACCGTATGGGTTTTCTTACAGATCTTCGGTTTCCTCCCACATTCCAAAGATGTACAGGTATCCTACAAGTAGGTTAATGGGCTTGGTGTGTGTGTAAAATTGTCCCTAAATTGTGTAGTATAGTGTTAATGTGTGAGTTAGTGTTCATCTGCGGGTACAGCTGGTGAGTGCGGACTCGATGGCCGAAGGACCTGTATCTCTAAACTAAACTAAATTATTTTTAAAGTACAGCATGACCTGCTGGTCATGTCCCACAGTCCCTGTATTAGCAAAACATCATGCTTTCTTTATCTTTTTTTAAATTTATTTAATATTTTTATTAGAAGCATTGCATATTATCTAAGGTACAACAGCAAATACAAATCAGACTTATCACAAACGTTGTACAGATATTACAGGATAATTTATATATGCTACTGTTTTTGATTTTTTTTGGGAAGGCAAGGGAGTGAAAAAAAAAGTAAAAGTATAAATCAATAATCAAGACGTTGTGATTAAATAATAATAATTATATAATAAAAAATAAAAAATAAAAAGAATAAAGATAAACAAGAAAAATTAAAAGAAAATAAAAACAATTATTATATAATAAAAAATTAAAAAAAGGAATACATCTTTACATTGAATGGAACAGTTTCATATAACACTATCTACTGAGATCTGTATGCTTTCTTTATCTGTACAAGTGTAGATTAACCATATTAATCTCTGCCAATATAGCCTTCATCACATACACTATGCATGATGCACATTCTGCCATGCTATGTAATCTAGTCCGGGACTTGAGCAAGGAATGCAGTTACTGATAACAACCCTGCTTGTCCCTAGCTCGGCAGCCTGTAAGATGATGCCAGTGCAGTCTATGTATTACTAGACTAAGTGGGACCCGTTGGCTCCCAGTCACACGGGAGGCCTGGTCACCCAACGCAACCCATTCCTCACATCTGTTCCCCCAATGCAACCTGTTCTTCCAAAGCATTATTTCACCACTCACCCATATCGCCTAACAGCACAGGTGCGGCTCATTTCCCCATATCCACCAACACTCAACCCCCCCCTCCTCCAGTTCATGTGGGGGAGGAGAGGAGGGAAGGCGGGTGTGCGGCAGGAGGGGAGGAGGGGAGTGGGAGTGTGTGTGGAAAGGGGGGTGGTGGTGGGAGGGGGGAGAGTGTGGGGTGGGAGGAGGGGGGGGTGTGTGGGGTGGGAGGGGAGGTGTGTATGTGGTGCGTCTCTTGATGCCTTCCTCAGGCGGGGCTGTCGGGGGCCGGTGGGGGAGGGGGGAGCATCCTGCGCACGGGGGAGGGGTCGGCTTCAGGCAGGGCCGGTGGGGGCAGCGCTGCCGTGGCCTACCGCTGAAGGACCCCTCCCCCCCACTATGGCCCCCAACAGCCTCCTCCTGAAGCCTCCCCCTCTCCCGCTGCAGGGCACTCCTCCCCCACCAGCCCCCGCCTGGATTCATTCCGTGCCTGGCTGCAGGATGGGTGGGGGGGGGGGGGGGAGTTGTGGGGGGGGGTTACGGGAGGCGTGTGGAGGTGAGGGGGCAGTATGGGGGAGGGTGTGGGGGAGGGGCGATATGGGAGGGGGGGTGTGGGGGAGTGAGGGAGGGGGGAATGGGGGTGGAGGAGAGGGGGGATATGACGGAGGGGGGTGTGGGGAGGGGAGGGTGTGGGGAGGGGGGTGTGGGGAGTGGGGTGGTGGGGAGGGGTGGTCGCCGCACTCTGCTCACCCCCCACCTTGGGGGCTGGGGGGAAACCGTTTAATCTCTTCCCTGTACGGGATCCCGACTTTTACCCTGTCGGGTCGCCGATGTCGTTGGGCCTAACATCGAGGAGCCGGTGGCGGCCTCCGACCGGGACTAACCTGAGGGCTCCAGTTGTGGAGCCTGCCGACTCACCATCGCTGGCCGACATCGGAGCGGGAAGAGCTGTGGTGGCGTGCAGCTGCGACCCGACTTCAGAGCTTCGGAGGCTCCGGCCGCAGGCCCGATGGACGGGAACATCAGGAGCTCCAGGTCCCTGGTGGGAGATGGCTTTTCGGAGCTCCCGCAACGCCAACTTTTCCCGCCGGAATCACGGGGTTTAAAGGACACTGAGCGGGGCCTAAACGGCCGCGGGACTTAGCATCGCCTGCTGAGGGCTTTAACATCGGGAGCCCCAGTCGCCTCGACGCTGCAGTTGGACTGCTGGACCGCGGGAGAAGAACAAAGGGAAGAGATAAGACTTCGCCTTCCATCACAGTGAGGAGGTGTTGGAGATCCACTGTGATGGATGTTTATATAAACTATGTTAAGTGTGGGTCTTGGGTTGTTTTGTAATGTAAAACTGTAGAAAATGCAATTTTGTTCAAACCAAGTTGTTTGAATGACAATAAAAGGCATTCTATTCTAATCTTATTCTATTCTTCAGCTTTCGGCTTCACTCACGGCCCCCGGTTCCACTCAGCAACTCCTGGCTCATCGTGCTGGTCACCGCAGAAGCAGCCCGCACGCTGTTCTCTCCCCATACGCTGCTCACTCCCCGCACTCGCTCAATACACTCTGCTCACTCCGCTCCTTCAGCTTTATTCTCCTCGCCGCTGATGATTGACAGCGGGTGTCGGAAGGGGCAGATTTTACGATTTTTAAACCTCCATATTTGTACTATTCCAACGATTGGAACACTTGCAGCACAGGAGAATGGCGAGTAAGGTGGCAAATAATCGTAGCGCTATCGGGTACCGTTTTTGCGCAAATTTAAAAGCAACGCAAACCGGAAGAGGACAAGATGAGAGTTTTATAAGTATATAGATCCTCTCTGCATACGTTTTAATAAAAGCCTTGTGGTTGACGTAATAATGGAGTGATTGCAAAACATGCTGTTAGAAGTGGGATTCGAACCCACGCCTCCAATTGGAGTTGATTACAATACAACAAGTAACTTCAAACTGTCCCCATTAATAATTGACCAGACAACCTCTACATCTCATTCTGCACCAGTTCAGATATTCCCATTGTCCTATCCATCTCTTCCTTCATCTTTTTGTCACTCTTTCCCAGTTTTGATGTCCGCGGAGCTCCATCATTATGTAACGGCAAATTCTCCCGCCAGAATCACGGGATTTGAAGGACTCTGAGCAGGGCCTAACGGGGCCTTCCAGAGTAGCATCCTTTCACCATAAGCTGTCTTCTATGAGTAAGCCAGCTCTGAATCCGAACAACCAAGCTATTCCCATGCGACTTAATCTCTACCCTGGACGACTTTATGAAATGCCATGTATGCAACATCCATTTTAATGCAACAATAAAATGAATAAACATACAATTAAAAATAATGCAATATATTATCAGTTATATACGTAACCAGACTCTGATAGTTTGAGAAAATGTTTGAGAAAATCCTTAAATTTATGTTAAACTGGAATATGTGAGCATGAATTGTGGAAACATTGTGGTCAGACAGCTCATTTTTACCCAGAGCCCGAACTGAATCTCAGCACAGCAGATGGGAAATTTAAATTAAAGTAATTAAATCAATATGTAATTAAAAAGCTGGTTTTGGTATTGGGGACCAATGACCTTTATCTCTAACAGATGCTGCTGAACCTCCTGAATATTTTCACCTTCTATCTGAAAAGCCCACCTGCTTCAGTCATGTCCTTCACAGAGGAGATCTCCGTCCTAATACAGTTTGAATTATATAACAACTTTCATTAGGTCATAAGTGATAGGAGCAGAATTAGGCCATTCGGCCCATCAAGTCTACTCCGCCATTCAATCATGGCTGATCTATCTCTCCCTCCTAACCCCATTCTCCTGCCTTCTCCCCATAACCCCTGACACCTGTAGTAATCAAGAATCTATCTATCTCTGTCTTAAAAATATCCATTGACTTGGCCTCCGCAGCCTTCAGTGGCAAATAATTTCACACATTCACCACCCACTGACTAAAGAAATTCCTCCTCATCTCCGTCCTAAAGGAAGATCCTGTAATACCAAGGCTATGACCTCCCACTCGTGAAAACATTCTATCCACATCCACTCTATCCAAGCCTTTCACTATTCGGCAAAATAGATTCACCATTGTGGGTGATCTGTATCCGCCCTTTGAAATGGCCCAGTGAGCCACTCACCTCAGGACTAATTAGCCCTCATCCTATGAAGAAGTAAAAGTATGTTACCCTCCGGAAATGCGTTGGCCCTATTGGTTGTGGGTTCAAGCTTTACCAAGCTGTAACACAGAATCTAGGCAAGTATTTTGGTTCAAGGAACAGCATTAGGCTTTGCAGTTGAGCTGATGCCTAATTTACCTCAACTGAATCTAACGGTTTAACATTGTTATTCAGAAAAGAGACTTCTCTGCCTGAAGCAATCTTATCAAAAAGTAATATCGCAGTTACCCTTCATTTGCTGTTCGTTGTACCTCGCTTTGCAAAAACTCTCTGCCCTTTCTCTACATGACCATGAATTCATTTGAAAGGAAGATAGCTGAATGTGCAGTATTTTTAGGGACACGACATCCCAGGCTGATTCTCAGATGCAAGGTGAAGTTCCTGCGGTCCTTAATCAAAGGACCATCAGATGTCCCCGGTCAACTTTATCTTTCAGCATTCACACTCTCGCAGCTGCTGTTTTCAAACAGTATTTTCAAACGGGTTCTGTTTTCAGTTTGCTTATTAATGTCATATTTATGGAGAAACCTATCCAGGCAAGTCATACCACACGAGTTCATTGGGTAGCACAAGTGAGAAAATAAGGAGTACAAAGATAATTTTACAGATTCAGAGAAAGCACAGAGAAAAAAAGTGCAAGGGCTGTAACAAAATAGGTTGGAAGATTGTGACTTCATACTAAGCGTACAAGGAGTCCATTCAAGGGTCTGAAAACAGTGGGGAAGAAGCTATTCTTGGGGTGGAAGATTGCAACCTGCACCTGGTCCGCCCTGTTTCGACTAATGCAATCAACTCGACGTGTACAAACGGAAGATCAAATAGAACAAGTTATCCTACAAATTTAGGCTGTGCACGCCACACGAAAGAAGAAGAAGAACTATTCTTGAATCTGGAGGCATGTGCGTTCAAGCTTTTTGTATTTTCTGCTGAAATGGGGAGGAGAAACCCGAGAATAAGTGGGATGTGAGTGCTCGCTGATTATGTTGACTGCTTTATTGAGGAAGCATGAAGTCTGGGTGGGGTTGTGGGTGGGTGGTGGTGGGTGTGGTTGGTGGGAGAGAGGGTTGATTTGAATGGTGGATTGGGCTGCATTGCTCTGCAACCTATTGTGGTCTTGAGCAGAGCAGTAGGCAAAGCAGGTTGTGATGATCTGGATAGATAGCTTTTATTCAGAAGCTCAGTCTGAAGAAGGGTCTTGACCCGAAACGTCACCCATTCCTTCTCCCCAGAGATGCTGCCTGTCCTGCTGAGTTACTCCAGCATTTTGGGTCTACATTCAATTTAAACCAGCATCTGCAGTTCTTTCTTCCACATAGATAGCTTTTATGATGTATCTGTAGAAATTGGGAAGAGTCATTGGAGACATGTTAAATTTCCTTAACCCTCTGGGGAAGTAGAGCGTTTGCTGTTCTTTATTGGCCACAGCATAATTGTGGTGGGATCAAGATCATTTGTAAGTGATATTCACATGGAGAACCTTTAAGTTCTCAACCATCTCCACCTCTATAACATCGCCACGGACTGGGGTAGTCCATCCTGCGTCCTGAAGTTGATGATGAGCTCCTCTGTTTTGATAGCTTTGAGGGAAAGGTTACAGAAAAAGATGGAGTAACTCAGCATCTCTGGAGAAAAGAAATGGTCTGAAGAAGGGTCTCGACCTAAAACATCACCTATTCCTTGTCTCCAGAGATGATGCCTGACCCGCTGAATTGCTCCAGCTTTTCATGTCTATCATCGCTTTAAACCAGCATCTGCAGTTCCTTCCTACATATTGAGGAAGAGGTTGTTGTCTTGGCATTCTGCTACTAAGCTCGCTATCACCATCCTGTACTCCATCTCCCCATTGTTTGAGATCTGTCCCACGACAAAGTGAAAACCTGTTAACGGAATTAGAGCAGAGTCACACTTAGACTCTCAGCACGCAGCATTGATTTTTATCTAAGAGAGATGACTTGGCCATTTATTTATTTCCTGGTTGTGATATCTTGTAGATTGATTGACCTACTTTTTAAATTTAGAATGATGTTCAACAACACTACTTACCATCCTCTGTTGATTAAATAAGGTCACCTTGGCTCATTACTTAATGAGTGCTGAACACAATTCATCTAAAGACTGAGTGCTTCATCTGCCGGGATGCAGTGGATGGGACAGGTACAATTATGCATGGAGTATAGAAGCTATACGATGGTACAAATGCCATGGGGGACATGTTTGCTGGCACTGCCTTTCAAATCATTTCAAGTCACTGTATATCTTGCTCCATGCGCAGCTACAAAGTGCTCCCGGGCAATACAGCATTCCACGCATCACCTACATTCATGGCACAAATCCCAATGCCTTCATGTTGCCACAATCCACTGCCTTCTCGTCCAACCCGCCCCTCCTACAACCTCATCTACTGCATCTGCTGTTTCAGGTGTGGACTCCTACACATCGCCGAGATTAAGCGCTGGCTCAGCGATCTTTTCGCTGAGCACCTCCGATCACTCCGCCTATATGCACATGATTTCCCGTTTGCTAAACACTTTAACTCCCTCTCCCATTCCACACTGACACTTCTGTCCTGGGCCTCTTCCATTGTCAGAGTGAGGCCCAAAGCAAATTGGAGGAATAACATCACATATTTCACTTGAGCAGCTTACACCCCAGCGGTATGAACATTGACTTCTCTAACTTCAAGTAACCCTTGCTTTCCCTCTCTCTCCATTCCTCCCCCATCCTAGTTGTCTGACCAGTCTGACTGTCCGCCAGATTACAATATATATGCCTCATTGTCCACTTCCCATAGCTAACAATAATCTATTCTACATTTTCTTTGGTCTTCACACATTACCCTTCCATATCTCTGTGTCTCCCTCACTCCTGGCTCAGTCTGAAGAATGATCTAGACCAGAAATGTCACGCATTCCTTCTATCCAGAGATGCTGCCTGTCCCATTGAGTTACTCCAGCATTTTGTGCCTATATTCGAGGGGGAAGATAATTCCATTTGGACAGGTACATGGATGGGATGCCATTTGGATAGAGCTGAGTTACTCCAGCATTTTGTGTTCCCATCTTCGGTTTAAACCAGCATCTGTAGTCCCTTCCTACACTGCCATCACCATGTAATTAGCACAACAAACAAGAGCTTGTTGCTGTTGACAAGGGCTGTCCGTTGAGAATGAGGAGTAGGAGTTCCTGACAGCAGTTGTGTGCGGCAGCCACGAAAGGTGAGGCAGCCACACACAAGATGAGATACATTGATGTGTTGAAATAACCTCTCTGATGCTCTGGGTGGTTTGGAAGAGTCCTAACTGACCTGGCATTTGTTGTACTGCACTGTCCGTTGCACAGTAGCACGGTAGATTGAGCAGCTATCTGCCTCTTTGGTGACCCTCGGACTATCCTTGAAAGGACTTTACTGGCTTTACCTCGCACTAAACATTATTCCCTTATCATCAGTCTGAAGAAGGGTCTCGACCCGAAACGTCGCCCATTTCTTCTCTCCAGAGATGCTGCCTGACCCGCTGAGTTACTCCAGCATTTTGTGTCTCCCTTCATTTTTAACCAGCATATGTAGTTCCTTCCTACACAATGGCAGAAGTCTGAATTCCCATTCAGCATGCAGATATCGTAATGCTGATAAAAGCTGCCACATTGACCACGGTACACGGCAGTGTTTCCACTTTGAAGGAAATTTCCAGAAATTCGGCAAATTCTGGTTTTCTTCGGGTAAATTTTGGGTAATTTTGGGATATTTCCGCATCCAGCCCGCGAAGGGGTATAAAGGTAATACACACAGCAATGCCGGTTTGGCGTTCAAAGTTTATAGCAGTAGTATACTAAGACTGTGTACAGAGTCACTGGTTTGGGGCCATTTTGAAGTCCTCAGTTGTTGTAAGTGCAGGGTTCTTGACTTGACAATGAAGGCCCGTTGTCCTGGTGGCACTTCCTAGTCAGGAAATGGTGATGGGTAAACTGTTGGGACTAAAGGCAGATAAATCCTCAGGGCCTGATGGTCTGCATCCCAGAGTACTCAAGGAGGTGACCCTAGAAATCGTGGATGCATTGGTGATCATTTTCCAATGTTCTATAGACATTGGATCAGTTCCTGTGGATTGGAGGGTAGCCAGTGTAACCCCACTTTTTAAGAAAGGAGGGAGAGGGAAAACGGGGAATTATAGACCAGTTAGCCTGACATCGGTAGTGGGGAAGATGTTTCAATCCATTATTAAAGATGTTATAGCAGCGCATTTGGAAAGAAGTGACAGGATCGGTCAAAGTTGGCATGGATTTAAGATGGGGAAATCATGCTTGACCAATCTTCTGGAATGATTTGAGGATGTAACAAGTAGAATGGATAAGGGAGAGCCAGTGGATGTGGTGTATCTGGACTTTCAAAAAGCATTTGACAAGGTTCCACACAAGAGATTGGTGTGCAAAATTAGAGCATATTGTATTGGGGGTAGGGTATTGACATGGATAGAGAACAGGTTGGCAGGAAGCAAAGAGTAGGAATTAAAGGGTCCTTTATCAGAATGGCAGGCTATGACTATTGGTGTGCCGCAAGGCTCAGTGCTGGTACCTATGTTATTTACAATATATTAACGATTTAGACGAGGGGAGCTTCAACAAGACCTGGGTGTGCTTGTACACCAGTCACTGAAAGTAAGCTTGCAGGTACAGCAGGCAGTGAAGAAAGCTAATGGCATGTTGGCCATAGGCAAAGGATTTGAGTATAGGAGCAAGGAGGTTCTACTGCAAGGAGGTACAGAGACCACACCTGGAGTATTGTGTGCAGTTTTGGTCTCTTAATTTGAGGAAGGACATTCTTACTATTAAGAGAATGCAGCATAGGTTCACCAGGTTAATTCCCACGATGGCGGGACTGACATATGATGAAAGAATGGGTCGACTGGGCTTGTATTCACTGGAATTTAAGATGAGGGGATCTTATAGATACATTTACAATTCTTAAGGGATTGGAGAAGCTAGATGCAGGAATAATGTTCCCAATGTTGGGGGAGTCCAATACCAGGGTCACTGTTTCAGAATAAGGGGTAAGGGTAGGCCATTTAGGACTGAGATGAGGAAAAACGTTTTCATCCAGAGAGTTATGAATCTGTGGAATTCTCTGCCACAGAAGGCAGTGGAGGCCAATTCACTAGATGTTTTTAAGAGCGTTAGATTTAGTTCTTCAGGATAACGGAATCGAGGGACATGGGGAAAAAGCAGGAACGGGATACTGATTTGGATGATCAGCCATGATCATATTGAATGGTGGTGCTGGCTCGAATGGCCAAATGACCTACTCTTGCACCTATTGTCTATGTTTCTAGATTGCAGAGTTGGCCTGGCCAAGCGTAGTCGTGGCTTCCTCTTGCTCCACTGCAGGAGGTGGAATATGCAGTCGTTGACTGTGGCCCTGTGCGCACTGTAATGGATACTGAAGCTTTAGTTTAGTTTAGTTTAGTTTAGTGTAGAAACAGGCCCTTCGACCCACCGAGTCCACACCGACCAGCAATCCCGGCACATTAACACTATCCTACACACACAAAGGGCAATTTTACATTTCTACCAAGCCAATTAACATACAAACCTGTACGTCTTTGTAGTGTGGGAGGAAACCCAGAAGATCTCGGGAAAAAAACCCACGCGGTCATGGGGAAAAAGTACAAACTCCGTACAATCAAGATCGAACCCGGGTCTCTGGCGCAGTGAGGCCTTTCTTGAGGTCCTCTGAGGAAGCGCTGTATGTATTTAGGTATGTATTGTTGATTTATGTACCACTGTTTGTAGCAAGTTAGTACCTGCGCTATTGTAAAGCACTTTGGTCAACGAGAGTTGTTTTTAAATGTGCTGTAGAAATAAAATTGACTTGACTTGACTTGACTTGAGGCAGTAGCTCTACCGCTGCACCACCATGCCTTGATTCCTGGTGTGGTTATCACAATGATCAGCTTCCATTCCCTTTGCGTTGTTGGTCAACTAAGCCACTGGTTTCCCAGCCTACAGGAACTGCAGAGTGTCCACGGCTAGCCAATGTAGCCAATGAACAGCATGGTTAATGCTGGCTATGGACGCTACTCACACATGGAGCTGGAGTGTTGTGCTGTGAGCAATGCGCATGGACTAACGTCACGTTAAGACATGCACTTGGATTGTATTCTCTGGAGCATCGGAGGCTGAGGGGAGAACTGATGAAGTTTACGGAATTACAGGATGAGTGGTTTAGTGGCAACGAGGCATACAAATAGTAAAAACCTCTGATCCGTGTAGGAAGGAAGTGCAGATGCTGGTTTTGACGAGCCTCCCGTCTAGCTCCCTACCCTCCCACCACAATCAGTTTGAAGAAGTATCCCAACCCGAAAGGTCACCTTTCCGTGCTATCCAGAGCTGTGAAGGAAAGAACTGCAGATGCTGGTTTAAACCGAAGATAGTCACAAAATGCTGGACAGGCAGCATCTCTGGGGAGAAGGAATGGGTGCCGTTTCGGGTCAAAACCCATCTTCAGTCTGAAGAAGGGTCTCGACCCGAAACGTCACCCTAAACCTATGATTATATTGTTTTCACACTCATTCACATCTCTAGTCTCCCTCTCCCCTGACTCTCAGCCTGAAGAAGGGTCTCGACCTGAAACATCACCCATTCCTTCTCTCTAGAGATGCTGCCTGTCCCGCTGAGTTACTCCAGCATTTTGTTTCTATCTTCTTTTCCTGGCTGCCTTTTGCAGCTGCTTCCCTGGCTTTACATAGGGCAGAAGGAGTTTCATTAAAGCTGATAATTAAAGGGCCTGTCGCACTTGGGCGACATTTGCGCGGCATTTACGCGACATGGTAAAAATTGGTTAGCGCATTGTGACACGTGCGTGGTGAGGCGTGGTGGCGTATGCAGTGACACACGGTAACGCACGGTGCCCCAGGATTTTGGAATGCTCGAAATCCTCGCGCACCACCTGTGTGACGTATGCCTTGCACACGCTGACGAATTATGGCGTACGCTGACGTACTGACGGCGTACGTGTAATGCATGGTGACGCATAGTTATGCACGGTGATGCACGAACATTGCCTATGCTAATTTATGATGTGTCACCGTGCATCAATGTCCGTAACCATGCGCCGCCCGTACGCTGTCGGCGCGCCATTTGCGCGTCATTTGAGCGCTGCACCACATGATCACCCGGGTATAAAGCGCGCGTAGTTTACATTTTTTTCACTGGAAAAATCCTTGCCACGGAGATCAGACTAAGTACGAACAACATCGCAAATGGCTCCCAAAAGAAGCAGGGCCCTCAAGAGCCATTGGCGCGTGTCTGTCGTAATGTCAGACGATTTTTCATGCGACTGTTGCGTGTCGGTCATGTAAATGAAATGCAAATGACGCCGAAGTGGGACAGGCCCTTAAGGTACTGGTGAGGAGCAGGTACTTCAATCTTAAATGGACCTCGCTGCGTCCGTGTCTTGTGTTAGCATTCTGCTCACATTTTTCATCTCCTCTCACTTCAAATGAAGGCTTACTAAATCAACGGTCTCCCTTATGGGTTGTAAATTAATGTTCAAGCTCCTTCATTTACAATTAAATCCCATCCTGAAATAAGTAAATGAAGCATGTGCGGCAGCAGTTTCCATGGTGATGGCCAGAAGGCATTCTGGGATGTCTTGATAGTGAAGCGAGTGGAACATGCCTCAAGATGTGAGTTAATATCAGAAGTAAGGCAAGTGACCTTTTAGAGGTCTCCCAGACTCACCGCAGCACAGTTTTGTAATCTACACGCTGATTACAGGGATTAAGGGATAATGACATCCCTCTGTCTGGTAATTAATAGGATGCTTCTTGACAAAAAAATCCTGATGTTATGTCTCCTGCTCTTTTGTCAGATTAACAGGTTATAAACTGGAATGATATTGAAATTTGTTTCCAAACATATTATTTTCGGACGAGGTTTTCATTTTTGTGGTGCTGCTGTAGATATTCTTCCAACTCATCTTCTTGCTTGCATCAACGTGATATTTCCCTAGTCGAATGTATTTTTAATGGCTTTAGATGATGCAATTCATTTATAATGGGTCTTGGAGATTACATTGTAGTTTCTGAGGTTCAGAAATGTGCCTTGGTTGAAGTTTGTACCTCTCTATTCCATTCCAAGTAGTTCTAATGGAGAGTATCACCATTTAGAGCACAAGATTAGTTTATTGTAGTTTAGTTTAGTTTAGAGATACAGCATGGAAACAGGCCCTTTGGCCCACCGAGTCCATGCGATCCTCTGGGGATAGTGGGGAGTCCAAAACCAGGGGCCACAGTTTAAGAACATTTCGCACTGAGATGAGGAAAAACGTTTTCACCCAGAGAGTTGTGAATCTGTGGAATTCTCTGCCATAGAATGCAGTGGAGTCCAATTCACTGGATGTTTTCAAGAGAGAGTTAAATTTAGCTCTTAGGGCTAAATCAAGGGATATGGGGAAAAAGCCGGATTGGAATACTGATTTTGGATGATCATCCATGATCATATTGAATGGTGGTGCTAGCTCAAAGGGCCGAATGGCCTACTCCTGCACCTATTTCTATGTTTCTATGTTAACACTACCTGACACATACTAGGGACTATTTACATTTCTATCAAGCCAATTAACTTATAAACCTGTACGTCTTTGGAGTGTGGGAGGAACAAAGTTCTCGGAGAAAACCCACGCAGGTCACGGGAAGAATGTACAAACTCCGTACAGACAAGCACACATAGTCAGGATCGAACCCTGGTCTCTGGCACTGTGAGGCAGTAGCTCCACCACTACATCACCATGCCGCCCTTGGTATATGGTGTATGTTTTGCATGCCCCAATTCTACACAAAAGGGTTATATTGGTCAGTACTCGAAAATGTAGCATTAATGTGCCTGACCAACACCATGAAACATGAAAGATGAATTATGCAACTGCATATACTGATTTACAAAAACGGCACAAAGTGCTTGAGGAAATCAGCAGGTCAGGCAACATTTCTGGAGAACATGGATAGGTGATGTTTTGGATTGGGACCCTTCTTCAGACTGATTGTGTGAGGTGGGGGGGTGGAGAAGAAAACTGGAAGAGAGGAGGGACAGGATAAAGCCCGTCAGGTAATAAGTGGATACAGGTGAGGGGGGTGGGGGGGGTGGGGTGGGAGGTTAATAAGCAGATGGTTGGACAAAGGGAAGAGATGAAGAGCCAGGAGGTGTGAGACATAGGGATTGAAGCGTGACGAATTATGAAGCTAAAGGAAGGAATGTAGGTGGATTGGGAGGGGGAGGGTAGAAATAGGTACAAGTCCAAGTGGTGCAGAAGGTTGGGGAGTCGGGGAGAATGTGGGGGGGGGGGGTTAGTTTCCTAAAATAGGATAATTTCAATGTTCATACCATCGGGTCGTAAGTTACCCAGGCAGCATATGGGGTGCTGTTCCTCCAGTTTGTGTGTGGCCTCACTCAGGCAATGGAGGAGGCTCAGGACATGAAGGTCAGTAATGGAATGGTTAGCAACTGAGAGATCCAGTAGGCCTTGGCAGACCGCACTCAAGTGTTTGGTGAATGGTCGCTGAATCTACGCTTGGTCACACCGGTGCTCAGGAGGCCACATCAGGAACAATGGATAGAGGAGGTTAGAGAGGTGCATGTGAACCTCTGCCTCATTGGAAGCACTGATGGGATGGCGTTGAGGAGGTATAGGGAATGGAGGAGAGGGAGGAGGTCCAGGGGATGGAGATGAGGGAGGAGATATAGCATATAGAGTTGAAAGGTGAGCTGTCTAATCATTGTCATGTGTTCACTGAAGGGAACATTAATTATCGGTCTTTATCACCTTCCTTCACAGTTACAAGGACAAAGAGAGGGTTGCGTGTTTAATTATTATATGTATCAAAATGGAACAGTGACATTTTTACTTTCATCCCTACCACCTTCAGAGAGTAATGTACCTGTACCCCGAATGAGTTGGATTTCATTAGAGATCTCTTCCTCCTCATGTTGGTTAAAAATTGCCTTGGTCGTTCATAAGTCACTCTTCGAATAGGAACTGGATCAACTTATCAAACTGTTAACAGGCTAATGGGCACTCCTCCCGTAAGCTCGGATGTAGTCCTGATCATCCGACCCACCTCACTGTAGATCTTGCACTTTTTTCTCAGTTTGTAGATTGTAAGATCATAAGAGATAGGAGTAGAATTAGGCCATTTGGCCATCATGCTTACTCTGCCGTTCAATCATGGCTGATTTATCTCTCCTTCCTAACCACATTCTCCTGCCTTCTCCCCGTAGCCTCTGGCAATTGACTCCGTAACTGTCTTGCTACAATGTTGTAACACGACATTCTGCACTCCGGTCTTTGTGCTTGTGTGCGACTTGATTGTACTTATATATAGTGTGAGCTAAATGGAGTGTCTTTTAAATGTTTTTATAGAACCTGCCCAAACCATCTCCCCTGGCAGTCCATTCTATATACTCACCACTCTGAGTGAAAAAGTTACAAGTCAGATTCCTATTAAATCTTTCCCTCACATTAAACCCTTCTGGGCATAGACTCTGTGCATTCATTGTATCTATTTCCCTCATGATCTAATATACATTTATAAGATCACATATCATCCACAGAAGGCAGTGCAGGCCAATTCACTGGATGTTTTCATGAGAGAGTTAGATCTAGCTCTTAGGGTTAACAGAATCAAGGGATATGGGGAAAAAGCAGTATTGGCTCGAAGGGCCGAATTGCCTACTCCTGCACCTATTTTCTATATTTTTATGTTTCTACCCTGCTGCGCTTCAAGAAATAATGCCCGAGCCTGCCAAGCCTCTCCCTATATCTCAGGCCTGGCAACTTCCTCGTAAATCTACTCTGCACTCTTTCCAGCTTAATGATGTCCTTCTTATAGCAGGGCGACTAGGACTGAACACAATGCCGGCTGCTTCTCTGTTCTCAGTGGATCCCCGCCAGGTCTCTCTCTGCGGACCCCCGCCGGGCTGCTCTCTGCGGACCCCCCGCCGGGGTTGCTCTTTGCAGCCTATTGGTCGTTTGGCTCTGCAGTGCATCCCAGGAGTGCCCTATCAACCCTATCTACCTGTGACTCCACTTAAATCTCTCACCTTCTACCTCAGCTCCTTCCAATCGGTCTCAGGAGTCAAAAACACTCCCTGAACCACGACACACATTCCCATTTGATAATATGGACGGAGTCATGTCGATGGACCTGATAGACCCAGGCTGTTCACAGTAAAAATCTGCTTCATCCTAAATGGGCCTCTCGGCTAAGGAGATGCTTGGCTCCTTGTTTGGGCTTCACAGTACCCATGGAAAGGAGCAGATGGCATGAAGTTGGCATTTCAATTGTTGGCACGGGTTAATCATCCACCAGTATGCTTGCACCCATTTTTAGAATCCTTTCACATTACCCCCTATGACATTGCTAATGTCTCCTCTATTGGTTACAATCTCTGCAATTCTTTTTATGCTATGCCAAATAATAAGTTGACAGTCTCTTCCCTTTCACTCGGATCATAACACTGACAGATGAGATATCACCTTTGCTGTGGTAAATGCAATTAAGGAATCTATTAATTGGGCTTTCAACAAGTCCAGAATAAAAACCAGGCTGGTCTCTGAAAACTCGTCTAATTATTAACTGGAAGATATTTCCGCATTCAAAGAGTTAAGAGAGGAACAAAAAGTAAAAAGCTTTTCTTATTCATTTTTAAACTTTTGGAAGTGAGTACAGAACTCCTTGTTAACATAGAAACAAAGAACATAGGAGCTGCTCATTCGGCCCCTTGAATTCGCTCTGGCATTCAATATGATTATGGCTGATTATCCAAGTTCAGTGCCATGTTCTGCTATTCTCCCCATAGAGTCATAGAGTCATACAGCATGGAAACAGGCACTTCGGCCCAACTTGCCCACACTGGCCAACATGTCCCCGCTACACTAGTCCACTTTCACAGGGTGAAGCACTGCAGGAAGCCGAGATCTGCATTCATAAAAATGACCATTAAAATTAATTAGTAATTAAATTGGAATGGGAGAAATTAACCTCTGTGGTTTAGAAACATGGAAACATAGAAAATAGGTGCAGGAGTACGCCATTCGGCCTTTCGAGCCAGCACCGCCATTCAATATGATCATGGCTGATCATCTAAAACCAGTACCCCATTCCTGCTCTTTCCCCATATCCTTTGATTCCTTTAGCCCTAAGAGCTGGATCTACCTCTCTCTTTAAAACATCAAGTGAATTGGCCTCCACTGCCTTCTGTGGCAGAGAATTCCACAGATTCACAACTCTCTGGGTGAAAACGTTTTTCCTCATCTCAGGACTAAATGGCTTACCCCTTATTCATAAACTATGACCCCTGGTTCTGGACTCCCCTAACATCACGGTCATTTTTCCTGCATCTAGCCTGTCCAATTTAATATGTTTCTATAAGACCCCCTCTCATCCTTCTAACTTCCAGTGAATACAAGCATAGACAACCCATTCTTTCATCATATGTTAGTCCTGCCATTCTGGGAATTGACCTGGTGAACCTGCGCTGCACTCCCTCAATAGCTATAATGTCCTTCCTCAAATTAGGAGACCAAAATTCCACACAATACTCCAGGCTTTGGTCTCACCAGGGCAACATGCCATTAGCTTTCTTCACTGCCTGCTGTACCTGCATGCTTACTTTCAGTGACTGATGCACAAGCACACCCAGGTCTCGTTGCACCTCCCCTTTTCCTAATCTGACAGTATTCAGATAATAATTTGCCTCCCTGTTCTTGCGACCAAAGTGGATAGCCACACATTTATCCAAATTATACCGCATCTGCCATGCATCTGCCCACTCACCCGACCTATCCAAGTCACCCTGCAGTCTCATAGCATCCTCGTTGCAGCTCACACTGCCACCCAGCTTTGTGTCATCCGCAAACTTGGAGATGCCGCATTTATTTCCCTTGTCTAAATCATTAATATATATTATAAACAACTGGGATCCCAGCACCGAGCCTTGCGGCACCCACCAGTCATTGCCTGCCATTCTGAAAAGGATCGAACCAGTTCTCTATCCATGTCAATACCCTATCCCCAATACCATGTGCTCTAATTTTGCACACTAATCTCTTGTGTGGGATCTTGTCAAAGGCTTTTTGAAAGTCCAAATACACCGCTTCCACTGGCTCTCCCTTATCCATTCTACTTGTTACATCCTCAAAAAATTCCAGAAGATTAGTCTACCATGTTTTCCCCTTCATAAATCCATGCTGACCTTGACCGATCCTGTCACTGCTTTCCAAATGCGCTGCTATAACATCTTTAATAATCAACTTAAGCATCTTCCCCACTACTGATGTAAGGTCCCTCTCCCTCCTTTGTGAAAAAGTGGAGTTACATTGGCTACCCTACACCCCACAGGAATAAATCCAGTCGAGAGAACATTGGAAAATGATCACCAATGCATCCACAATTTCTAGGGCTACCTCCTTGAGTACACTGGGAGTTTCTATTCTTGATAACCTATGATTGTCAGTCATATGGGCTGCTCCATTTACACAGAAAGTAAAATAGACAAGGGATCTCCCTACTTCACATTCTTCAGTGACCTTTATTTCTATATCACTCTCACTTATAAAATGTCCCAAATAACAGGGTAGTTGGAACGATGAGTAAACCCATGACTGGAGAGGGTTTTTTTTTAAGAACAATCCAAAAGGGACAGAACAGATGGTGAGACAATGGGAATTTATGGCACAGGTTACAGGTTGATGTCTCAGTGGCTGCAGGCATTGACACCATTGATAGAGCTGGCTTTGACTATGAATGAGCCGCAAAGAGAGTGGAGCTGTCAGTGTAACTCTACAGCACAAGTAAACACTTAGACTAGGAGAACCTGGTGGTAGAATCTCTCTGAACTAAAAGTAGATTGAGATTTTTATTCTTTTTAGTTTTACTTTACTTTAGTTTAGAGATACAGAACGGAAAGTGTCCCTTTGGCCCACTGAGTCCGTGCAGACCAGCAAGGGTCAATTTACACTGGGGTCAATTTACAATGATACAATGCTAATTTTACTTCGGAGTCACGTGAGTGACTACGTGAAGAAGCCCCGCCAGGCGCATGCGCATCATTACGTCCGCGCATGTGGCACTGAACGGGCTGGAGGGCACAGCTCCACCAGCGGGTAAGTAGGAACTTCTAAGGTAAGTGTTTTAAAAACTTTACTTATATTTCCACTCCGTAAAGCTGGCTCGAGCAGTCAGTAGGAGTGGGGAGTTGGAGCTGTCACTTCCGAAGATCCGTCTTAGCGTGGGTCCAGTGATTCACCAATTTGATCGGGTCAGGAGATAAGCAGTTAAAATAGCGCACTAATTTTCCCCATTAGCTCCATTGACAAAAGGCAGGCCAACTGGCATTTGCTTCAGAATGAGCCTGGCCATCTGTTTATTTCCAAGGGTGCTAGCAGACTGAGGCTGCTCCTAGCCATGAAAAGGCAAATATAAAGTCACAGACCTGGGTTCTCTGACAACAATGGTGACTCTTCCCCTGATCATACAAGACTGTGGGGGAGGTTGGGAACATGCAGCTGATGCTCCAACCTTGATTACATAAGGTTCCAAGGGCCAGTGCTGTCCAAGAGGGCCATACCAAGACCAACATATGGAGGGTCCATATATTGGGGTTCCTTCCAGCGCCTTGTTTAGGACTGGAGGATGCCTCCCTACCATATGATTTGGGAGAAGCGGGCAGATTGCAGCTGACCCTGATGCTGGTATCCCTGCTTATGTGCAAACACCAGCGCTCACAAGAGCCACGCTCCGGGTGCCTCGGAAATGGCACTGAGTTGCTATTCCAGAGGGGACTGGTGAGGCAATGGAACAATCCCTTGCCAGCAGTATCAATTATGTAGTACCTCACCAGCTCCAGCAAGACATGATGCAAGTGACTGCAAACAATATGAGACACCTGTTTAATGTGCATTACTGAAAGTGCCTATGGTGACCCAGGTTCTGGGCACCCATAAGTCCGTCTTTGACGGGACAGGAGGTTCGGTGTTAACACGTCCTCCAACTGGTAGCTGCAGCAATTACTGCATTTGGCACTATGGTCCAAGGGACAATCATTCCTCAAACTGACAACAGATATCTTGGGTATTTTATACAATGCATTTTTCAGGAAATTGCATCAGGGAATATCGCCATCAGGCCAACACTAAACCAAAAATTTGCTGCTCTATGTAGGGCGACTAATGTACAAACGCCTGAAATATTGTTTGGAACGGACCTTGTCATGAAAATTCGTGAAATTCATGATGAGGCCAAAGCAATTGGCTTAATGTAGTCAAGCATTTTGAGGCCACCTATTCGCAACCCTGGGTTAATACTGAAGGTCAGATCCAGGTGCTGGGCTCAGCAGGGGCAGGCCAGTGGGGCAATGAGGGTACCCACCGAGACAGACCGGCTACAAACCCAATATGAGCAGACAACAGCTTTACAGGTCAACTGTAGATGTACAGGGACTTTTCTTAACAATAAGGTTCTGGTGGCCAATCTCCTATTGGAGGTTGATTACAAATTTTTTCTAATGAATGGTGCTGTATAATGTATGATATGTTTATACTAAATACTGTCTCACGTCTCCCATTGAGTTTATCTCAGGGATAGATCCACCTCAACAGCACAAGCCTATTAAATGTGGGTGTTTTCTGCTCAAAAGCCTGAAGAGGTAGATAATGGTGATTGATAAAGCCATTAATCATCCTCCACAATTGTGTCTAATATTTCCCCAGATCTTAAAAATGATGGGTGTTGTAGAGTAATTCTCGTCCTCAATCACTTAAATTCGTTACTGCTTAACACCAGCTATCACAGGGCTGTTACGTGGCAACTATTGGTTTGCAAGATGTGTATTATTCACTGCCAATTCATGCTCATTATCACAGGTACTTGAAATTTAATTGGATGGCACAGCTGTGGCAATACAAAGCATTGACTCCTGGATTAAGTTCAGCACCCAGGCTATTTATTAATTTGTTAAAACCTGTGCTGGTGCTATTCAGCCCAACATCACATTGTAATGGCTTATTTAGCTGATATCTTATTTATCAGCAACACTAATGAGTCAGCTGAAGAATCGGTGCTTGAGTCATTAGGGGTTGCTCCATCCAACTAAATCCAAGTTACAGCCAACCCACAATATAGAGTATTTGGGGTTTCTTATTAATTCCGTTGCTATAACAGTAACATTACCAACAGCCAAGGTTGTCGATGATGATGTCTGTACTTGCCTCCCACAAAACTTTATCCCTCCATCCGAGAAGACGCTAAGGTCATTGGTAAATGGGGAGCAGGTTCCTGCAGTACATTTGGGCCTTTGCATTATCAACATTTGGAGAGAGCATGAGAACTAGCACTAAAATCGAATGCAGGCCATTTTCATCGGGTTATCCAGTTACCAACCGCAGCTCTCGCAGAATTGCAGGGGTGCATTGTTAATGTTAATCCAGCTACCAATAACATTTTGGGTACTAGACCCTTCACTAATCTTCCAGAATGATGTCAGCGCTCTCGTTCGGGGGGCTATGGACACCGAGTCTAGCTGTGGGGGTTGCTGGCATGAACACGAAGGGTTGATTCGCCACACACACGGGATAAATTCTTTCGCATTATTGGGAGCATTTTATCGGTAAAGGCATATTGCTCCGCAATGACACATTCAACTCCAGATTGATAACACCACAGCAATGGCATATATTAATCATATGGGAGGAGCATGATCAGTATCATGTGTTAACTGGGTACCGTCATGTGGCATTGGTGTATGTCAAGGCATATCTGCGTTTCAGCCATTTATTCACCACCTATAGCTAATGTGGTGGCCGACCATAGGTCACATACGTTTCATGCCAATATAGAGTGGATGTTGAATTCTAAACTTTGTCACACAATTGGTACTCAATTTGGGTTGCCAGCCATTGATCTGTTCCATCCAGATTACATCACCAGTTGCCGAAATATGTTTCATGGGAGCCAGATCCAGGTGCAGTTGCCGTGGATGCAGTCTCATTACATTGGGGGCACTAAAATTC
Source organism: Okamejei kenojei (assembly GCA_035221665.1). Lineage (NCBI taxonomy): Eukaryota > Metazoa > Chordata > Chondrichthyes > Rajiformes > Rajidae > Okamejei > Okamejei kenojei. The sequence goes on along the minus strand of CM069150.1, from coordinate 7,330,934 downwards.
TATGCAATTCCTCCATTTTTTCATCCTGAACCGTCTCACCACAATAGAGCGAGACTCCGCCACAGGTGTTTTGGTGGTCCCCGATTGGCCAATACAACCATGGTTCCTTTTAGTGTTTTCAATGATGGTTCAGTCATTCATGATGATTCCCAGCTGCAGTAATTTCTTGGTGCCTCCGGTTACAGGTGAAAGTCACCGTTTACATGACCGTATTAATTGTTGGTCTGCAGGTTCTGACCAGACAGTTTCAAGGACTTGGATTGTCGAACAGGGCCATGGGGGTTCTCACTGCAGGCTGGCGAAATAGCACTAAAAAAAACAATATATGGTTCACATAAAGAAAGGGGAACTGTTTCTGTGTACAATCCAATATGTCTTATCATAATGCAAACATATGTGATGTGTTGGAGTTCCTTGCTAAGTTGCATTTTGATGAGCACCTGCGTTAGTATTATTTATTCCCTACTGTGTCAACCGAAGCAGATTGTTGTATGGTGTGCATCTACGGCATGAACATACAGAGCTTTGAAATCTTCACGTAGTCACTCACGTGACTCCGAAGTAAAATAGTAAGATTGAACGAGAACTTACCAGTTCGAAGTTTGATCCTTATTCTATGAGGAGTGACGTTGAGGGATTACGTGCCCTCCGCTCCCACCCTCATAATCTAAGAGATCATCTGGTAGTTCTAGTCTTCAACGAGCCTTACTATGTTACTTCGGCTATTTGTTTTCTGTGTTTTCACGCCGCTGCTTTGAAGTATGACGCGCATGCGCCTGGCGAAGCTTTTTCACGTAATCCCTCAACGTCACTCCTCATAAAATAAGGATCAAACTTCGAACTGGTAAGTTCTCATTTAATCTTACTATTAACCTACAACCCTGTACGTCTTTAGAGTGTGGGAAGAAACTGGAGATCCCGGAGAAAACCCACGCAGGTCACGGAGAGAACCTTCAAACTCTGTACAAACAGCATCTGTAGTCAGGATCGAACCGGGTCTCTGGTACCTTAAGGCAGCACCTCTATGTACAAAGATAACAGTGGGTGATTGAATACAATTTATATATCCAAGTTCTAAAGTTAAAATTGTATAGTTAATTTCAATATTTTATGTGTAGACAAATAGTTTTGTAGAATTACGTATTTATAATGGAAGCACATCTTAAGTGATAAGGTCAACATTGAAGATGTGTTATATTTTGTTCTGACAAAGCAATTGACATGAACGTTCTGAAAGCTCGGAGTTCAAAAATCCGGGCATCCAAATGTTGTTAATGAAAATACTATGACAGGTGTCTCTCTGGATACAGAAGTACTCAAAATATTGACCAAAGAAATAAGCCTATGAAGAAAGATACAATGTGCTAGAGTAACCCAACGGGCCAGGCAGCATCTTTGGACAACATAGATAGGTGATGTTTCCGGTTGGGGCGACCCTTCTTATCCCAGGATCATTTGTTAATTTGATAGACAGACAGTGGGGAGGAGGAGGGGGAAGGAAGCTGGAAGAGAGGGGGGGCACGACAAAGCCTGGCAAGTAATAGGTGGAGGTTGTTGATTGGTAGGTGATTGGACAAAGGACAGAGGTCAAAAGACAGAAGGTGTGTGACAAAAGGATTGAAGAGTTGCAAAGTGTGAAACTAGAGGAAGGATCGTAGGTGGAAGGGAAGGAGTAGGGGAGGAATAGGTGTGAGTCCAAGCATGGCACGACGGAGTGATGTGTGGGGGGGGGCTATATGGGTTGGTGAAAGTAATGATGGACTGTATTAGATGTGTTAAATGGCAAAATAGTCTGGACCATCCTTGATTAAGTCACATTAGGGCAATATCTTTGCTCAAGATGTCAGATACTTGTTTTGATGTAATTCAGGTAATATAGTCATATTGTCTCTACAATTGGTCAATGTATATGAGAATGACTCATGGTCATGTTAGTTTCCAATTATATTCTTAAGTGGCTCCCCACTGTGAGCCAACTGCCAGTGCTGTTAATGGCGGCACGGTGGCGCAGTGGTAGAGTTGCTGCCTTACAGCGCTTGCAATGCTGGAGACCCGTGTTTGATCCTGACTATGGGCACTGTCTGTACGGAGTTTGTACGTTCTCCCCGTGACCACGTGGGTTTTCTCCGAGATCTTCGGTTTCCTCCCACACAGGTTTGTAAGTTAATTGGCTTGGATTTGTATACTTGGTACAAGTGTAAATTGTCCCTATTATGTGTAGGCTTGTGTTAATATGCGGGGATTGCTGGTCGGTGTGGGCTCGGTGGGTCGAAGGTCCTGTTTCCGCACTGTACCTCTAAAACTACTCTTCAGGAAGCGGCATTTGTTAATTTGTTAATGCCACTGTCTTTGTCACTTGAAGACTTATTAAAACATAAAATACCCATGAAAACAGTTTGAACTATGTTTCTTGTCTGTATGAGATGTCTACTACACTTATAACCCTTGGTTAATTCCAAGATTAATTAAAACATCTAGGTTATATCTTACAGCAGTTTTAAAGTCAAAGTCAAAGTATCCTTTATTGTCATTCAGACCTTTCGGTCTGAACGAACCTTTGTTGCTTGCAGCCATAACATATAATAAAAAACAAAACACACATTAAACACATATTTAACATCCTGATACAACCATCCTGATTTAATGCTGATACTTATTTGTATGAAGTGGCTACAATGTTATAATCCATGATTACCTTTGAGACCAATTAAAACATAGGTGGCTTTAGTTTTCAGGCTGGTTGTATTAAATGGCTACTATGCTATACCTCCTGATTTTACTTCGGAGTCACGTGAGTGATTCCGTGAAGAAGGCCCTCCAGGCCGCATGCGCAGCATTACGTCAGCCGCATTGGCGCAAGCACTGGTCTGGCAGGACAGAGCTCCTGCTGGTGGTAAGTTAAATTTAAAAGGTAAGTTTGGTTTTTTACTTACCAGGGGTTTTTAGGCAGGAGCCTCTTTTTACAGAGGTTTTTCCTGCCAGTTTCGCAGCCCGACAAGTTGCCGGTTATGGACTGTGGGGAAATTCCAGTCCGACCGGCAAAATTGATCGGGTTGCGAGAAAAGGAGCCGCTAACAGTGCAGTTAGCGGCTCCCCAGCCTGCAGGAATGCTGTAAAAACGGCAAGAAATTTAAGCAGAGTCACTGACAGCGGGGTCAGCGCTCCCAGCCTGTGGGATGCCATTGGAATGGCAAGGAAGCAACGCTGGAGCCACTGACAGTGCAGTGGGGTCAGTGGATCACAGACGTTGGTCCCCAGTCAAGAAATTACTGGGACTCATTCAGCCCTATTTGGACTCAGGTGAGTCGGGCTGTAAAGGGTTTCTCCTTATAATAAAAAGTATGTATTTTATAGTGTGTTTTATTTAAGTAAAAGCTAAAGGCAAAGTAAAAAGTTATTGTTATATGTTCTGACAATGTTATAATTGTTTAAGCACAGGTTGCTATGATTTATTTTTACCCTTCACAGGTAAAGCTGTACACTAAATGTTGATTTAGTGAGCTTACACAGCAATAGCGTGGGCCTATGGGACAGGCCGCGCCAGCAGCACCTGACAAGGCTGCTTCATGTGTAAAATGTGCGGGCCTATGGGACAGGCCATGCCAGCAGCGCCTGACAGGGCTGCTTCATATATGAAAGTGCCGGCCTACGGGAGAGCCGTGCTAGCAGCACCTGATACAGGGCTGTTTCATTTGTGACATTACCGGCCTATGGGAGAGCCGTGCAAACAGTGCCTGATGCAGGGCTGTTTCATGTCAAAAAGCGCCGGCCTTTATGAAAGGCGGCACCAGCAACGCCTGGGACAGGGTTGCTCAAATTCACACATATCTGCTCGCCCACGGAGTCGGGAGATGATTCTCCACCGGGGCTAGAGAGCAAGGCCCACGGAGTCGGGGGATGAATTCCTCACTGGGGCTGGATAGTGCGTTGAAACGACTATCGTAAATACAGCAACTGTTGTATACAGTGCTGCAAAGGTCTCCCCCTCGGAGGCAGAGACCAAGATGGGTCAGTATCCTGCTGACACTGAGTCTCAGGGTATGGCCGTGGGGTTTACCCAAAGGGATGAAGGGCACGTGTCAGAGGTACCTTTCCTGACAATAAAGTTGCCATCCCAGTAAAATATTCTATTGGGTTAAGGCCAATGGGTTTGTATCAGTATTTGTATCCTACGAATCACTCGGAAGAGCAAAAGGTCAAGATGACTCCGGGCTCTTAAGATGTCAATAGAACAGACTCAAGTACATATGTGCCGGCAGTGAACAACGCCAACAGGGGGATGTGAGAGCCAGCCGCTGAATCGGTTATTCAGGTAGGTCTATTCTACAGGGGAAGAAGCCTGGCAGATGAATTAATTCGGCCAACAATGGGCAAAAGTCATCGTTCAGAAAACACCCCAGGTGCTCATCGGCAGTAGCGGTTCACTGGAGCTGGGGGCAGCATGATAGCTCAGAAATTCCATGCACCTTCCAATCATGCTCAACTAAATGGGTCTAGCACTTCCAAAATGTGGGTAGTGCACCGTTCACAAGTTGTAATATTTACATTTGTTTATACAACACATAAAGGGTAAAAATATTTGGTTGAGGCACAGCCGGAGCATTCCAAGTAAGTTGGATTATGGCTTACTTGGTTTGGCAATTGGGCAGAAGTTCTCATGCAAACCACCCATGCAATAAGGCAGGATTGACATGTTATTATGAAGAATGGAGAGTATCGGGCATATGAACTTTCCGAATGTAAAAACTTACTCCTGACTTCAACAGATTCATAAGGTGAGAGATAGATGTTATACAAATCCCATTACAAAGGTTATCAAAGACAATATAACTGTACTATAACAGTAAAGCTTTGCAGTTTGTGATAAACTGTTTGTTGGTCATTGGGATTTACCTTTAATAGTAAGATTAAATGAGAACTTACCAGTTTGAAGTTTGATCTTTATTTTATGAGGAGTTACGATGAGGGATTACGTGAAGACCCTGCCAGCACGCATGCGCGACATTCTTCAAAGCAGTGGTGTGAAATCACAGATACCAGAGTTGACTAACATAGTCAGATAAGAGCTAAGAGAGAAAATCAGATAAGAGAGAACTTTATATACCAGTTGACCTTTATAATAGAGGGTTTTGGGAGCGGAGGGCACGTAATCCCTCATCGTAACTCCTCATAAAATAAAGATCAAACTTCAAGCTGGTGGACTTCCGGTGGCGCTATGGAGGGCTAGAGGGTAACGCCAGCCAACTCCTCGTAAAAAACGGAGAAAAATCGGGGGAGAAAGGGTATATATATAGAATACCGACCTACCTGCTGTCTCTGCACCGATTGCTGTGAGTGACGTCATCAGGCGCGCGACTTACTATGTCTACACAGCGCAGCCCACCCGTGGATAAACCGAAAAGTCGGGCTACCAGGCTGAAACCGGGGGAAGGCCTGACTGAAGCCGCGGGCTCAGGTAGGACGTTATCCCAAGAAGATGTGACGAAAAAAACAGCGAAAAAATCGGAAGGTGAAGAACTGAAACTTTTATTGCATGTGAAATTGCTGGTTTAAGGGAAGAAACAAAGCTGATGAATGTTGGTAAAGAAATAAAAAAAATCAAGGAGGAAATGAAGGACTTAAAGCTTGAAATTAATACCAACATTAATACCACGACTAAGAATACTTCGGATGATTTGAAGAAATTGCAGAAATAATGATTGGACTGGCAAAGGAGACGAATGATAAAATCAAAAATGTGAAAACTGATTTTGAAGAAAGGCTGAATCCTGTGGAACAGGCACTGAACCAGCAGACGATTGTCATAAAAGACCTTGAAGAACTAGCTGAAACAAGCGCTCAGACAACAGCAAAGCTTATTACAGAAAATCAATGTCTAACTGAATTACTGGGCAAAATAACCGAGAAATGTACTGAATTGGAAGGTCGCCAGAGAAGACAGAACCTAAGAATTGTGGGTATTCCAGAAGGGGAAGAGAAAGATCAAGATCCCCGAGAATTCACTGCAAATTTACTGCAAAAAGTTTTATCTCTGGAACAAAAGCCTTTACTAGCCCGAGCACATAGAGTGATGAGACGTCAGACAAGACCAAACGCTCCCCCAAGACAAATGATAATAAAAGTACAGTACGACCACGTCTTGGAGGTGATAATGCAAAAAACATCAAGAAACAGAAGTCTTGCATTTGAAGGACACAGGATCAGTATTTATCGAGACTATCCAGCAGAGGTCTCCAGGAAACGAAAAGCGTTTAATGAGACTAAAAGTATCTTGAGGGAAGTGGAGAATTTGAAAAATATGGTCTGAGCTATCCAGCTACCATAAGAGTCACTTACAACAAGAAGGAACATTTTTTTCACCAATCCTGTGGAAGCATTGGACTTTGCCCAGAAGATTAAGGCTTGAGAGGATGCTTGATGTCTCACCATTGAATAAACTGACTTTGCACGACTGGATGGAATTGAAGTCGTGACTAAGGAAGCTGGAGAAAGATGTGGATCGGAAACTCTCCCATGGATACTAATAATTGGTATAACTGCACTGCTAATACAAATAACTAGTAAATACTAAAATTATACGTGATATCTTTACTAATCAGAATTAATAATTATCACTAATGACTAATGTTTACTTATAATGGAATGATTAGAGTCAAATATAGAGTTTGATTTCATTTGTCCTCTTTGGAAACCTTCTTTCTTTTTTACTAGTAATTTTCATTTTTATTTTCTTTTTTCCTTTCTTTTCGTATTTTTTTTAAATTAGATTTTTCAAACAAGTTTTAAATATTTGTATCCTCACATTTCCGACTATTGGAACCGAATATTTTAAAATTTAATATCCCGGGTAAAATATTTGCTATGGAATAAAAATTCCAAGAAACAAAGGAGCTGGTTAAGTTCGCAACATCAACTACGAAAGTCGGTAGATGGTTAGCCATGCTAGAATGGCTAGCACTAACTACACTAATACTAGATGTAGTTTTTTCCTTGTTTGTGCACAATACTAATTTCTTAACCTATCCTCTTTTCTTCTCTATTATAAACTATCATTATTATTTTCAGTTTGAATGCAGTTACAAATTGGATCAAAGGAGATATACACGTGAGAGACATTCAAGGGTCTTAAAATTCGTCTATTCGGAGTTCGGGTGTAAGGTCGGGTCTGTCGAACTGAACCATTGGCTCTATTATAGACAAAAGATGCAAGATTTAAAAATGAATACGGGGAATGAAGGAATAACGTTTTGCAGCTGGAACGTTAAAGGTATTAATGAACCAATTAAGAGAGGTAAAGTATTAGCACATTTAAAAGCAATTAAAGCTGATGTGATTTTCATTCAAGAAACACATTTAAAAAAAGATGCCGAGCATAGGCTGAAAGCTAAATGGATAGATAAAACGTATCATTCTTCTTTTACACACAAATCAAGAGGCGTAGCAATATTATTTCGTAAAGGCACTTTATTCAAACATACATCAACTATAACTGATAATGATGGCAGATACATTATTGTAATAGGAGAATTAAATGCACAAAAAAATAATTTTTGTCATGTATATGGACCAAACTTTGATAGTCCACTGTTTTTTTTTAAGAAAATATTTAACAACATCCCGGAAATAGCACAACATAACTTAATAATTGGAGGAGATTTAAATTGTACATTAGATTACTATTATAGACAGATCCACAAGACAAAGGAAAACCAAATCCCATTCCAGTGACATTAAATGCATATATAGATACTAGTAATATTAAACCTGTTTGGAGAGTAGAAAATCCAACGGATGAGAATATTCATTTTATTATTCACCTGTACATAAAATCTATTCAAGAATAGATTATTTTTTGGTTGACGCAGACTTATCTCACTCAGTTTATAATTCAAAAATACCATAATATTACAATTTTTACTTCGAGTCACGTGAGTGACTACGTTAAGTAACCCCGCCTGGCACTGGAAACGGCATTACGCCGACGCTGACGGCAGAAGGAAGAAGCTGCAGAGGCTAGCTCGTCGACAGCGGTAGGTACGGAACCGGCAGGTAAGTGCAGTTGAAAAACTTTTAGGGTCTGGAAAACTCCGTGCCTGGTGTATTGAACCAGGATTTGAAATGAATTTAAAAACAAAATAAAATAAAAGAGTAAAATAGAACAAAAATACTCTGTATAATACAACAGAGTTTAAAAAAGAACGTCCCAGGGAATACCCAGCGATCGGGACGGGAAAATTAATTATGGAGCCGGTTCCGATACTGGTGACCGTTAAAAATACGTTAGGGAGGTTTTAGATGCTCCACAAACTTTTGGCAGGGGGGGGGAAATTTTAACTAAGTCAGAAAGGCATAATTTAAAAAGTTAATAAAGGCCTTCAGACGAAAAATAATGGAAATATTCCCTAACCTACCCTAAGGGGGTTTCACATATAAAAAGGAAAAAATATGATGAAATATGGTGGGAATATCTACCTCAGATATTTCTGAAAGTGTAGTCTCCTTGAGGGGGAAAAAACTCAGGAGAAACAAGAGCAGTGAAAATTAAATGGAAAAAACTGACCCTAAAAATGCACTGATAATGGTGGCTGGTCATGAAGTACCCACCACAGCACCAATATATATATATAGACACAGGTGTATGCACAACACCTGAATAAGTAGTGAGGGCCATGGAAAATTTACCATGGAAACCAAAATTAGTTGGTTCTCACTAAAAGCTGTTATGGTTAACAGCAGAACGTGTTGTGTGAGGCCATGAAAAGTAAACATGGAAACTAAAAAAACTCACCAAAGCTGTAATGATTGAAAACAGCAGAATAAAGATAAAACTTTTATGTTTTATAAAAGATATTCAACGGTGAATCCGTTTATGATATCCATGTCTCAAATTATATGAGATATAAAGAAATACAATTTCAAAGTATTTCAAACTGGTGCATGGCATTACTATTCAAAAAAGAAAAATAAAAATAAAATAAAACGTTGTGCAAATAACTAATACTTTTAAAATAAAATAAATTGCCATCAGTTTGTGGAGCTCAATGGGAAGAAATATATAATAATTTACCAAATCTGCACTCTAGATTCGCAGATCAATATAAATCAGGTTATGTTAAACTCCTGATTATTATTTAAACTTTGGGGGGAAAAACTATGATCCAATGAAAGATTTGATAATGATCAAAACAAAGGCAAAGATCTTTAAACTTGGGGGAAAATGAAACTATGATCCAATGAAAGATTTGATAATGGATCAAAACAAAGGCAGAAGTGGTATAATCCAACATAGCCTTATCCAAACCCATAATAATTGGGAAAAGAAGGCTTGAAGTACGTTGAAGAGGTGCAAACATCTTGTTACAAAATAAGTTCCTGAAATCTCCAATTGTGGGGGATTACAGGTGTATTATGATCGTTAATTTAATATAACTAAGGAAGGATTGGTTCACCTGTATAAGAAAACACTTAAAAAAATTGATTTTAGGTTTGCACTCAAAAGTAACTCCAATAAAGAAGGGGTACGTACATATATATTATAAAATTACATCAGTGTAAAGATTTGATGGTATAAACCATACAACAAACATAATTTTATATACACTTTCACAGTGTAAGAACATTTATTAAAATGGAAACATCTAGAACATGGAAATACAGTTGCTATTAACAAATTGTTAATCAATATTACAGGTGTTTGAAATTAATTAAAAATGGGTCAAGCTGTGCAAGTTAAAACATTGTCCAAAGGATTAAACCAGTTCAAGGCTGTTAAACAGAATACTGGAGGAACAATTATGCTGATAAAAAGATCAGCACTTGCACTAATGAGGTCATGGTCATGGGTTATCTTGATTGCATTTTAAATTGGAACTTTATAAGAGTCGGCTGCAAATTAGTGCTGCAATTACAAACCTGGTGGTAGGTAAGGACCTGACCCATTATATAAAGCGTATGCTTAGGCATTAATAAAATATTCATAAATTACTATTCTGAATTTAGAAGTAATTCAGCACCATAAGAGGAGAGGAAAATTGTTCCATGATAGCAAATATGTCTCATTGTTGTTGACATACTTTGTCCCTCCATTAGGTAGGTAAAGGGTAAATAAAGCTCCAAAAGAAGGAATACAGAAGCTTATAAAGAAAATGTATGCCTTTGTGAGAGGCTTATGCAAATATCAAAATGATACATTATCATTATTAAAGTAATGTAAAAAAAGGTTCACAAGCTGCTTCAAAACTATAAGCTTAACAGCTGTTGCAAACTGAAGCAAGTGTTACAGATGATGTACAGCTTTCTGTGAATGTTTTGGGTAAAGATAAGAATATTATCTATTCTTATAAGAATAATTGATACGTCTCTTGTTGGGACTGCGGACAATAATACCAGGTGAGCATAAATGGATTGTCCTAAGAAATTTTCCAAACATTTGTATTAATTATTGAAGTATATAAGGAGTTATGGATTAAAATATCGATTTGTTTTATTATGGAAGTGTCCATTGTCGTATCAAGGTGAACAATACCACGGCTGTGGCATATGTTAAAACACACAAGATAAGTCAAATAACAATCATGGGATTATCTGAGTAAACAGATGTGGCATATTCTAAAAAATTTAGTCCAGCTGTTTATCGCTAAGGAAGAGACAATGGTATCGGAGACAACAAATTTGGGAGGAAAAACACATTGTCATTAATATGGATTACTTACGATTAATCTGGTTGCATACAGATTAAATCACGATCTTTCAAATGTTTCTCGTGGGTAAACCAAGAACAGGAAAGGTGGATGCTTTTCTTCTCAATTACATGAGGAAAAGATGTTCTTTTGTGTTCCTCATTTTGTTTGATAGGGCAGTGTCTGATGAAAATGTAGCAGGACACTGCCAGAGGCATTTTGGTGGCCCAATACGATCCTTCATGGTTTCATAAATATTGAGTGATGTTGAACCACTTGTGATGATTCATAGTTGCAGTAATTTATTGAAGTCTGAGGAAGGGTCTCAACCCGAGGCGTTGCCCTACCTCCTTTCGCTCTTTGATGCTGCTGCACCCGCTGGGTTCTCCAGTTTTGTGTAACCCTGCAGTAATTTATTGTTGTACAAAAGGCATCCATGACATGAAAATATGAATTTGACTATCTGCAGGTTGACCAGACCATTACAACAGCTGATGGTCAAAGAAGTCTATGAATGTTTAACTAATATAACAACATAACAATAAAATAATTATGTATAAAAGAAGTGTTATACCTGCAATTTGCAGAAATAAGTTTAAAAAACAATATTTTGTTATAAGAAATTGGAAGTCTGTGTATACAGTAAAGTTATTTTATCATATTAGATATATGGAGTTCCTTGTGGATTGCATTTTTCTGAGCATCTAATTGATAGAGCCAATAATAGGGCTCAGAGTGTTACTGTCCTATTAACGGACAATATACTAACCAAGAAGTTATCAGGGTGCATTCCTAATATCCCGATATGGAGAGGGATATATATGTGGATATTAATATATATAATATATAATATATATATATATATATATATATATATATATATATATATATATATATGTGTGTGTATATATATATATATATATATATATATATATATATATATATATATATATAATCTGTCCAAAATTGTAATATATAAGTCGGGAGATAAATAATCCTGAATTGCCTTAGGCATATGGAACTCTAACTCTATCAATGATTCAAAAAAAGTTAACATTGAAAATAATAATGCTGATGACTTTAGTATCAATATAAGAGTGCAAAACATTGCAAATGTTACGTTATAATTGCATGTGGATACAGATTGCATTATCATACACCAAGAGGAGCTGAAACCAAGGTAAACCTATAAGCATATCCTGTCGGCCTTAAGTTGTGTGTGTGTGTGTGTGTGTGAACATTGATGAAATATGTTGAAGTAGGTAAGAGTCTCTGTGGTAATGAGACAGCACTACTTATTACACACAAAAACCACATTAGGTTCAGTAAAAAAAGTTCTATCTTACTCCGGCTTCACAGGAATGGCACGGGATAGCCCGCTGAGCAAAGATCCAGTCATGTGTCAGGTTTGGACACGGAGTGTTGGGTTCTCTATAATTGTTGCCGATATTTTGTGATAAACTTGCTTTGGAAGTATGCCGTCGTCACAATGAGCGCAGGCGGGGTGACTCCAAAGTTCAACTTACCAGTAATCCCCCTCCACTCGTTTACTCCTCAAGTAAATAAAGATCAAACTTCAAACTGGTAAGTTCTCGTTTAATCTTACTATCTCAGATCACGCACCTTTAACATTTATGATGAAATAAATGGTAAAATGGAAAAATGGGGACAATGGAGATTTAATCCACAAATTTTAAAAAACAAAGCAACTCAGGAATATATTATAGAACAGATCAAGATTTTATTTAATTTATATTTCAGTGCAGCGATTTTATTATGTGTTGTTATGGATGGATTAGCAGCGTTCTCTGTGTCTAATTGTTTAATCTCCTTTTCCAATTCCTGTTGTTGTAGAAAAACAAATCCTCCCGATCAAACAGGATTTATACCAAAACGATATTCCTCATATAACCTGAGATGATTATACAATATTATATATTCGAAAAGAGGTATTAATAAAGACCTAATAATCATTTTGTTAGATGAGGAGAAAGCCTTTGACCAGGTGGAATGGTCTTACTTGTTTTCGGTTATGGAAACTTCTAAGTTGGGAGAGAAGTTTATTACTTGGGTTAAATTATTATACACTAATCCAACAGCCAGAATAATAACAAATCAAATGTTATCAACTAAATTTAATCTATTTCGAGGCTGCAGACAAGGTTGTCCTTTATCCCCGCTACTGTTTGCACTTGCAATAGAACCATTAGCTCAACGGGTAAGATTACATCCTGAAATATATGGGTATGACACCAGAGATACTGAAAATAAAATTTCTTTATATGCAGATGATGTATTACTTTATATTCCAAAGCCGGAAATTAGTATCCCAAATTTACTAAAATTAATAACTGAATTTGGATTATTTTCAGGATTATATTTAATTGGAATAAAAGTGATCATGCCATTAATGGTAAATAACTTACATATACTACAACAATTTCATTTTAAGATAGCAAACGTAAAAATCAAATATTTTGGAATTTATGTAACAAAAAGATTTGATTCTTTATTTAAATCCAATTTTCCACTTTTATTGAATAAATTAATTAAGAACATTTTATATTGGAAAACATTACCTATCTCAATGCTAGGTAGAATTAATGCAATAAAAATGATTTTTCTCCCGCAATTACTATATCTTTTCCAATTGATTCCGATATATCTTCCTAAAAAATTCTTTAAGAAGGTTGATTCTATAGTCACCAACTTTATCTGGGATTATAAGAGCCATAGAATAAATAAAAAACATTTATGTAAACCAAAAATAAATGGAGGTCTTACACTGCCAAACGTTATGTTTTATTACTGGGCAGTTAATATTAAAAATATGAATTTTTGGTTAGTAGAGACAGATAAACAACCAACCTGGTTAAAAATGGAAAAAGAAGATTGTTCGCTTTTTGAAATTAGTTCGATTTTATTTGCCAATATTAAAATAGGTAAGAAAACCTATAGTGAAAACCTTATAATAGAAAGTGGAATACGTATCTGGAAACAAATAAAGAAAACACTAAAATCAGAATGTATACCACTAGCCCTTACCATTGTAAATAATGTTACATTTAAACCCTCAATGATGGACAAAGGTTTTTTACAATGGAAAAACTATGGAATTAATAAGATGGGCGATCTCTACAGGGAAAATTCTTTCCTTTCATTTCAAGAATTATAACAAATTTATGGATTACATTCAAAAGATTACTTTAGATATTTACAAATTAGAGACTATGTTAAAGCAGATACACAGGAAATTAGAAATAGAAAGACAGACATTTTAGATGAATGTCTAAATAAATACCCGAACACAGAAAAATTGATATCATATATTTATAATATTTTATTGGAAAACGATGTCCCAATGACAGAAATATATAGGCAATCATGGGAAAATGAATTAGGTCAAATCATTAGACCTGAAGTATGGGATGAAAGTTTACAACATATACACCACTGCTCGTTAAATGCTAGACACTCTCTTATACAATTTAAAATATTACATAGACTACATTATTCAAAATCCAAACTACATAGTATTTTTTCAAATGTATCTGCCATATGTGATAAATGTCAGCACTTAGAAGCTAACTTAACGCACTCATTTACAAATTGTGTAAAAATTAATAAATTGTGGACAGAAATATTTAAGATAATTTCGAATGTTGTTAATATGATTCTGATCCCTGACTCAAAGTCAAGTCAAAAGTCAAAAGAGTTTATTGTCATGTGTCCCTGACAGGACAATGAAATTCTTTCTTTGCATAGCACAACAGAACATAGTAGGCATTGACTACAATTATATAATCAATATAACAATTGCAAAGTTAATAATACTGGGAATATTAGAAACAGATCAATTAATAACAAAGAATCAAATAATTTTTATTGATTACAGTTTAATAATTGGGAAAAAATTAATATTGAAATTCTGGAAAGGTCCTACATCCCCCACAATCAAAATGTGGATTACAGGAATGTTGGAGACACTTCATCGTGAAAGATTAAGGCTTGTCCTATTGGACAAGTTGGATCTTTTCAGAGGAATATGGTCTCCATTTATTGAATATCTAAAGGGTCAAAATGGCTCGGTACGAGAGATTAAGAATCACCTATAACAAATCATGGATATATATCCAATGATGGATAACTTTTTTAATACTCCATTCATTTCTTTATTTTTGATTTCCTACTTTTACTTTATTTTTTTCTATCTTTTCTTACCTGCAAAAAATGTATAGAAATACATAAGACATAATTGTTAATATTAATAATATTACGAATGTATGTGAGAAGTATATTCTATTAATATGTACTTAATATTAATATTAAATAAAAATATTTAACAAAAAAAAAAAAAAACTTGAAACTGGTAAGTTCTCATTTAATCTTACTATTTTACTTCGGAGTCACGTGAGTGGAGTCACACACTGCCATGCTAGGAATGGAGGATGTAACGTATTTCAGACATGAACTGAGCTGAAAAACAAAAAGGTATTTATTTCATACCAAAAATAATAATGCCCTACATTGGGTAAAACATGAAACAGAACCTAAAATTTTTCCCGCAAATGTCTCGGGAGTGGCCACGCGTGTATTATAGAAGCGCTGAAAAGTCCGTTCATTACTCCAACCCGCTGTTGCAAGGATGTGGTCCATTGGAACTTCCATCATCCTTGCCGCCGATGTGGATGCAGCCCTGGTGGAGTGAGATTTAAAAACATTAGTATCCACCCCCGCTGCATCCAATACCACCCTTAACCATCTGGAAATGGTTTGTACTGTGACCTTATGGTGAGGGCGTTTGTGGCTAATAAGTAAAGCCCTCTCCGTGCCCCTGAGACACTTGGTGACCTCTATATATCGCAATATATATGTCACGATGCAGAGCCGACAATCTGCAGGATAGGCCAGAAATTCTAATTTTTGGCCAGTGGATCCAGGTCTATCCTGTTTAAGTAACCCCTGTATTAGGAAAGTTATCTTGTAATTTGTGATATACATGGCGTCCATACTTAATTTATGTAGGGACTGGACCCGTTGTGCTGTTACAAGTGCCATTAACATAACCATTTTATAGGTTAATTTATCCAGTGTGAGTCCCGATATAGGTGTCCATCCTCGAAGAAGAGTCAGCACTATGCTTATGTCCCATATATGGGTGTATCTGAGCCTGGGGGGATTAGAATTAAATATACCCCTCATCAGTTTAAATACCAGTGGGTGTGATCCCAAAGCCAGGTAATCACACCCTCGCCCCAGATAATTGGATAGGGCACTACGGGCACAATTGATGGCTCAATCCCTCATCAAAATGAAGGGTAGCCAGGAACTCCAGCACTTCAGTGATGATGGCTGTGTTGTATGAAGTGTTCGTTCTGGTGCAGAACACTTCCCATTTCTTCACATATGTGAGATATTGTCTTCTGGTGGACTCCCTGCACGACGCTGTGATCACATTTATCGTCCTGTCGGAGAGTCCTTAGTCCAGAAATGGCCTGTTCAGAATCTGCAAACCAACAGGTTTATTCGGTCATGGCACGGATGACTTTCCCCTGTCACAGGGTGTACCAAAAGGCTCGGACGTTTGTTGATCCGAATGCAGGGTTCTGCGGCCATATTTTTGTACCACTGGGAACCATGGTTGGGTAGGCCAGTCGGGACAACCAAAATACCCGTTGCGGTGTCTTGTTTGATTTTTTGTAAGACCCGACTGATGAGGCAGAAGGGGGGAAATGCATAGAAAACAAATCCCCCCAATATAGCGAGAAAGCGTCCATTGCTACTGCCCCAGGGTCTGGTTCCCAAGCAACATATGTTGGTAGTTGGTGATTTAATCTGGATGCAAAAAGGTCGATATCTGGTGTCCCATACCGCTCTGCAATATCGGCAAACACTTTCCGATCCAACATCCATTCAGTGTTGTCGTTGAATTTGCTTGACCTGGTGTCCGCCACTGTATTTAGCTTACCTGGAAGGTAAGTGGCTGAGTTCCATATATTCCTTTCCAGACACCAGTGCCAGATATTATTAACCAATTCATCACATGATATCGACTTTATTCCACCCATATGATTAATATAGGCCACCACAGTGGTATTATCAATCTGTAATCGTACATGCAAATGGTGCATGTCTGAGCAGTAGGCCCGGTGCTCCAAACAGGGTTAATTCTTGTGCACTCCATCTCCCACCACAACTAGAGGTGGTATTAGTTGCTCCCCAACCTTTTGCACTGGCATCAGTCTGTAATGTAACCATGGGATTCATAATAGTGATGGGGTTAGAACAATGCTGAATATTGTCTATCCACCAATTTAACTCTAATTTTGCTTTCCCTGGTAGTTCCATAGGCCTATCAAAAATGGCCTGCATGAGTTTTAAGGGCTAATATTTTTTGCTCTTTGTAGATTTTGGTAATGGAGTGGTCCAAATTGTGCTGCTGGAAATGCAGCCACTAGTTTCCCAATCACTCTGGCTACTTGCCGAATGGATGGTTTTCTGATGCTAGTGAGGCTTTTACATGCTTCCGTCAAGTCTGCCACTTTGTTTGGTGGCAAGGTGATAGACATTTGAACAGAATTGATAGTGAACCCCAAATAATCCATGGTAGTGGAGGGTCTCAATTTTGATTTATCTGGATGAATGATAAATCCCAGCTTTTGAAAAAGATGCTTTGTGGCTGATACTGCCAATGTAGCCAACTCAAAATTTTCCCCTACAATGAGAATATCATCAAGGTCATAACAATATGGTTTTGTTTCCTCAAATATGCCAAAGCTGGTTTTAACAATTTGGTAAACAGCCTGGGTGCCGATGATAACCCATTGGGTAAGGCCTTATACTGCCAAAGCTGTCCCATCCAGACAAATTTCAGATATTTCCGATGATCCTTGTGTATTGGTACTGAATAGTATGCATCCTTTAGGTCGATGCAAGCCATGTAGTACCTGTTAGAGATTAGCTGTTTGGTTGTGACAAACATGTCTATTTTGAAATGGGCATACTGAACGGAAGTATTCAGTTCGGTCAAATCTATAATGATGCGGCATCCGCCATCTTTTTTGTTTTTGGTAAAAATGTTTGATAAGAACTCTTGAGATTCTCTGTTTGTCTTCTCAATTATCCCTTTTGCGTTTAATCTTAAAAGTTCAGCATGGCCTTCTGTCCTCTCTTTTTGTGAAAGTATAAACTTTCAACTAGGTGTATGCTGAACTGGGATGGGGAGTTCATAAACAAATTCAATTTTATATCCCTGAATACATCCGAGTATGTAAGGATCAGAGGTAAAAGTGCTCCACACACGACGAAACAAATGCAACCGTCCCCCAACCCGTGATTAGTCTAGACATGCAATGTTTTCGAGGCAAACAGACCCACCTACCTCCGTGGTTACCGGTGGTGCTGTGTTGGTTGTTTCTGTTGCTTCTTGTTCTGTTGTGTTGCTGAGGTATGGGGTTGGCGCATTTTCCAAGAAGGCCGGGCTGGGCCATGGCCTAAAAAAGACCGTTGTGCAGGTGGGCCGGCCTTCGAGCTTTCACCACCAGATGGTCTCTCGTTGTAATGGTTCCTGGTGGTTTTGTAGGGGTGCTGCCGCCGCTGATATGGGGTTTTGGAGGTGGTTGGCACCTTTATCATGCTGATTGCCTTGGCCTCCTCATCCAGGTCTTTAAACTGCTTAGGGAGGTTGTCCCCAAACAGCAATGTAGGCAGCAGTGCACTGCTGGGCCTGCATAATCCCGCAAATTTGGGTGCAGGCTTTATGATGCTCTTCCTGTAGCTGTTGATTTCAAACAGCGTATTGCACAGGAGTGCTAGAGTGTCTTGCAGCTCTTCAGGCATCT
The DNA here is from genome assembly GCA_035221665.1 of Okamejei kenojei. Taxonomy (NCBI): domain Eukaryota; kingdom Metazoa; phylum Chordata; class Chondrichthyes; order Rajiformes; family Rajidae; genus Okamejei; species Okamejei kenojei. The sequence continues at coordinate 7,312,414 of CM069150.1, read as the reverse complement.
CAACCCCATCAATAGTTCTGGCTACTGCTGTAACCCCAGCAGCCAGCAGCTTGAGAATTCTTTGGAGTTTCACCTCCTGGCTCCTTATGGTCGGGCTCATGTTGCCCCAAATGGGGTTGTTGACAGCAGGTACATTAAGAGAAATACAATTCTCTGGTGCAGGGTACTTTTCTGTCATGTTGTTAATTGCTTGTTCCTGCAGCTGGTTAGTTGCCATGTAATTAATACTGGCAGCCAGCTTGGGATGCAATGGCAGTCCTTTTTGGGTAGGCATAGCGAATTTGTTGACCATACCCAATAATTCTTCTTGCGGCACCCCTAACACAGGTCAGTCTTCAGCCCAGTTCTGACACCCAATGCTCCCCTGCGAAGAGGGTGAGACATTTGGTAGTCCTTGATAGGATGCTGCCGTGGGTCAGCAGCGATTTTAGCCGCTGCTCTCCGCAACTCCCTGGACTCTACAGCAGCGATTTTAGCCGCTGCTCTCCGCGACTTCCTGGACTCCATGCTGTTCTTCTTGCTGTGAAAACAGACACATAGAGTCTCTACCAGAATGGTAAGTACTTACCGCCAGTTGTTTTTTAAACTTATGCTGGAGGAGCGACGCTCCTCCCGAATGTCGCTTCCGCAATGCGTTCGACGATGTGTCGCGCATGCGTGCTGGCGGGGTCTTCACATAGTCACTCATGTGACTTCGAAGTAATATTATTAGCCTTGTCTCTGCCTTGTGGCAATGAGTTACCAATTCTTCAGTTGTTAGTATCAACTAAATATATACACTAAATGCACCATTGAGTAAGGTTTTGAGTGAATATACATATTCTTCATGCACAGATTTAAGTTGCTACTCTACATTGGTGACATATGTTAGTCTCATGGTTATTAGGAAGAATATCCTGTAATTAATCTCCTTGCCACTGGTGTATCGTCCAGTTTAGTTTGATGATAACACAGAATAAGTGTCTCAAAGTATGATGAAAGCATGATTCAAAACTTCATCAAATGTTCGTTATGTTTATGCATGTTTCATTGTTTGCAAAAATATGTGACACAACAGTGTGGAGAAATACATTCTCGCTTCAATAGGAGGAATGGACTTTATGTCTTCCTCATTAGCTGGGTCTTAAAACAGTCAGCAAGACCTCATTTGGATTCGTACTATTGGACTGGCCAAGCGTCCATGTTGCCTGCTTCATCAGGTATTATGGCACAACGGTATACAGTTATGCCAAAAAGCAAGAACTTGCTGTTTTAAACTGTGGTTCAGGAGACTGGTCTTTGCACAGTAAAACGATTATTGACTTACACATTTTCAATGGATTGACTTATGCCTCAGGTTGTCACATTTAGCCATAAGGGTGTTCACTGCAGTATGCATGGATAGCAACCAAAAATGCAGTACATCTCTATTGAGGGGATCAGAAATGTTTGTTAAATATTAATGATATATTTGATACGATACAAATTACGGACATTCCAGTTCATTTTAAGTGATATTGACAATAGTTCAGTTTTTGAGAAATTACAGCTGTAACATAAGGGAACTACATTGTCGGGTCCAACATGGATATTAAGTTGTTAAAAAGATCTTGATACAAGTACTCACATCACAAGATTATGCAGTTGGTTATTGTAAATGTGTAAACATCATTTCACCAAGGGGTTCCAGCTACATCCTTAGTCATGACTCTAATATCAGCACAACGACGGCAAAACATTGCAAATGCTGTGGCTGGGCAGGATGGAATTGGCTGTTCATGCCATTACATATTCATTCTGGTCTACACTAGCAGAGCTGACCAGGGCTAGCATGATTTTTAAGATCATTTCAAATACCCCACGGTCTCATTTTTATGTTATCAAGGCCACCAGAATCCTTAGAAGTATGGATTCAGCACTGTGTATTAGTTAATAAATAATTACACAAGAGAAGGTTGGTTCAGACTATTTCAAGGTGGCTGCAACAGGTATTAACATTGACAATTGTATGTCTCATTCCACCAGGTCAGCATCAACATTAGTATATCATTTAGATAGTGTGTTTACATCTCATTATACTAGGGCAGCAGCTATGTTGGCGGCCAAAGGGAGGGATGTGTCCTTCAACCAAATTTTAGCATCCGTCGGATGGGCAAATGAGCTGATGTTTCAGAATTTTATCATCGGCGAATTGTCAATCCAGGGCTGTTTGCCAGTGAAGTTTGAAGTTACCAGCTTTGAAGTTTGCTGCGCATGCGGCCTGGCGGGCCTTCTTCACGTAATCACCAATGTAACTCCGCATAAAGTCAAGATCAAACTTCAAACTGGTAAGTTCTCATTTAATCTTACTATTAAAACTGCTTCTCCCCCATAGTGTGAAGTGTTGACAGATACGCAATGGACCAGAAGAGAGCAGAATGGTATTCCATTTACTCCATCAGTCTGAAGAAGGGCCCCAAACCAAATCCTCATCTGTCCATTTCCCACCATAGAGGTTGCCTGATGCACTGAATTCCTCACTGTTCCCTGTTTATGTGCTGTATCTCCAAACTAAAACTAAATTAAACTAAAAAGCTGGAGTAACTCAGCGGCTCAGACAGCATCTCTGGAGAAAGGAAATAGGTGATGTTTTAGGTTGTGTTTATTGTGTTTACTGGTGTATTGACTGGTCTTATTGGGGTGGGAGATTGCAACCTTCATGTTGTGGTACGCCCTGTTTCGACGAATGCAATCAACCCGGCGTGCACAATCAAATAAGATCAAATAGAACAAGTTGCCCTACAACTTTAGGCTGTGCACCAATAAGAAGAAGCAGACTGGTCTTATCCTGCTCCTGTTTCTTCTGAACTTACAACTTATTTTTTAGAACTATAATCACAGCATTGTTCATTCCATCTGAATCCCAAAGTCATTAAAATCCATGTTTCCCACCTAATTCCTACAGCATGCTCCATGGAATTCACTCCATTAATTAGCAAGAGTCTCCTGTATTTCCACAGGTTTTAATTCCAAAACACCTGAGCCATCCCCTGCGGAGTATAAATACTATATTAAAACTATCAACCTAATTCATTGTGAAACTGTCACTAGCAGGAGCCTTTGTAGTGTTGACTAATACTGAAATAAATTGCAAGCTGAATTTAAATGTTGCATGTAAAACATCACTAAATCTTTGAAGAACATCGCATTTAAAATCCTTAAATATCTCCCACTTACCAAAGTCCTGTGTTTTGTGGCCGTTAGCATTTGCACTCCTTCGGACAGGATTCCATGTTCCGTTTCATATAAACTATGGAGCTAAATTAATAACAAGCAGCAGGAACCCAATGAAGAGACACTAAACAACAGGATTTGTACTGTCAATTGAACATATGCCTGAAACACTAGCTTGCAGCATTCCTCCAGAGATATCAAATCATACTCATTCCACAGTGGGGTGTACTCTGACTGAAATGTTATTGAAAAGACTCAGAACTAGATTAAAGACTAGTCCAACTCAATTTAAAAAGAAAAGTGGAAAGAAAAGAAATAGAAGGAAGTGGAAGTTTGCAAGCACGGTGGCTGTCTAATGCTTCCAGTCCTCTGGATGGGTCCGCCCAGTCTGAAGAAGGGTCTCGACCCGAAACATTACCTATTCCTATTCCCTTTCTCCAGAGATGTTGCCTGATCCGCTGAGTTACTCCAGCCTTTTGTGTCTGTGTTCAGTTTAAACCAGCATCTGCAGTTCCTCCCAACACATTGTGTCCAGTCTGTCAGGTGATCGTAAGATTACTGATGCAATTGAACAGCTTAAAGCCCCATTTCACACTGCTGCATCTCTGGCTGCAGATTTCAGCTTTAAAAGATCAAGATGAGTTTGTAGCGTCGGGGATGATGCTGGGTTTGGCAGTGATCACACCTACACTCGCAGTAGGGTGAACTCACATGATTATTTACAGTGACAAGGAGGTCCAGAACCAAATGGGGGGTGCTCTCAGGCTTCTCCCTGCAGTTCATCCTTGCCTCGAATGGAGGTGCTGGCAGTCTCAGGCTTATTCTGGCAGCTCAGCTTTGGGGCTGGAAGAGGGGGTGTGTGTGGGCGCGGCCCCTCTTGGTCCGTGGGCACGAAGAGGCACTGGTGTCTCAGGCTTGCCCCAGCCACTCAGTCTTAGCCCCAGTAGGGACGCTGGCTGCCTAGGGCTTCCCCCCAGCAGCCCAGCCTTGACCACATGGTGTAGTTGGTGGTCTCAGGTTTGTCACAGTGGCTCAGTCTTCATCAAACCTGCGACAGGTGGACACAGCTGGCAGGGAGTTCCTGCTCTCCCTCACCTCCCCTCACCTTCTCTCACCTTCTTCCCTGCGGCTAGACTGCTTAGGCTGACCCAGCTCTCACCAATGATGTCAGCCAGTGGTAGGGTTGAGATCGGCACCCCAGCATGTGTTCTCCTGCACGCTGCCCTGTCAAATGGCCTCTCTCAGGTGCCATTTTCATTTGCAACAAATGCAATTCTGGGACAGTCAGCGATAAAAGATGAGATATTTGAATTTGGAGAATGCAATACTGGGTCCTGCAGGCTGCAACTTGCCCAGCTCTTGATTAGCACGGGTGTCAGGGGTTATGGGGAGAAGGCAGGAGAATGGGCTTAGGAAGGAGAGATATATCAGCCATGATTGAATGGTGGAGTAGACTTAGACAATAGGCAATAGACAACAGACAATAGGTGCAGGAGTAGGCCATTTGGCCCTTCGAGCCAGCACTGCCATTCAATGAGATCATGGCTGATCATCCCCAATCAGTACCCCGTTCCTGCCTTCTTCACATATCCCCTGACTCCACTATTTTTAAGAGCCCTCTCTAGCTCTCTCTTGAAAGCATCCAGAGAACCTGCCTCCACCGCCCTCTGAGGCAGAGAATTCCACACTCACCACTCTCTGGGTGAAAACGTTTTTCCTTGTCTCCGTTCTAAATGGCTTACTCCTTATTAAACTGTGGCCCCTAGTTCTGGACTCCCCCAACATCGGGAACATGTGTCCTGCCTCTAGCGTGTCCAAGCCCTTAACAATCTTATATGTTTCAATGAGAGTCCCTCTCATCCTTCTAAACTCCAGAGTGTACAAGTCCAGCTGCTCCATTCTCTCAGCATATGACAGTCCCGCCATCCCGGGAATTAACCTTGTAAACCTACGCTGCACTCCCTCAACAGCAAGAATGTCCTTCCTCAAATTAGGGGACCAAAACTGCACACAATACTCCAGATGTGGTCTCACTAGGGCTCTGTACTTGGTGTGTTGAATGGCCTAATTATGGTCCTATCACAAATGACCTAAAGACCATATGACAGAAGGTGAGCTGCTGTTCCTCAAAGCTTCCTGTTGATTGCTGATGGGAGTTAAGGTCCACAGACAGATAAGTTAGCGGGATGAGGAATTAAAGCTACCTTTAAGGATCTGCTAGCCCTCTGTTCCTCCACACTTCTCAATGTCCTGCCTCTTATTGTACATCACCTTGTTGTGTTACTGCTCCCCCAACTACATTACCTGGTATTTCTCTGGATTCATTTCCATCTGCCAGCCCTCTGCCCAAATTACCACACCTTCAATCTCAACCCTCGACGCTATTAAGTTGACAGAGCACAGAGAAGATTTACGAGGATGTTGCCAGGTCTCCAGGGCCTGAGCTATAGGGAGAGGTTGGGCAGGCTAGGACTGTACTCCTTGGAGCATAGGAAGATGATATGTGTTCTTATGGAAGTGTGTAAGATCGTGAACCACAGGGCATATGTTTTAGGTGAGAGGCGAAAGATGAGTCTGAGGTGTCTGAAGAGCATCTTTTTCCACAGTGGGTGATGGGTATATGGAATGAGCAGCCGGAGACAGTGGTTGCGGCAGATACGATTACAACATTTAAAAGACACCTGGACAGGTACAGGACTAGGAAAGGTTTACAGGGATAAGCAGGTGAGACTACTATAAATGGGGCACCTTGGTCAGTATTGGCAAGTTGGGCCGAAGGGCCTTTTTCCATGCTGCATGCCCGTAAACCTCTGACACAAAAACCTTCAATCTTTTTCCGTAAAGCGTAAAGTCAATTCTTGTACCATCTGCAAACTTCTTTATCATGCCCTCTCCCTTAAGTCTAAATCGTTAATATGAAATGCCAAAATCAGGATTGGAGTACATTAAACTCCATTGGCAGCAAGCAACCATACTGTCACCACATATCCTTTCATAATCTACTGGTTCCTGCCACTGAGATAATTTTAGATCCAGCTTGCCATTTCTTGCAGGATTCCCGGGATATTTGGTTTGTGCCAAGATCCTCGCCACATCTGAGCCGTCAATAAAACCAGTCAGGCACATGCTTCCCTCAGCTAATTGATGCTGCCGGTCCTCAATTAATTGCTGCCTATCGTCCCTTGAAATGAACTTTGATCATCTGCATTTACTGGCCTGTATTTACTCAGATTATCCCCTCCACCCTCTTTATGTGAGAGCATCATGTTAACATTTCTCTGACACCAATCCTCTAACCAGGGATGCTTTGAACCATGGCAGCTGAAGGTTCTGTAATTTCTTCCCTGGCATCTTTTAACAGCTTGGGATATATTTCATCTGAGCCTGGAGATTTATCCATTCTCCAAGATGCTGAACCCTTTCTTTCTGTGTTCAACCTATCCAATCTCTCACATTTGCTCCCTTCTTTATGAAGACCGCCTTCATTAAGAACTCTACCCAGACACACATAGTCCCTCATCACAAATGGCCTCATTCTTCAGAGAACGGGGATTCCCCTCCCCCACTATTGATGAGGCTCGCACCAGGGTCTCCTCCATACCCCGCAACACTGCCCTCGCTCCCCATTCCCCCACTCGCAAACAGGGCAGAGTCCCCCTGGTCCTCACCTTTCACCCCACCAGCCGGCAAATACAACACATAGTCCTCCGCCAGTTTCGCCACCTCCAACGTGACCCCTCCACCCGCCACATCTTCCCATCTCCCCCCTGTCTGCCTTCCGCAAAGACCGCTCCCTCCGCGACTCCCTTGTCAATTCTTCCATCCCCTCCCGCTCTACCCCTTCCCCGGGCACTTTCCCTTGCAACCGCAAGAAATGCAACACTTGTCCCTTCACGTCCCCCCCTCCACTCCTTTCAGGGACCCAAAGCAGTCCTTCCAGGTCCGACAGTGGTTCACCTGCACCTCCTCCAACCTCATCTACTGCATCCGCTGCTCCAGATGCCAGATGATCTATATCGGTGAGACCAAGCGGAGGCTTGGCGATCGTTTTCGCCGAACACCTCTGCTCGGTCCGCAAAAACCAACCTGACCTCCCCGGTGGCTCAGCACTTCAACTCCCCCTCCCATTCCGCATCCGACCTCTCGGTCCTGGGCCTCCTCCACGGCCAGAGTGAGCAACACCGCAAGCTGGAGGAACAGCACCTCATATTCCGCTTGGGGAGTCTGCATCCTTTGGGCTTGAACATTGAATTTTCTCAATTCTGTTAACCCTTGCTGTCTCCTCCCCTTCCCACCTCTCCCTCAGCCCTCGGGCCCTGGCATTCCCTCTATCTCTATCTCCCTCCCCCACCCTAGTCACACTAGCTTCTCATTTTCACACCACAAACAGCTTACAATGGCTTGTTCCCTTTTTATCACCGATACTTTTTTGCATATCTTTCACTCATTGTTCCTTATCTCTCCACATCACCGTCTATATCTCTCGTTTCCCTGATCGCTGACCAGTCTGAAGAAGGGTCTCGACCCAAAACGTCGCCTATCTCCTTCGCTCCCTTAGATGCTGCTGCACCCGCTGAGTTTCTCCAGCTTTTGTGTACCCTCGATTCTCCAGCATCTGCAGTTCCTTCTTTAAAAAAAATGATCTATTCTACATTTCCCTTGATATGCATCTCCTTTGATGTCTTGTTTTCACACCTTAACTTCCTTATTTCGGAGTCTCCCTCTGCCCTGACTCTCAGTCTGAAGAAGGGTCTCGACCCAAAACGTCACCCATTCCTTTTATTCGGAGATGCTGCCTGTCCCGCTGAGTTACTGCAGCATTTTGTGTCTATTTTCTGGTCTCCCCTCAACTTCTGACATTCCAGAGAAAACAATCCAAGTTTGCCCAGCCTCTCATTGCAGCTGATATCACCCAGTCCAGGCAGCATTTTGGTAAACTTCTTCTGCACCTCTCTAATGCCTCCTTGTCCTCCTTGTAATGTGGTGACCAGAACTGTATACAACACTCCCAATGTGGCATAACCAATGTCTTCAGTAACTGTGGCATAGCCAATATCTTAGAGCTGCATCATAACTTCCTGACTCTTATACTCAATGCCCTTTACCCCTAACTATTTTTGATGCCATTTTCAGAAAGCTGCGGACTTGGAACCCACAATCCCTCTGTACACCAATTCTGTTAAGGGCCTTGCCATCAGCTGTATACCTTTTCCAGTTGACCCTGCCAAAGTGCAACCTCACCCTTACTTAGTTTAAACCCCACCTGTCATTTTCCGCCCATTTTTGTAGCAGATCCATATCCTGCCACTGTTCATTGCACTGCACATCTCGTATGTGTATGTGACGAATAAACTTGACTTGACTTGCTGCGAACATTGACAGCCTCTCTCACTGTTTGCAACACCGGAAATCTTGCCGTCATCCACAAACATACGAAGTTACCCATCTATGTCTAAGTCCAAGTCAAATACATATATCACAACAGCGCTCCCAGCAAATATCCCCGCTGAAGAGGTTAGCAAAATGCCACCTGGACTAGGTGATATTAGCTACAATGAGAGGGTGGGAACATTTGGATTGTTTTCCCTGGAATGTCAGATGTTGAGGGGAGACCTGATGAAAGTATATACAATTATGAGGCATAGATATAGATGTCCCAGCAAATACCCCTTTGGAACCTCAACACAAAAAGCTGGAGTAAATCAACGGGACAGGCAGCATCTCTGAAGAGCAGGAATGGGTGACATTTCGGGTCGAGACCCTTCTTCAGTCTGAAGAAGGGTCTGGACCTGAAACATTCCTTCCCTCCAGAGATGCTGCCTATCCCGCTGAGTTACTCCAGCATGTTGTGTCTATCTTCGATTTAAACCAGCATCTGCAGTTCCTTCTCACACATTTTCCCTATGGAATTTCACTGGCCACAGAACTCTAAAGATACATCTAAAGGATTGAACCCAGGCCTCTGGCGCTGTAAGGTAGCAATTCTACCGCTACGCCACCGTACCACCAATGTTTTGTGACCCGCTGAGATACTCCAGCACATTGTGTTCTTCTTTGTAAACCAGCATTTGCAGTTCCTTGTGTCCCCAGTCTTACAGATAGAGTTTTTATATGTGGAGTGAGAGTTACTGCACTTTCTTTGCACTTGACATCCATTTTCCACGTCTTCTCCACCATTAATTTAGAACATTATTATAATTTAGAACATTATTATAATTTGGAACATTATTATAATTGGGAACATTATTTATTATGTACTATAACACAACTGCACATTGGTTAATTTGGAAATCTGGGTTCTTAGAATTTCTTCCAGCATTAATTCAGAACCATAATTTAATAACTAAACAAGGTGTACAAAATGAGAGAGGGAGAAAAGGCAAAATACATTAGTTTCTAAGCAAAATAAATTAAACCTCATTCTTCCTTCAGGTGCCTTGAAGTTATTTTATGTAATAGTGAAATACTGACAATTATTGAAGGGAAGTAATTATCACCCATTCATTTTTATGTACCATGCTTGGAAACAAAAATAATTTCTAGCTGTTATCTAATTATGCTTTCGAAAGCTCATTTTATTCTTTAGAATGTATCTCCGCAAACCCCTTTGCAGTGATCGTGAGTTCCCTCGTTAAAAAAAAAAAAACCAAACGTCCCCAATTTAAAACTTCAAGCTTAAGTCTTTAATTCAAATTAATTTTCCCAAGGCTATGTGCAGAGCTCAAATGTTTAATACATTTTGCACCATCACACTTCATTATTTTTGAAAGGGGAACATAGCTCGCAGTTTAAACCACTTCAAAACTCCAACTTGACACGAGGATTTCAAAAAAAGTCATGTATACTTTAAGAGTTTAACAACAGAGACAAGACTACATCAGGTTAACAGCTTCCAAGATGGAGTGATTTGTAGTGAATGCAGGCAGCAGATGCATTCAAAAGACATTTTTCCAACAATGAATGCCAAAGCAGACACACTTCACATTAGCAAATGTAGATTCCTTTCACTCATATTTTGAATCATCTGTTTTTCATGTCTCTAGAGACCCAGTGGCTGTTCCAGCTTAGATGAATTTTTCAATGACCGGGATGGAATTGTTGTAATCTGCTAAAGCGTCTTTCATCGGTGATGGGATTACATGCTGTAGTGTTTACCTTCTCTGTAGACTGTAGCTAATTGTTGGCCAACAGATAATGAAAGGGTCTTGACCCGAAATGTCCCCTATTCCTTTTCTGCAGAGATGCTGCCTGTCCCGTTGAGTTACTCCAGCTTTTTGTGTCTATCTTCAGTTTAAACCAGCATCTGCAGTCCCCTCCTACACATTTGAATCTACTGTTTATGAATTCATACTCGTTTAATTTAATTCTGTTTGTGACCTAATTAAGTCTTTCTGTTTTCCATTCTGTAATTAAGAGCTCGAGTTAGTGCTAATCAAGTTTCTGAGTAATCTTGTCATCTGAGAATATAAAATATGTACCAAAGTCACACTTGACAGGTCAGCTTTGCCTGGCCTCCTGGTATGCAAGCGCCAGTTTGACAAATCGCCCGTTACTTCAAACACCAACTTTCCATTTTGCTCCTACACTCCCTATTCTGGGTTGGTTTTGCCTTGGAGGAATGTGCAGTCTGGCCGGCTAAACAAGGGGGCAGCTGGCCACAGCCAGAGAGGTTTAGGGTAAGGAGGATGGAATACCGAGGGGACAAGAGTGGAACAATCTTCCTCTAGAGAATGATGAATACCTGAATGCGATGCCTGTGAGAGTGGTTGAAGCTGCTCCACTGGCATCATTGTAGGAAGAAATTGCAGATGCTGGTTAGCACCGTAGATCAGGGGTTCCCAACCTTTTTCGTCCCGTTTACCTCTGGCAACTTTAATATCACATAACAATGTTATTTCACTTATTTATGAACAACTAATAGCCCTGTCCCATGGTACAAGTTCATTGCAAGAGCTCTCCTGAGTTAAAAAAAAATCAAATTTGTGGTAAGCACGGGGAGTGAACATAGCGGATACGTCGGAGCTTGGGGACGTCTCTTAGTGGTTCGTAACGCTAACGGCAGGTACTAGGGAAGACTCGCTAACGGCAGGTAAGCTCGGGAAGACTCGTGAAGATTATTCAACATGTTGAAAAATGTCCACGAGAGCCCCGATGAGTGGCCATTACCGTAAATCTCCGAGTTCGAATCAGGGCAAACTCGGGAGAGCTCTTGGAATGAACTCGTGCCGTGGGACAGGGGTTTAATGATAAACATATATCATTACTTTGTATACCAGAACCAAACACAGTCAGCCAATGAGAAAAAATATGTACAAATCCAGAATCAACAAATTTACCCCCTGGGTAGGTGAAATTTACCCCCTGAGGGTTAATTTACCCCAGGTTGGGAGCCCTTGCCATAGATAGACAAAAATGCTGCGGTAACTCAGTGGAACAAGTAGCATCCCACTCTTTCTATCAAGAGATGCTGCTTGTCCTGCTGAGTTACTCCAGGTATTTTATGTCTATCATTTAAGAAGCATCTGTTTGAACATTTAAATTGCCTAAGCATTGTGGCTATAGACCAAGCATTGGGATACAGCTCAATATGTAAGGGGGCCCATTGATTGATCTAGATAGGTTGGTCCGAATGACCTGGTATATGACTATGGTTATTCCATCAGTCACCATGTCATCTTTTAAAGCTTGAATTGTAATGGGAGTGGAGGGAGGAGAGTAACTGTGGCAGACAGCTCCTCTGATCCAGCACACTGTGCCCTAAAACAATAGTGTTAGTGTTTTCCAACAGGGCAAAGGGGGCATAAAATGTTGGGGTAAATTAGCGGGACAGGCTTTGGTGATACTTAGTTTAGTTTAGAGATGCAGTGCAGAAACAGGCCCTTCGACCCGCCAAGTCCGCACCGATCAGCGATCCCCGCACATTAACACCATCCTACATACACGAGGGACTGTTTACACGCACATCAAGCCAATTCACCTGCAAACCTGTATGTCTTTGGCGTATGGGAGGAAACCGAAGATCTCGGAGAAAACCCAAGCATCCTTTAAACTTTCCCCGCTGTGTCAACGTGCTGCCCAATACTTCAGTGTTACGTCATGTGTACCGCTGAGTTACTCCAGCATTTTGTGCCCAATTTCAGTGTAAACCAGCATCTACAATTCCTTCCTACACAGGACAAAGAGGGCGATGGGTTCATCTTCGTATTGTTCCAAAGAGTGTTGGGTGCTCCGTAGCTCTAGCCACACAAGAACAGCCCTTCGGCCCACAAGTTCTGTTCCGGACATGATGCCAAGTTAAACTGAGCTTCTCTGCCTGCCTACGATCCATCTCCCTCCATTCCCTTCATATCCATGTGCCTATCTAAAAGCCTCTGTCGTGTCCACCTCCCCACCATCCATGACACATGTTCCAGGCACCCACCACTCTCTGAGTAAACAAAAACATGTTCCGCACATCTCCTTTAAACTTTCCCCTCTCACTTTAAACCTCTGCCCTGTAACATTTCCACCCTAGGAAAAAGGTTCTCGCTGTCTAACCTCTCATCATTTTATATACTTTAATCCAGTCTCATCTCAACCTCCCACGGCTAAAGAAACAAAATGTAGTGAACTATTAAAAACTAATTTGCATGGAAATGGGCACAGAGTGGGTGTACAATTGGTGATTATGTTCAGTCAAACATAAAATAAATGTCCATTTAGTGCAGTAGGCAGAGAAGAGATGGGCAAGGCAAAGCATATATCTATTAAGATGCAACAAGAACGTGTGAATTATGGACCAGTGAGCCTGTGGGAAGGAAACGCCACCCGACGGGCCGCTGAGGCCATGGAGTAGCCGGGGCCCGAGCCCCGAGCCCCCGCGGATCGGAGCCCGCCGGCCCTAGGTTGTCGGAGCCTGCGGCTGGGGCCTGGGTCGGTCATACAGAGGCGTCAGGAGCAAAACCAACGGACGAGGACGGACCACGTGGAGTGAGGACGCCGATGCTGAGAGAAGGAACAAAGGAGGACCTGGCATGGTGGGACCACCGTGAGGAGTGAAGGGAAAGGGGGAGAGAACAATGGGGGAACTGGCATGGGGGGGGGGGGGGGATTTATCATTTTGTTAGAGCATAGCTTGGCAAGGTATGCAAGCAAAGAAATTTCTCTGTGACCTATCACATGTGATAATAAAGTATTCAATTCAATACTGGAGAGGAGCTAAAGGATAGGATATACATGGTGAGGCCCAGCACAAATTGGGGGAACAGCACCTCATATTTCACTTGGGCAGCTTACAACCCAGCAGCATGAATATTGACTTCTCTAGTCAAGTAACCCTTGCTTCCCCTCTCTCCCCATCCCCCCTTCCCAGTTCTCTGACGAGGTCTGACTGTCCCCCTGATTACATTTTATCTCTGTATGCTTTGTTGTCCTGGCTAACAATGATTTTTGATGTCTCATCTCTTTTCGATGTTTTGTTTTCACACCTTCAAGCCCTGACCCACGGTACGAGTTCATTCCAAGAGCTTCCTGAGTTAAAAAAAAAAATCAAACTCGGGGTAAGCACGGAGAATTAACGTAGCGGGTACGTCGGAGCTCGGGGACGTCTCTTAGTGGCTCGTAACGCTAACGGCAGGTACTCGGGAAGACTCGCTAATGGCAGGTAAACTCGGGAAGACTCGTGAAGATTTTTCAACACGTTGAAAAATGTCCACGAAAGCCCTGAGTACCGACGAGTGGCCATTACCGTAAATCTCCGAGTTTGAATTCAGGGCAAAACTGTGGAGAGCTCTTGGAAATGAACTCGTACTGTGGGACAGGGCTATTGCACTTCCTTATCTCTTTGCATCCCTCTCCCTTGACTCTCCGTCTGAAGAAGGGTCTCGACCCGAAACACCACCCATTCCTTCCATCCAGAGACGCTGCCTGTCCCTTTGAATTACTACCGCATTTTGTGTCTAACTTAGATGTACATGCATCTGGACTGACAAGGGATGATTAGGGTTAGTCAGTATGGTTTGTGTGTGGGTGATTGTGTTTGATGAATTTGAGTTATTTTGAAGAGGGAATCAACAAGATAGATGAGGGCAGGGCCGTAGACATAGCCTATATCGGCTTCAGTAAGATCTTTCATAACTTTCTATATGGTGGTGTGTTCTGGAAGGTTGGATCATATGGGATCCAGGGAGAGCTGGCTAACTGGAGAGCTGGCTTCATGGTAGGAGGCAGAGGGTGGTATGGAAGGCTGCTTTTCCTACTGAAGACCTGTGTCTAATGAAGCTCTTGGAGATAGGTGCTGGGCCCATTGGTGTGTACCATCCATATCAAAGATTTGGATGCTTAGGTAGAAGACGTGGTTATAAAGTTTTCAGCCTATTCGAATTTAGGTAGTACCGTAGACAGTGCAGATGGTTATGGTCCACCGTGGATTTTCTCTACTTCCGTTCTTTAGCTAAGGAGTAACTTGGGCCACTCTAGCAGTCTAAGAGCAGGCCTGGGGCTAGCAAAGAAACAAAGATCCTTATCAAGGCCGCCACAATCTCCTCTCTTGCCTTCCTCAAATAATTGGGATTGATCCCATTAGGGCCCTGTGGACTTATCTATATTAATGCTCTTCAGGACCCCTCTCACCCTGGGCCACAAACTCTTTGAAGCACTTCCCTATGGAAGGCGACTCCCGACTGTCAAAGAAGCCGTCACAGCCAGACATAAAAACAGCTTTTATCCACAAGCAGTAGCTCTACTCAACAGCCAAGTCTGTACCATTAACCTTTTTACAGCATCTGGGCCCTTACAGTCCGTGCGACCATTTGTTTTCCCCAGTCCCATTACCTGCACTCAGACCGTACTATGTAGCTCCTCCTTTGCTCTGGGGTTATTTTATTCATTCTTCACAATGTTTAAATTACATTGTTTTATTTAATGTCTACTCTATATTGTATAACTTTGCGAGGGAAGTTACCAAGGCAAATTCCTTGTTATTTTACTACTTGGCTAATAAAATCAATTCAATTCAATACTCATACACACACACACGCAGCACAAATAACACACACACACACACACCACCACTATACAGACACACACACACACACACACACACACACACACTCAACACACGCGCGCACGCGCTCACACACATATACACACACACAAACCTATACATACACACATACATCTATACACATACAAACCAAAAATACACAAATACACACATATACACGCACATATACACACACTTTATACACACACACACACACATATAACACACACGCTCATATACACACAGAAACACACTCGCGTTATACACACAGAAACACGTGCTCGCATATACACACACGCCCACCACACACCCATACACACGCACACACACAGCACACACACACACTACACTCACACACACACACACGTACACACACACACAACACGCACCACACTTCACTGCAGCGTATACACAGGGGGAGAGCACACACACACACACACACTCACACACACCACACACACACACAACACACACACACTCACACACACACACACACAACAACTCATATTACAGATCGCCATCTGAAAATTTTCTCTTTTATTCACACTCTGCTTTCTACTTATTATTCAATCTTCACAGTTATATATTGGTTAAATCCCAGGAGCCCAATTTTTGGATAAGAACTATTTTTAAGTGGTAGTTTATACTCTTTATTTTGCAAGGGTTCTACTGGTGTATTGTTATCGGACTCAGCCTATTGCAGTGCTACAATGGTCCGATAGATTGGGTGTCAAAAAGCAATTGATCCCTTACTTAATCTCTTTGATTCGTTCCAGTCATATTTTAAAGAAAGTTAAGATTCAGCGTGGAAACAGGCCCTTCGGCCCACCGCATCTGTGCTGACCAACAATCACCCATATCACACACCGGTTTCTATATTATCCCACTTTTGCATACACATCCTGCACCCTTAGGGAATTAATAGAAGGCAATAAACCTACAAAACCTGCACATCTTTGGTCACAGTAAAGGCCCTGTCCCACTTAACGTGTTCTTGGTACGCAAATTACGCGACCTCGTCGTCGCGTTGAGGCGCATGGGCATCGTGTGGCAGCTTAGGGCCGGTCCCACTGAGAAGCGCGGAGGGGTATGGAGTTGTGCGAGGTTTTCGCGCGGCGCTCCGAAAATTTTGTAGCGAATGAAATTCTTCGCGCTCCATCGGCCTGTCGTGTAACTGACGGCCAAAGTGGGACAGTCCCAAGACCCTGGCACGACGCAAATAACATTCACCTCCAACAGCAGCAGAAGCAGGCAAACGATCGCCGAGGCTTGGCCTGGGGCTCACGGCCGTTGCGGTCCGGAATCCGCCCCCACTCCTACTCCCAGAGCGGGGGCCAGGAGCGAGCTGTGCTGCTGCCGGGGAGGATTTGATTAACCTTTCGGAAGGAGGGGAGGAACAAAAGCAGTCAGACTTTGCAGTTCAGAGCTCTGTCGGCTGCAGAGGCTTTCTTTGTTCAATGAGTCCTCTAATTAGTAAGGTTTGTCTGTGTATCTGGAAAGTCGTAGGAGGCGGCAGTGGCTGGCGGAAGGCCAAGATTCACTTGAGCTGGTGGGAGCTGAGTCAGGAAACGGTGTGTTTGAAGTTTGATAACATCGGAAAGCTCCCTCCTTACACCGAACTTGCCCGGTCCAGGTGGTGCTGGGTAAGTGCGGCAACAGTGCTTGGATTTCGTTTTTTTGAAGCCGGGGAGGCGACAGAGACCTGGGGAAGAAAAGAAGCCTCCGGGAAGCTCCATTTTTGACGGCTGGGGAGGAGGGAGGAGGGACACGGACATTCCGAGCTTATCAGGAGGAGACTGTTTCTGTTGCTTTGCAAAGAGAAGCCTTCACAAGACTCATTAACTGTTGCAAAAGAGAGGAGGTTGCAGCAACAGCAGAAAGACTGCTTTGATTTAAAAAGGACAGGATTACTGTGTGTTAGTGCCCGCGCCCTAAAGATGGCGACCCCTCAGAGTTATGCAGCTGCTGTCGCACGGTCGGCAGTCCCCGAGACTGAGGGCCTATGAGTTGATGGGGCGCACACATGGGGTAAAAAATGTACATGCAGAGCAACCTGCCCTTCAAGCCTTTCTAGATGCGCTGGGTGTGAGACTGTTGGCAAGAAAGCCATAGTCTCGGGCGCGGTGGTCCAGTGGGAAGGTGGTTGTTCTACTGAAGACTAAACAGGCGGAGCTCTGGCTCTGGAAAGGGGCATCATAACAGGGTGGTGGGAATATTTGCGGCGGTGGACAATGGGGGGGTCCCGTGCTGCCGCGTCATTCTGTCAAACGTTCCCACTTTTGTTTCCGGATTGCGCTCCTTGCTTCCCACATGTAAGGAAGCTGGGGGAGTGCGGTCGGGGCTCCACCAAATTGTTGTATAGGTTTGATGATCCTGAGATGCAGCATATATATACGTTCAAAGCGGTCGTGTGTATATACAGATGGCACAGGGGACAGACACGGATGGGTTTTGTGTGGAGGTGGATGATTTCTCCCTATCGCGTGTTTTGGAACGGGGCCAAGTGCGTTGTCACGCTTGCAAAAAGGTGGGGCATTTTCGCAGGAATTGTCCCAGGACACGGGCTGCCACTTCCACCACGGTGGCCCGGGAGAGCACTGCTGGCCCATCTGGGGCTGCTGGTTCTACCACTGTAGCCCGTGGAAGGCTCTATTCCCCTACCCACCCACCCCCTTCCCCCCACCCCCACCACCATGTCCACGTACCCTGTGGCGGTGGATGCCGGTGAAGTGCGTGGGGTGGACAGGGACGGTTTGGGAGCGTCATCAGGGGGGGAGGAGCCAAGAAAAAGAAGAAGGGCGGGGCCCCAGGAAGAAGACCACCTCCAAGCGGGGACCCCTGGCAGCGTATAAACCGGTGCTCGCCTCTGAACCCGGACCCAGGGAAGCATAAGGGGCCTAGGGTCCAACGTGGGGCTGGAGAGGTTGAACAGTAGACGGTAGTGTGGAGGTAGAGGCTTCCACAATGGAGATCACTGTGGCCACCGCACGCCAGTGGTTCAAAGAGGAGGAGACATGGGTCCTCCGATATAGAGAAGGGCCCTGAAGTTCAGGAGCAACCCTGAAGGGGGGCCTTCCCCTCCTGTTGAGGTGGGGACCCAGGGCACTCTTCCTCTGAGGGGGGAGGATGCCTCTGTTGTGCAGGGAACCATAGAGTGGCGATTACATTACCCATGGGGCTGTTCCCCCAGAGAGTGCGTTGCTAGCCCCCCCCCTAGGGATTGACCAGGGGGGGCAGCCTGAAGAGGGGGGACTTGGGTGCGAGGGGAGGGGCATCCCCAGTCTGAGGCTCCTCGTTGAGGCAGTAAGCCCATGATGATGGGGGTGTGATGTTTCCCCATGGTCGAGGGAGCAGTGGGGGGACTCAATAACATCGGCCCCTGAGGGTCACAGTGAGGTGATTCACCTGGTCGGTGGGGGAAGGTGACTTCTCGGGGTGATGCGGGTGGAGCCGGGTAGCGGGGTGAGGGTAGGAGGGCAAGGTCGTTTCGGATATCGTGTCCGGTTCTCGGACTCTAGGCAGGCCCGCTTACAGCAAGGCCGGAGAACGTGCTCCGACTTCACTGTTCCCAATCCGGTTACAGAGGGCGGTGGGAGAAGTGCAAGACTGGCCAATTAGCTGATAGCTTGCTTGCAGCAGAGGCACCGGTAAACCGGTACCATGCCCCTGTCAATGAGTTCCTGGGGGGGGGAGGTGGACAGAGGAGGGAACGCCGGTGTGATGTGGCTGGAACGCCCACCTCAAGGTAAGAGAGGTGAGAGTGGTGGCTGGAGTAGCACCTTCCGGACTCGGGCATCGGACATTGAGTTGCGAGGAGGGGGGTACGCGGAAGTCCGGTGACAGTTGCGTTGAGGATTTGCCCCACCCGCGGCCCTGTGTCACGAACTTGTCGAAGTCTGGGAACTTCGGAAGTTCTTAAAGGATACGAGAGGGTGTAAGAAACAAGTGGATTGGCTGTCGACCGATGGTCGGGAACCTGAGGGTGCCATGCGGTCCATTTATGCATCCTTCAGAAGAAGGGGAATGAGGCGGGGCCTAATACGGAATGAGCGGCGCCAGTTCCAAGAGCTTTTTAAGGCCCTAAAGAGAGGGCTTAAGGATAGGGAGAGGCTCCACTCCTCTTTCACTGGGGCTGGTAAAAGATCCAGTGATACAATTAAAATGAAGCTCACTATAGCCAGCCTTAATATCAAATGGGTGGCAGGGGGTCTCTCTGTTGGTTCACCAATCTCTCAGTGCTCAGGGACAGGGGGGGTTCGCGGTGAGCTTCATGCAGGAAACACACCGTGGCTAGGATGAACCCACCTGGCAGTCCTGGGAGTGGGAAGGGGGGGTCTACTTGAAGCCATTCTCAGCTCCAATTCGAGTGGCAGTGGCATTCCTGTTGGGCCCGTCTTTCCACCGGAGATCCCAGAGTGCAGGGACATTTGTAAAAGGCCGTTTGCTGTAGCTGGCCGTGCGGTTTGGATGGCGTGCCATTAACTTTATTATTGTGTTCGCTCCCAAGTCGGAGCTTATGCAGACGCGCTTATCAGGGAAGTGACCACGTTGTTGAACACGATCGACCGTTGGGGAGTGTGTTTTCCTTGGGGGGAGATTTTAAGTGTACCCTCGAGGTGAGGAGATCGCTCTGTCGCTTCTGCGTTGACCGGCTGGAGTAATACAGTCTTTAAGGGAGGATGGATGAGATTTTCTTTTGAGCTGGTATATGCTTGCGGAATTTCCATCCTGACTCTAACGCCTTCTCGGTACAGGTTTGTGGGTGGTGTTCCCGTATGACCGTTTTTACGTGTCCAAGCCTATGTCTACTGTGTTTCGGCGGCCTCATGCGGACGGCGCCATGCTGGACCATTGCCTGGTGCGAGTGGATTTTATCCCGACGCGCACATGGGCTGGGTCCGCGCGTACTGGCATTTTAATAGCCAGCTGGGAGGTTCGCGATCCAGGATTCCTTCAGGCAGTTCTGGGCGAGGTGGAGAGGAGAGGCAGGGGCGTTTTCCTTTCCCTAAGGCAGTGGTGGGACGTGGGGGAAGGGCATAGTCCGTTGTTTTGTCAGGACTATGCGAGGGGGATCGACCAAAGGGGCGGGTCTCGAGATCGGGACGGCTTGAGAGGGAGTTGCTCGAACTCAGAGGCTGTCTCGGATCAGACTGGTGGGGCTTACTCTTCGTGTGGAGTGGGAGGAAGTACCAGGAGAAGAAGGGTTGCACTGTGGGAGGGACTTGAGATTAGGAGGGCCCGGGGCGCGTTGTGATGGTCGCGATACGTCCCAGATTTGCACAGATCTGAGACCAGCATCCCCCCTTTTTCTTTTCTCTGGATGATGGGCGAGGAGCCCGCAGGCAGCTTGTAGAGTTGCTTGCGGATGTGGTCTCCTCTGTCACAGATCGAGAGAGCATTGGTGCTCGGTTCGGTCTTTTCTACAGGACCTCTGTTCACGGCAGGCACATCGTGTGCGGGGAGGCGCAGTGGTCCTGTGGGGAGGGGACTTAACCGCTGGTGTGCCAATGATGTGGCTGCACCTGGATGATACCCTAAATCTGGTCGAGTTGATCGGTGCTTGCACAGCTTAGGGGGGGGCAAGAGGGCACAGGTCTCTCCCAGGGCTGGATGGAACCTGACTGTGGAGTACCTTAGAGCCTTCTGGGATGTCCTGGGGGGTGACTATATGAAGGTCCTGGGGGGAGCCTGGCGACCCGGGGAGATGCCCTTCTAATGGAGCAGGGCCAGTAGTTGTCTGTTGTCTCTAATTGATGGGCGATCTCCGCCTTTTGCAATACTGGCGTCCCATAGTACATCTACTCCTCAGCACGGACTTATTAATTAAAGTTTTTGCACCGGGCATTGGCGAATCGACTGGGTCCCCGTGCTGTCTGAGGTGATCCACCTCTGACCAGTCCTACCACAGTCCCGGGCCAGTCCATCAGACCCAAAAGACAATATCCATCTGACTCCGGGACCTGATCCATCTGTCCCAGGGGGCTGATGACAGTCAGACGCCTATCTCTCCCTCGTCCAGAGAAAGGCCGTTCGACAGGAGTGGAGCACGAATACCTTCTCGGGACTCTGCAGGCTTCGGATTTGGACCGCATTTGTGTCCTGGGCTCCGTCTTTTATAACACTGCTGCAGAAGTGCCTTGTTAAGGTCAACGGCTCTTTATTGGCCCCCATCCCTTTGGAGGGGGGTTCGTCAGGGATTGTCCCATGTCCGGTAAGCTGTATTCCATCTGTGTAGAAACCTTTCATGTGCTTCTCCGCGAGGCGGTTGACGGGCCTGGTTGGCCGGGGCGGGGATGGATGGGTGGTTCTTCTCGCCTACGCCGATGATGTCATTTTGATGTCACATCACGACCCTGTTGAACACTGCGGAGGATGCGTGAGCTGCCAGAGGTTATTCAGCTGTCTACGCCAAGAATCACCATGGGGGAAATGTTTTCTGGTCTCTTGGTGGGTCAGTGGGAGGTGGACTCCCTGCGGAGGAGATGGCAGGTTTTGCGTGGAGCACACGCACCTCCTCTATCTGGGGTCTACCTGAGTCCCACTGAGGGCGTGGCCGGCGAACTGGCAGGAGCTGGAGGCGAAATTTTTCGCTCCCGCTGGGACTTGGTCAGGCCTCTTGTGTGCTCTCTTACCGGGCAGGGCTGTAGTTATAAACCACTGCTGTGGTGCCTCTATGCTGTGGTACCGGCTGGCCACTATGGTCCCGTCCTCTTTATTTATAATCTGGATTACAGAGGAGATTGGTTCAACTTCTTCTTCTGGGGTGAGAGGAACCACTGGTCTCTGCGGGGTTCTGAGTCTCCCATTGGAGGAGGGCGGTCAGGCGCTGGTCTGTGTTCGTACCCAGGTGGCGGCTCTCCGACTGAGGACCCATGCGAGATACGTCTACTCAGACTACCCTCCTAAATGGCACGTTGCTGGCGACACGTACTTTTTCCGCCAGGTGGCGCTGCTTCAGGAGGGATCTCAAAGCTCCCAGTAGCGGGTATGAGTCGACGCGCTCGGCGGGAGTTGCCTGGCTTTTACCGAGACTCCTGAAGGCCAGGAATTGGTCACCTTCAGCCAGGGCGCTGCTCCTCAGGGGGAGGGGGGTGTTGTGGCTGTGACGGTGGGTGTTGAGGAGAGGCGTGTGCGTGGAGCGATTCCGGATGAGCTTACCCCCGCTCCATCGGAATTGTTCATAGGACCCCATGGCCCGGCTCCCTCCCCGAGAGCCGGCCCCACGCAACATGAGCCGCCATTCCGAGATGCCCAGCGTGCCGTTCGTGATGCGGAGAGAGGCGCGTGTTGTACAGGTTGCTCTTTTGCACACTCTCCACTCCTCGCCCTCGTCTTCCGTCCAGACACGCCCTGGCGGGTCCGTGTTACCACCCTGATCGAGGGGAGGGTCCTCAGTGGAGGTCTCTCTACAAGGGAGTCCTCCCCCTTTACATCGGGGGGACCTGGGGTGGAGAGTGTTGCACAAAGCCGTGGCCTGTAACAGGTACTTGAGCCGGTTCACGGACTCGTCCGCCGCCTGTCACTTCTGGCGCGAGGGTTGCGGAGGAGACCGTGTTCCACATCTACATGGAGTGTTAGAGGTTGCTAGCCCTTGTTCGAGGTATCTGAAGGGGGGGCTGCTCCTCAATTTTGGCTCCACTTTAGTCCGACGCTATTGATTTTTGGGCACCGGTGCAGAGGGGGGGGAGGGTCGGGTCGGGAGGGAGGAGGGGGTCTCATGTCGGTCTGCTCCTGGGCCTGCGCCAAGAAGGCCATTTTCGAAGGGTCCAGGCAGCGGGAGTCGTCGGCCGCACAGCTGTCGGCTGCCTGCCCTTTCCGGGGTTACGTTCCGTGGCCCGAGTCCCTAGAGAGGAAACACGCGGTGTCCACGGGGATGTGGAGAGCTTTCCGTGAAGCTGGTCACCGCAGGAGGTCGAATGTATTATTGATAAAATGTAATATTTGAATTTGAGATTCTTTTCTTTGTAAAAATTTGCCAATATAAGCATTCTCCTGATTGAGTTACATACTTTGTATTTGTTTGTTCTGAATAAAAGTATTTTGTACAAAAAAACACACAGAGCGGGGCCAGGAAAATTGAAGTAGACACAAAATGCTGGGAGTAACTCAGCGGGGACCGGCAGCATCTCTGGAGGAAGAAGGGTTGACGTTTCGGGTCAGACCTT